>JBBPBO010000005.1:21955935-21967064 GCA_037974295.1 Cicer cuneatum
CCCCCACACACACACACATATATATATATATATATATATATATATATTTTGTTTATTAACATTTTTATTTGTTAATAACTTAATATTTATTGAATAAAAAAAAATATAATTTTATTATTTTTCCTTTTGTTTATTATTTTATTAGTTTTCCTTATATAAAAATGTTTAGTTTAACTTATTTAAAAATATGTAAAATATTATATTTAAATATTTTAATGTGAAATAGACTTTTAAATATGTCAGACTTTTAAAAAATGTCAGACAAAACTGTAAAAAAATCTACAAAAAGGTCGTCTAGATTCAAGTCATTCAAAATCCAGTCTGATCCGACGTTTCAATGCATACCCTGACTTAACATAAATTATATTTTTTATCATTTTAAAAATACTTTCAGAATTTTAAAATATTTTTTGTTTCAAAAAGAATATAATGTTGTTTACTAAATGTTGTTAACTATTGTTTTTATTTTTATAAAAAAAAAAATTTACCATTTAAAACAGTTTTCAGAATTTAAAAATAAATTATTTAATAATTACTAATTTAAAAATAAGATGGTGGTTATTTGTGGCAGAACGGTGTTCCGACGGCCGACCACTACCCACCAACTCCTATTACTAATTAATAAATTATAATATTTAAATTATTATTTTTATTTTAAAATAATAAATAATTCAGTTTTTTAAAACAAAAAAAAACGGTTTTTTTATATTATCAGTTTAAAAAAAATTATTTACCAAAAATATTGATTTTTAAAATAATAAAATAAAATCAGTTCTTAAATAAAATTAATATAAGAATTAAATATTTTATAACATTTTAAAAACAGTTTTTATTTAAAATAATATAACAAAACCTATTTTTTAAAATAGTAATGAAATAATATATTTGTTAAAAAGAAATAATTTTTTATTTTTAAAAATGTATTTTTTAAATAATAAATATAATTATATAATAATAATTTTTTAATTCTATATATTTTAAAATATATACATGTAATCTATTGGATTGCATTAAAAAATAAATGTGATTTATTGAATTTTAAAATAAGGTTGGATGGACTGGATCCATCCATATTTTAAAATGGATGGATTGACCAATCCATTAATAATTTTGTTGTTTTATGGATGGATTAGATGGATTTATAACTGGATGAATGATGAATTAATGACCTAGGCTAACGTTAGCAATCCTAAAATTTTCCAAGAAAGAGGAATACTTGCACCCACACTTGAATCTGTGGAATATGTGAATGACTATTTAATAGAAACGATTCCTGGCACTGAAAAGGAATATTTAAGTTTTGATATTGTTTGTAAGTTAGACTCAAAGTCATAGTTCGACAGTGATTGGTTTACTCCTAAATTTTTTAAGTGATATTAAATGTTTAGAGATATCCGATTACAAAATTAGACTAAAAGTTGGTTGCTAGGTAATGCTTATGATAAATATTGATCAAATAGTTGGTTTGTGTAATGGTACAGAATAATTGTTATAGATTTGGGGAAATTTTAATCGGTGGTACCATTATCATAAGAAAAAAACGTTGATCTCAATTTATTATTTTCAACAATGAATATGGTTCCAAGCAATTCTGAACTATCATTTTCGACTAACATGATTTTAACATTTTTAGTATAGACAATTTTCTTTGACTCTATATTTACTAATGACAATTAATAAAAGTCAAAGTCAATCTCTATCTGTCCCAATATATCTTCTTAGATTTGTTTTTACCCACACTTAACTTTATGTCATTATTTAGTGTAAAAATCAAGAAATGATTTGAATCTACTTATTCTAGATGATAAAGGTTAGGTATGTAAGAAGACTATGAATGTTGTTTACCAAGAGGTTTTTACCTCATGCAATGCACAAACTCAACAACACTAGTTATTCTTTTTTTTGAAATGATCAAAATTACTAATTAGTTTAGTATGTTATATTTTTTCTTTCATCAAGATTTAAATTTCGAGTGATCTAATTCTTTAACTCTTATTAAGGCAAATTAATTAAACTACCCACCTAATTTATTTTTTATTATTATTCTAAGGACCAATTTTTATATATTTAAATTAATTTAGAGATCTATTTATAAACTAATTAGTTCAAAAATCTATTTATATATTATGTCATATTAAGATTGACTAACGGTAAAGAAATGATAAAAAAAAAATTAAAAAAAAACTGTTTATTAGTACAAAAATCTAATTACAAGATTTGTTAATGTAAAAACAAATTTCAAAATAGTTCATGTTCTACCAATAGTACTTTTTTTAGACTCTAATGGAGAGTAAACACTCAATTAAATTCCTAAAAGTATTACACGCTTTCATAACAGTAATTGAAAAATATAGAAATTAAAAAAACACTCTGAACTACAATTCTATTAGTCAAAAATAGTCATTCCCATTAAATCTTTTCCTCAAATTCATTAGTTTACATATATATGATGCCACATGGCTCAATATTATTCATATAATTTGAACTCACTCAAAGAAAAAACTAATTAAAGAAGATTCTCAACCAAAATTCCATAGAATCACCAATGTCACAAGTAAACTAAATACTTAAAAGCTTCCCTGGGAAAAATTGTTGTTTGAACACAATCATGTTATCTTCTTTGAGAATTTACAAAGATCGGTGCTAGCTACAAAGACATAGGTACTTTAAACGCCACTCTTTTACTTATAAATTCAAACCTTTGTTTACTCCTAAAAAAAATAAACTTCTATTTTATTCATAGATAAGGAATCGGAAAAAATAAGCAATCAATTGTTCTTGTATGTCTTTCCTTTTTTTATTCACAATTTTACAAATAGAATAAGAGATGTTTTTTAACTTTTAATTTGAGAAAAAATTGTTGTTGAATTGATTTTTTTTCTTTTAGTGTATTGTATTTTGCAAAACAAAACCAAATGTTTCTTTGTGTGATTCTGAAAAAGAGAAAAAGGAGCTTGAAAGTATTTAGTCGTAGTGATGACAATTATTTTTATTTTTTAGAAATTTGGGGAAAAATATTTTTTTTAGAAATGACGAAAAAGAAAATAATATAAACTTGTGAGATTTTAAGTCATTTGAGTCCTTAAAAAGAGTGAGTTCAAATTATATGGACAATATTGAGTCAATGACAAATTATATCTGTAAATTAAAGAATTTGTAGATAGATTTAACATCAGAAACTATTTTGACCAACCAAATAGTAATTTAATTTATTTATTTATTTTAATTTTAATTCTTCTAAGGACTATTTTGAAAATGTGTAACACTTTGAAAGGACGAAAATTAGTGTTTACTAGAAACATGGAGAGATACACGCACACGGTGTGTATCTTGGATCACACGCATCTATTTGGTGGCTTTCAGATGAACATGGTGCGAGGCTTAACAAGAAACACATCTTTCTCTAACAAATGCATTTAGTCCTTTTCTAGAAGTGCACCATTTGTTCTGTATTTTTGTCTTTAACTGCATGCATGCCATTCTCAGCCAACACACACTCTCCTTAATTCTGCCTCTCCACCTTTATACTTCTTCTCTCATGTAGGAGACTAATAAATGAGATACACTAATAACATTACATCATCTATCAAATTATCAATAATTTTATATTATTAAATTTATTTTGATATTGCGTGGATCCATAGAGAGGTGGCCTATGTGGGTCGTGGTCACCTCTAATTTTGTAATTTTCTTCGTATAAAAAAATTATTTTGTGGCAATTTTGAGCCAATGTTTTATGTACTCTCATAAATTGGCACCCATGGAAAAATTGTTTTTCCTCCACCCCTAACATAGAGATTGGAGTTTCGGCTCTTCGGGCAGAGGATGTCGTTATGAAAAATATTCAATCTATGGAACTAGAAGTAATCAGAAAAAAGAAAGAAGGAAAAAACAAACTAGATACACCTTCTTAGTTCTTAGAGTCAATACCTATAGCCGTGCTATATAGTCTAAATGTCAAATTGGCCTTCTCTCAATATTAATGAGCATTAAGGTGTTTATATAGAAGCGTAAAATGTGATCATTTAGCTAGGTTGCATTTTTTTAACTAATGTGAAAGTCATAATCCAAAGAGAAAAAACTGATGTTAATGTGTTAGTATTTCTTTTTTAAAATAGATATAAATATATCACTAGATAACCACACAATTGTGATGTTTAGAGTTTACACTCAAGAAATAAATATTAATATTTGTGAATTAAGATTTAATAGCACGTATTAATATTTTGTTTATAGATGATTATTTAAATTAAAAGAGACACATCTAATATAAAATTAAGGAAAATTGTAAACTTCATTGAAAATTAAAATGAAATTACTACATACCGAACATGTATAAGTTACGAAATTGAACACAAACACCGTGATTATGAAGAAAAGATTCAACTATCATCTTCATTTTATTAATATGCTTGTCACTATTTTGACTATGAATTGAGTTAATAAAAATATATATACTTTTTAAAATAATTTTAAATGCAATTTTGATTTCCAATTTTAAAAATTCAGCAATTTTGGCCTTTTAGTTTTAAAATAACAATTTTAAAATTCCTTAACTTTATATATTTTTGCAAAAGTATGATCCCCTTTGATTTTTACTCGATCAAAATGATGTGGACTTTTAATTTTTACTTTTATGATTATGTGGACTCATTTTTAAAATAACAATTGCCAACTCATTTAAAAAAAATACAAAATGAAATAAGGGTCAAAATTGCAATATTGTGAAACTTGAGAATCAAAAGTAGATTTTTATCTATTTTGAAAAAACATATATTATTGTGATTCTTTATACATTTTTTATTTATTGTCATATATGTGTTTATTAAAACTTCAAGAAAAAAATATTTACTAAAATATGAGTCTTTAATTTTTTGGCCTTTATTCTACCCAAATTGTTAGATTATAATTTGATTTTTTTGCACTGTTTGGATTTTTTTCAATTTGGATAGAACTTATGTTGCTTTGAAGATCACTTTGATTTGAACGTCATGTTGTTAAATTCTTCTTGTATAAGAAGCAAAATGTTGATTTTAAATTCAATTTGGTGGTATCATGTTCAAATTTCTACAATGTTATATAAGGCCAGAAAATTAAAGACTAATATTTTAGTAAACATTTTTTTTCCTCAAAAATTTAATAAACATATAAATTTACTGTTAAAGAAACATATTTTACTAAAAAAATTATATCTTGCTAATATCTTAAAGACTAATATCTTCCTAGCTATTATATGATGGCATTATTTAATTTAATTTTGGTAGTGTTGGGAAACATTAAGAGGAAATGTCCACAGCAAAAGGTAGCACACATACAAGAGATGAAAAAGAAACAAAAGAAATTCCATACTTTCATCCGCAATCTCATGTATAAGCAAAATGTTTTATTACTCAATTTGTAAATTTTACAAAACGAAAGTTGCAAACTCTCACAATTTTACACACAAAAAATTGTAAATTTTCTCAAAAACACACAATTATCTAATACACTAAAAAGACTAAATTTGTTGCGGTGAAAGAAGCTCAAACGAGTACTCCCTTCCTTTCAAAATATTAAGTGTTATTTAAGATTTTTTTACATTTGATGCAAAACAATAAATTAATGAATAGTGTAACCATTTTTCAAAACTATCCTCATTTACCTATTGTTTATTAGCAAGTATCTTAAATGTACAGTGATATTTGGAAAATGAAGTACATAATATTAATTTGGAGCATACTTTGAATAAATTAAAATATTAAATAATATTTACTTTAGAACAAATTTTATTTGCTAAAATACTTGAGAACTCACTTTGCCACAATATTTTCTTCAGTATTAAAAGTAAAGCATGATTGACTTATAACTTAAAAAACCGTTGGTACGCATATTGTTAAGATACTCCGGTACACAGTGGCTCAACAAAAAGTTTTGGAGTGATTTAAAAGTAACATAGAAAAGGGGGAATTGGATTTAAAAGTTGTATAAGTTTTGAAGAGATGAATTAGGATGTAATATATCAATTCGAATGAAGTTTTACAATTTTTTTCACAAAATTCGAACTAAGTTGATAAAGAATATGTTGATTTGATTTAATTCGATTGAATTGGATTGACATTTTTAAAATTTAAGATATTTATTTTTAAATTTTATTTTATTTTTCAAACACTAGATTTTTTATTCTTTTCAAACAATTACATAAACATTTTTTATGATACAAGTATATAAATTACAATAAAAAAATCATATATAATTAATTACAATGTATGATTTAAATATAACACATTTTTTTTAAAGATAATACTGATGATATAATGTGAAATCAAATACAATGGTTTTGTTTAGATATGGTGGTCGATTTAAGATGCGTGAAACCATACTAAAATCAATAGAAATACAATTTATTTGATATGATTTAGTTTAGACTCAAACGCTAAAAAAAAATCAAATCAAATTAATTTTTGAGTCTATCAGATTATTGATTTGATTTTTATTTTCTAAACAAAATTCACAAAACACAATTAGAATTTAATTTAAAAAATGTTTTACATTTTTTAATTAGGTTATTTTTTATAGTTTTTTTAAAAAAATAAAAATTGTTGGGTACTTTGAGGTGAGGTGGCTATAGCCACCCCTGTTCCAATTAAGCTATCTCAATGCTTTACATGTTTGATTGTTAATTGTGCCAATGAGCTGTAATTTAGAGAATAAACTTAATTTTTTTATTGAAATTGTATAAAATATTGCGGTATCTAAAAATTTTATGATGAACTATACCAAATATTCAATCATTGAATGGCTAATCCATTTTGGTTCTAAATCATTTAAGCGTGTTTATCTCAATAGATTAAAATTTTGATCATTTTTGTCTTCATTAATCTTATTCTAATTAATTTTGATTTTCAGTCAACATAGTTTTTTTTAATAAGTACACCGATAATTTTGGTATTTAGTATGTTTTTTTTAATTCATTTGGTAGCTAACGTAGTTTCTTTAATAAGTACATTAATTTTAATAAATTAATATTTTAATTTTATCATTTTTTTATATTTATATTTAAATTTATTTTTACTTCGTATTGATACTCAACAAAATTTGAAAGTACAAAGGAATTTATCGATTAAATATAAACGATAATATTTATTAATAGTTATATTTGAGTGTATTTTTAGTTATAATTTAGTCCGAAAAGAATATATGTGCGTATGAAGGAAGGGTTGGTGTTAAACCGTAAACTTATAACTGCAAGAGGGGTGGGTATGTATCAAAATATGCGTTTGTGGGGCTAAAAACGATCTTTCATCTCTTCTCTGACCATACCCTGCCACTCTTTTTCAGAAACATCCACCATCTTTAATAATAAGCCATAACCCAACCCAAACTACCTTTAACCCACGTGATATCTCCACATTTAAAATGTTATCAATCATATATTTTATTTTCTACTTATGTTTTTACCCTCCTACTTTTATTACTATACCATAGTACAATGAATCTGTTTCATGTTTTAAAATTCTGTTTCTTCAAATCATAAGTTCCTACGTCAAAGAAGATGTATACTGACTTACTCTGTACAAGAATAACAGATCATATATATATATATATATATATATATATATATATATATATATATGTCACATGAAAAAGCATTGAGTACTACTACTAATTATGTTTTGTTTTTATGCATGTGTATTCATGTGTCTTTGTAATTGTGAGTTATGGTGTTATTGGATAATAAAAGGAATCTGATCAAAGATTGCAATAGCAGGTGTTGCCTTTTTTGGGACCGCAGTAGCAGTGGTACAAAGAATTGTCACAATTCAAGGCAGAGATCAAAGGAGCTAAGATAACCCTAAGCAAAAAAAAAAAACAGAGAGAGAGACCACTAATAAAAAAACTAAAAAAAAGTTATAATTTCTTATATATCCAATCACAATTCAACTTATAGAATTGAAAAGTCAAACCAATTATATAAATACACGTGGTTTTCGTTAGTAAATTCGTGATAAGAATATTTTGTGACATGTTACAACAACAAAAGTTGAAGAGAAACACACAAATACTCACACTTATTTTCAATATAGTCATTAATAAGCCCACAACCAAGCCCACCAAATAGAAACTAAGTTTGATAGAAAGCATAGAGGAGAAAAAAAAAGAGATGAGGAGGAGTAGTACAGGAGGAGAGATAGTTGAAGTGGAAGGAGGACACATAGTTCGATCAACCGGTAAAAAAGATCGACACAGCAAGGTGTATACATCGAAAGGAGCGCGCGATCGCAGGGTTCGTCTCTCGGCACACACAGCCATTGAGTTCTATGATGTTCAAGACCGCCTTGGCTATGACAGACCAAGCAAAGCAGTGGATTGGCTCATCAAGAAAGCGAAGCATTCGATCGACAAGCTCGCCGAGCTTCCTCCTTGGCATCCATCGGGCGAAAATCAAGCTCAAGAACAAGAACAGAATGTAGGTGCAGGATCAAGTAGCATGGTTATTGGAGAACAACAATCAGAATCTAATAGTGGATACAATTTTCATCTCTTGAGACAATTGAGTGAGAATCAATGTAACAACAACAATTCATCTTTCATTTTACAACATGCTGTTGAAACTGATCCTATACCTTTTTTTCCAACAACTTCTTCTACTTCTTCACCTATCAATTTTCAAAGCTACCCTCATCATCATGGAATAATCTCTAGAAACAACATTAATTCAACAGAAGATCTTGGTCTATCTCTTCATTCATTCCAAGATCACAATGGTTTGATTAATCCTTGGCAATCACAACCACAAGATTGTGAAAACCATGCAACTTCAAACCAAAAACAAACACTTTTTGCTGGATTTGAGAACCAATATCAGAGAATTGTGAACTGGAACAATGAAACTACCACTGATTGTATAAAGAAAGTTGGGTTCATGGTAAACTCACAACAATATCTTGGCCATGGCTCAACTTCAGCTTCAGAATACTCACCAAATGAGACCCTTCAGTCGAACTTTTCACCTTCGGTTCGATCATGGAATGACATTCCAATGGCTTCTTCTGAGCATCACAGGACAGAACAAGTTCATCAAGCTTCAATCTTTGGAAGCAGGTTTGTTTGTGATGGATTAGCAGGGTTCTGTATTCCTGATACAGTTCAAGGTGAGGAAGAGGGTCATGGAATTTCTTCCAATAGGCCTTCTTCTGCTTCTCCTACTTCTCATCACCATTGACACCAAACAAGAATTTGAACAATGCTTCCAATGGTAATTTTAGCTCAAACTTTTAATCTTTTATATATCTTTAGCTTTATGGAACAAATTAATAAAATCGACACTTATACCTTGTTAAATTTCTTTCATGCATCTTTTTGTATGCCACTTATTGAAGATTAAAAAGGACACATTCTTGTGATTCATAAAATTCGTGTTTCATTCTTTTTTCTTCTTATTGGTTTTAAATTTAAAATGGTTCCATTGAACCATTCCTGCATACATTTATCTGTGTGTGTAATTCTGGAATTATAGTCCTCCCTGTTTGGTGAATGTTGAGAATAACACAGTTCATTTGATATCTTATATAATTTAGATTATTTTGGATATGAATTTTTCAGTTTGCTATTGCGGTTTGCATTAGATTATATCAATATAAATATATGCATATTTGGTTTTATATTTCTAATGAAATATGGTTGATATTCCTTCGCATTGTGAATTTATAATAAGCTATGTATAACAGTTTTAGCAGTTTGTAAAATGTATCTCTAATTCTAGCTGTTAAGTGTTAAAGATATTATTAAAGATTAATTTATTTATTTTTATTTCTAATTTTTTGTATATGATTTTCTTTTTAAAAATCGGAGTAGAAGAAATATTATTAATAAAGGTGACACTACAAATATTTTATTAACGTACGGGATTTGACATTTATCGTTTGAAATTAATACGAGATATGATTTTATTTTCACTTTTATTATTTGTACATGTGACTAAACAATACATGTGATTTTGAAGGAAGCAACTTTAGTAATTGTTGAAAGAACTAGAAATTTAGAAGAAAATTAAAATTATGGCATTTCAAGAAAGTCAAGGGCTGAAGGCTATATATAGCATATTAGAGTGTAGTAGTATATAGGATAGGAATTTGAAAGCTATTAGAACTTTTATTGTGGTGACTTGGATTACATAAAAATTTCAAAGTGATGTATAGGACGGCATATATGAATCACAAGTTACTGCTAAGTTTGTGAATAGGGTAGCTAATGTTTAGCATTTTGAAAATGTGGTTCTGCTACGTACCTTGCTTTCATAATTCACAATTAAATTACTTGCCTAAGTATTACGCAATATTCATTTTCTGTTAACTTTAAGTCATTTTTAATCCTAAGTAAAAATTAAATGCCACCTCTTCTAGCTTATTCTACAAAGCTGAATTATGGTACATTGATGATTTGAAATTTATGAAAAATCAAACAAGAAGAAAACGGGAAGGCTACGAAATTATTTGGTTAGTGTTGGCGTGCACGTTGTGATTACTGATTATTGAGGAACAAAATAGTCTTTAAAAAAGGTAGACGATTGTAATTTGATCCCAACTTTGTAAAATGATTTTTATATGTCAATATACTCACGTCTTAGAGTTTTTTTGTTGCTTTTTTATATCGTATATAATATTTAATCATTCAATTCAATGTTATTTTTTAAATTTTAATTAGATTTAAATGCATTTTTTAGGTTTCTATTTTGTCTAAAATAAATTTTTAGTTTTTTCATTTTTAAAATCGATTTTTCAATTCTTAAATTAACTAATTCTTGATATTTTTTTGTCCTCCACTGTTTTTGATGATTTGACACTATTATTAATTTTATTTCTATATTAAAATATTCATAATCCATTATTTTCAATTTATTTATATATATATATTAAAATATTTAACATTAAAATCAAATTTTTGTAAAAAAATATTTAAAATCTATTTTTCTTATTTAAAATTTTAAATATTTATATAAAATAAAAAAACATTTAATTATAAAACAAAATATTTAAAAATTATTTATTTTTCCAACACAAAATTAAATAACTAAAATTTTAAATACTTCATTTAAATTATTGTTGGATAAAATTAAAAATATATATTTTATTTAAATATTTTAATTTTAA
>JBBPBO010000005.1:21969955-22471240 GCA_037974295.1 Cicer cuneatum
AAAAAAAAAAAAAAAAAAAAAAAACTAAATAGAGGCATAAAGACTAAAAGAATTAGGTAAAGACACCTATCTCTAATCACCTAAAAGCACAAGGTTGCAGAAATACACCAAAAGAAAAAAAAGCAAAAAAATAGAAACAGAGAAAGACACGCATGTGTGAGAAAAAAGAAAAATGCAAGCAGGCCTTCTGTGGTAGCAGCGGCGCGATGGAGAAGAGAGTGGTTATTGGCGACAGTTTGAATTTGGGGTGATACGAATTACGGTCAAATCAATTCGTTACCGATATGATGGCAATACCGACGGACTCGATCCAAAACAGATCTAGCGGTGGCTGCCGTTTTTTCCCTCTTCTTTATATTTGATTGTTTTCTTTTTGTTATTATTTTTCTTTAATAAAATAAATAATGATAATAATAATATAATACTCGTAATAATGATAATTCTAATAATAAAGCAAGAAAATGATGTATTGACTAAAAAGGAAAAAATAAACAAAGAATATATTCATTCAAGTAGTGTCCATTTTTTGTTGACCGATTTCTTTTTCATGAATTAAAGAGTACAAACATTTAAATCAAATATCAATTATTATAAAGAAATATCAAAAGACATACAAAATAAGGATTTTTGTGTTACTTTTTACTTAAGTGTTTTTTTTGAAGACTCATTTGCCTCAGGCTCTATCTTATTTATAGTTAGAAATTATGTAAGTATATTAAAAAAACAATAATAGATTTTAACGTTTTCAAAAATGTACCTTAATTATCTAAGATTTACTTTTAAATACAACAAATCAAATCAAAAATCTAATAATTAATTATTTATTAATTTTTGTCTTATTTTTTTTATTTTAAATAGAATGAAAAGTCTAAAATTTCTGTGTATAATTATTTTGTAGATAATTAAAAAAAAGGACAAAATTAGATATTAATTTAAAAAGTACATATTGTTATAGACTCAATAGAGTGTGTCACAAAACTCAATGACTGTTTTTCTCAGCATAATATGCAAACTACTAATATTTGTTGTTTTAAAAACTGTTTGTTATTCCAAATGACATAGCTTTATATTTTTAGCTTTTAGAAAACTTAGATTGATTTTAACGAACCGATTCTAAAAATCACTAATTTATATTCAGTTTTACTAACCAACCTTAGAAATAAAATCTTAAAAATTATATATTAATATTTTAGAATCGTAAAACTTGAAATTACTTACTCAGATTTTACAATTCTAAAAATTATTTTTTTTTCTTAATAAGTGCCCTTAAAAAATATAAAATATAAAATATAAAATATATTGGAGATATCATTTAGCAACCAGCAGTTGCAAACATATTATAGGGTTGAAATCCAATCCAATTCAAAATAACTTGCAATATTCTAACCAAAATTCGTGTCGGACCAAAGCGAGCGGCTGATTTTATCTGGTCCAGCCAAAGCTTCCGGATTTAAATGAGATTCTCTAAATGGAGTTACTTTTATCCTCTATATTTTTACAAAATCACACTTATATCGAAAAATGTACTTTCAAACGGAAAAAATATTATATTTTTGTCAAAAAAATTTATTTTTGCAGAAATATACTTTCGAAGTATATGGAGATGAGAAAAAAATTCCATGTGAATGATGCTTAAGGCCAGCCCTATGTGGGCTTAGGCTTATTCAGTCCGGTTGGGAATTAATAACACTTACATAAAGTGGAATTAATAACACTTATTGTATTGAAAAAATTCAAATCCAACGTTAAAAATAGATAAAATTTTAAAATTGTTTATAAAGAAAGACATTTCACATTTTTTTATAAATAAATTGCTTCTTCTATTGTATTATATCTTATTTTTAAAATTCTCTATTATATCCTACATTGAAGGTAGATGCGATCGATTTCTTTTTCCTCCAGGAGATCACATCTTGGGGAGGTGACAATTTATTACCATTTCATTTTTTTAATTTCTTTTATAACAAATGATTAATTATTAATTTAATAAATAAAAAATAATAAAAACAATTAAAAAAATCAAATTATATTAATAAAATTAAATAAAATACATTTAATGAAAAAAAAATGCAAATTAATGCGGCAATAACTTTGATATATTTTTTTCATTAAATGTATTTTATTTTATTTCATAAATATAATTTAATTTTTTAATTATTAAATTAATAATTGATTAATAGATGGTCGCATCACAGGAAGTCGTACTCCCATCTTACTATCTCATAAAGGTAAACAAAAATAAAACATTTTAATATATAAATTTTAATTTAGAATATAAGAGTGACTTTTAAATAAAAAGATGATATAATCAATTATAACTTTTTTGCCCTGATTGAAATGAAAGTACATCAATCAATTTGAAATAGGTAATAGTGGCGGTTGACACAACTCACAATAGTTTACTGGTATGGACTCACTCGATTGTACACAAGAAAGTGACGAAAATAGTGAGCATGTGACTTTTCAGAATCAATAAGACACTATATATCCTAAGTGATTCAAATTCTTTATAAATAAATTACTTGCGCAAAGTAGACACAGGAAAATGTTGGGCACCGAGTGCTGCTCAGTCACTACTCACTAAATCATACTATCACATATCTACACCAGCAAAGTTTTGAGTATCAATCAGATCATGCATCAAAAACTCACCTAACATACTAACATTGATCATACATTTTGGAAACGCATAATGTAAATGTATAAAAAACTAAGAATAAGTTTCGTTTCATTAAATTTAGTGGAAATCTCATTCAAATTACTTTAATTTCAAACAGGCCAGCAAAGTTACAATAGGAGATGCAATATATTCATCATTTCTGTTCTACATTGATAGTAACACACAGTTTGATATGTTCCTAAATCGTGTAACATGTGCGGCGCGTACAAAAACAAGGAAAGCTTTTCTTTTTCACTTGCCATTCCTTCATCAAATCAGTGCCTATTTTCACTTCCTGTTATGCAGAAAGTGAAACCATGAGTAGAAAATGACTGATTCCCAATGGCCAAAACCACCATCCCCAAGAAGCTTTACTGCTTTGACTTACATTTTCACTGGGTCCGAATCCATCAGATGGGGACGGTGTTGAACCAGTAAAACTTCCATTACTCACTGTCAAACTGCATCACCAAAAATAAGGCCCCTGTCATACACCTTCACAATCAACAATCTCCAAACAATGATCCAAACCTTGAAGTTCCACAACATGGTTTGCAAATTTAGAAAGGAAAAAAAGTTATTTTGTATCATAATCATGTTTAGTTGTCCAATAACAAACACAATATCCGGTTGCTTTTGCAATGAAAGAAAATTTAGTTTGATATATATGGGTACAAATATATAAATTGTTACTACTCCTGTCTCAAATAAAAGACCAAGTAGGGTCAACAAAAGATGATGCTTCTGATTCAAAATTTGGACTAGATACATTAATTCATTGTATTATTACGGAGGTTATCGGTTAATTTCCATGCATTCAATTAAATCATGTCATTATGTCACTTTGATGTATTAGCTCTTAAAATATATCTAGCAATATTTAGATGTACACATCACATTATGAACGAATAATTATAAGTCTAAAAGCATGTCCAACACAATTCAATATACTCATTACCTTAGATCAATTTTCACCTAAAAATAAATTCAAATCATAGATGAATTGACTCAAACAAAACACCTTCAAAAATCAATTTAACAACATTAAGATAATCAAATCAATTAAGGCAACAGAAATTCTAAAAAACTTACCCGGCTGGGAACTTGCAATTACCATAACCTGAAAATCAAAATCCAGAAAAGAGTGAGACTTCTAAACAATGGAACAAACAAAAATCTTCCAAAAACCCTCAAAGACATAATTTTTATTCATCCACAACAAATGCATTGTATGGATTTCAGATCCCAAAGAAAACCACATTGAAGGAGAGAGAGAGAGAGAGAGAGAGAGAGAGTTACTAGGGTTTAAGGAAGTAACAGCAGCATTATTGTTGAAGTTGCAGCTATCATCTGTCAAGCCATGTTTGAGAAAATAATCATTGAAAGCATACGACGCCGTATTCTGCACACTGTTAACGTCGTAGCAAGGTCCTCCATTCTGGATTGGGCCACAATTTGCTCCACCGGCCCCACAGGCCCAGTCCAATGCTGTCTGTAAAGCTGCATCCTCCGCGTTGTTTTTCGCCACGCACCATAGCTGTTGTTGCACAACGCCATCGCCGTTAGAGCCGCCGCAAAACGGAGAAAGGATCAGAAGAAGAAAGAGGGGTAAATACCCCAAAAAAACAAAGCTTTCTATTCTGAGCATTTCTAATAGAGAGAAATGGGTTAGGTTGTGGTTATGGGCAGTGATTATTATAATAATTATGAAGAATATGAGATGATTTGTGTAGTTGGGAGGGTGGAAACTGGAAATGTGACTGTTACCACAGTGTTTATGAGGAAAATATTGAAGAGGCACGAAAAAAGAGAGAATGAATTGAAGTTTTTGATTGCTAGGAAATTGAAGTTGAAAGAGTGTTTTGCAATTGTAACAGTGACTGTTACAAATACAACTTGACCCTTGTCGTCTTCTTGCATTTCTTCCTTCTATTTTTCTTCGGCTGTATTCTTTTCTTTTTTCCTTTTAAAAATATTAGATTTTCTTTTTATATAAGATTTTTATTAATTTCATTTTTGAAAAAACATTTAAATTGAGGGGATAATATTTCAATTCAAAATATGGAAATTTTTATGGTTTATTTAACACTTACAAATAGAACTCTTTAAATTTTTGATTAATTTCATCATGTCTAACACTATCAAATATCTATGCACCTAAAACAATAGTTAATTGAATTAAATAGTGTTTTAAAATGACAACTTAGATATATCATTTTAAAAAGGTTGTTGTAAGAGCTAAAATTTAAGAGGACCACTGCTAGATTTATTTTTTGAAGTGCATAACATGAGATTTAAATCCTCTCATGTTTAAATTAATTATGAGAGAATTAGGTTAACTATTTAAATTTAATTTCATGAGTGTTTATAACTTCAAAAACATATCAATGAAATCTAAACAAAAGGTGATTTGAGATTCTGAACATGACTTCTTTTATTTAATTCAAATATAAAAGAATTTAAATCGCATGTTAGGGATAAAAAGAAAATATAATATTTTAATAATTCTATTAGATATAATCAAAGTAATTTCTAAGAACTTTTTTAATTTTAAATATATAAATTACTATAAACTTCAAAATTTATCACTTTTTTTAACAATATAATGTAACGAAAAGAAGTCTATTAAGTAGTACAAGAAAAAAATTATGCATTAATCTACAAATCCTCTTATAAAATAATTTTATGAGAGACTCGTTTGAAATATTTTGTCATTAAAATATATTGAGTTTTATAGTTTAAAAAATATACAATAAAATTTCAAAATATCTCAAGAAATGTGACCATCAACATCCACTAAGGGAGAAATCTCTCCTTCTGTATGTGACCTCTCATAATCATATAATTTTAATGTGACGGTTTTTCCCTTCTTTGCTACTTCTTATGAAGCAGATAAGTTTTTAAGTAAGAAATCACAAAGTACATTGAAAAAATTGAAAAACAATGTATTGAAATTAGAAGAAAAACAATATATTGGAAATACGAAAAACAATTAATGTATCTCCATAGTGAGATGTGAAGAGATACATTAGGAATAGAAAAATGTATTGGAATTCGATTAAAAAACAATGTATTGGAAATATAAAAAATAATTAATGTATGCATAGAAACATTGAGAAGAGAAACATATATTGTAATTTTAAGAAAAAACAATACATCAAAAAGGAATTTGAACCATTTCGCTTTCTCCATGTGTTAAGAGAAATTAGAAACACAAAAAAAAAATCATTTTTATAAACCCTACACATACAAAAACTACTTGTGTCTCTACCTCTCTTAATACGAGAGAGAAAATGAGATGATTCAAATCCATTAAAAATATAGAAATCAATTAATGTATCCCATTGTGAGATGTGAAACGATACACTGGAAAAACACACAAATATTAGTCATTAACATGCATTGGAATCCAAAAGGTCACACGATACAATAGACGCACACACTTTTCAAAATAATTATTGTTAGGATATTTGTTAAAATAATGATTAGGATCTGAAACAATGAATAACCAACAAAAGCAAAAACAGAAGAAACAGAAAATGCAGAAAAATGGAAATTAAAGAAAGATAAAGGCAAGGATAACACCAGAAGGTACATGTTCGGTGTCAATTTCTTGAGACCTACGTCACGGGCAAGGAAACAAAGTAATTCACTATGAGTATCAAATTACAAGATTAAGGCCTTTCTCTATGTAGTGACCTTGTATCATCCACTGTTGATAGACCAGCAATACAAGCTTCTTCTTCACTTACATACACTATCAGTTTTCCCCTTAATCTCTATTCTTTCTGATTTCTATGAACCCTTTCTTGGTTGATTGACTAAGATACTATATCACTTCCTCATGCACTACAACAACTTATAACAACAAGTGCATTATACAATAATATATAGTATGCAATAACAAGCTAGCTTAACTAACTATAACTACCTTATTATAACCATAGTTAGTTATAACAATAATTAACTCTAATTAGTTGCTGATTTGAGGCATATCTTCACAATTCTCCACCTTGAATCAATATCATAATAATTCATCCATAGCATTTGCTTCCATGTACCAACTTTACTCTTTGCAGAAACCTACTATGTCCAAGCAGTGCTTGAACTTAAGTGAACATTCTCTGTTTCTGTTCTGCTCCAAAGAACATTTTTGACCTTCTGGATAACATTCTTCGTTTCTATTATGCACCAGAAAGCATTCTTGACCTTTTGGAGAACATTATCTGTTTCTGTTATGCACAAGAAAACATTCTTGACCTTTTGCAGAACATTCTCTGTTTCTGTTCGGCGCCAGTGAACATTATGAACTTTCTACAGAACCTTCTCCATTTCTGTTTTGCGCTAGTGAACATTCTGGACTTTCTGCAGAACTTTCTCTGTTTCTGTTCTGATTTTTTGCCTCTGATTTTTGCCTTAATTTTACAGTCACTTGGATGTGTGACTGTATATAGTATTTGTCAGATGCTTTGTCATATGTACTGAGCCCAACACCAACATCGACAACTGGTACGCCCTCTTTTGTGTAACCAAACATTCCTATGAGTTGAGAATCTCGCACAGCTCTGTATAAATCCGCCAGAATCGGCTTTGCTAAAACTTTGTCAATCTCATTTTCCATTCTACAATGTAAACAATCAATTAACATTTTATGAGCTTTAGCAACACTCTTGTCCCTAGCTTTGAGAAACCGCACTAATGCTTCGGTAGGATAACCCTGGTGTATATTCTTGAACGTGATATTCAGTTTTTCATCCACTTTAAGTAACAGAGTCTAAGGATCTGACTCTGATGATCTGCCTCAAAAGTTTTGCCTGAGCTGCCTCCAACAAAGCAGCTCAAAGCAACCATCTGACTCTGATATGCAACACTGCCTCTTCCTCTTCTAAGTTCCCTTTGCCAGTAATTCAACGCCAGAAGATATTAGACCTTTCAATAATTCTGCATCTGGTCAAGTGAAGCTGCTGAAGGTGCAAACACGAGAAGGGGGGTTGAATTTTGTTTGACTAACTTGATTACTTTTTCTGTTTTTGCAGTTTTAAAACAAAACTTGATGTATGAATAAAACAGAGTTAGCAGCGGATATAAAGTAAATATAAAACTCATAATTTTATACTGGTTCACCGTTTACTAGGCTACGTCCAGTCCCTTCACTTTGAAGGATTTCACTAATTCAAAAACCTTGAATTACAACAATACCATTGACCCTCCAAGTCAGTCTTCTCAAACAGTCTAACAATCCTAGACTTTTGAGGAAAATAACCTTGAATCCAACTGCTAAGTAATCTGCTACTCCTTCTGACTCCTTCAGATTGTAGACTCTACTTCAACAACTTAGATCTAACACAAGGGAAGGAAAAACTTAGAGTGCTTGCTTCTGGAAAGCGGATCCTCACTGAAAACTTGAGTGTTTGCTTTTGGAAGTGTATGACTCTCAAGTATTTTCGATGCTGAGTATTCTGCCTTGAGCCTCCTTTTGTAGATGAAGATTAGGGTCTCTTCCATGCTTAAATTCGAGCTGTATCTTGCCAGATACTCTTGCAAAAATAACTTGGCCAATTGGGTTTCTCTTAAATAAAAAACATATCTTTTTAGCTCCAGATATGCATTCGAAAATAACTTTGGCCAATCGTGTCTTTAATTAATTCTGGATCAAATCTTTCTTCCCGCCAATAGCTTCTGAATTCCCACAAGACTTCAATTTATTTTTGAATTAAATCCTTTTAATACTTTGATCAAATTTCTATTCGAATTTAATCAAGTCTCCACTGATTATCATCATGATTAAATCTGGACCGTTTGATCTTCTGCTCGTCCACATCTAGACCATACAATCTGATCTGCTGTGATCATCTGATCTCGGCCAACACTGGACCACACGTTTTGATCTTCTGATCTCTGCCAATCACTAGACCATATAATCTGATCTTCTGATCTCGGCCAACACTGGGCCATATGGTCTGATCTTCATATCTCGGCAAACACTAGGCCACGATGCTTAAATTTAGACCATTGATCTGAACATTTTCCCTCTGATCTGGACCAATTCTGGAATGAGTCTGGATTGAACTGAAATTAAATCTGGACATGATATTTTAATCTGGACATTTATCTTCTGATCTGGATCAGGTCTGGATTAAATCTGAACAATCATTTATTCTGATCTGGACTTAGTTTCATACTCTGGACCATGCTATCTTCTGGTCTGCACCAAATCTAGACCAAGTCACTTGTTCTGGACCAGTTATCTGAAGCTCTGAATAAGTCTGGATTAAGTCTTTTAATTACTACCAGGTTATCTTCTGGTCAGAATTAATTCTGGACCAAGTCTAACTTATGATACCTTTTTGTTTGGAACAAGTCTCCCTCTGGCAGGCTTCCTTCTGGTCTGGTCTAGGTCTCCTTTTGGACTCTGCTTCCTTCTGATCTGGGCCAGGAAAGATATCATCTGATGGTGTTTTGACATCCTGGTGTATCCTCTGGTGCCTTCAGGATGCATCCTCTGGTACCTTCAGGATGCATTATCTGGTATCTTCTGGAGATGTATCCCCTTGTCTGATTTTATCCTCTGGTAATTCATCTTCTGCCTCTGGTGACTTCATCTTCTGCCTCTGGTAACATCATCTTCTGGTGGCATTTAATATAATAATTCTAAGTACAAAATAAGATTACATGGATTGTTTTTGTAAACATCAAAATCCTAAATACTTAGAACCAACTTGATTCCAACAATCTGCCCCTTTTTGATGATGACAAAACCTTAACTTATTTTGTTAGCTTATAACCCGAAGTTCTTGAAATACTCCCCCTCAGACCAATCTCTCCCCCTAAGTCTAATAATGACTTTTTCTTCTCCTTTTCAACTCATTCTTAAATCACTCTTTCTTTTCTTCTCTTGTCCCCTCATTTTCAACTCCTTCTGTTCTCTCTTTATTTTTCTCTCTCCCTGTTTCTTCTCCTTTTCAACTCCTTCACTTTTCACTCTTGATTTTTCTCTCTCCCTGTTTTTTCTCCTTTCATCTCTTTCTTTTTCGCTCCTCCTTTCTTTTTTTTCTCTCCTTTTCTACTTATTCCTCTTTTTTTTTTCTCTCTCTCTCTCCCCCTTTTTGTCATCAGCCAAAAAGAGGTCCTACTATTTTATATTTTTGTTTTTCTCTTTACAAAGTACAGAAAGTAAAAACAAGAAAAATAAAAAACATAAAGTAAAATTACAAGAAAATTAAAGACTCCTAAGATGACTACTTGAGCTAGTCAGATATGGAGATAATATTGACATGCTTCTTGATGAACTCGAACCTATCTTCAGGTAATGCTTTGGTGAAGATATTAGCCCATTGATGATCAGTGTCCACAAACTGGATGCTTAAAGTCCCTTTTTGAACATGGTCCCTAATGAAATGGTGTTTTATTTCAATGTGTTTGGCTGTAGAATGTAAGATAGGGTTCTTGGTTAGGTTTATGGCTGAAGTGTTATCATAGAACAAAGGGATATTGGTTTCGAAGATGTTGTAATCTTCAAGTTGATGTTTGATCCAGATTAACTGTGAGCTGCATCCTGCTGCTGATATATACTCAGCTTCAACTGTTGACATGACAATGGTGCTTTGTCTTTTGCTTGACCAAGAGATCAAATTATCACATAAGAATGTGCAGTTGCCACTTGTACTTTTCCTTTCCAGCTTGTCTCCAGCATAGTCGGAATCACAAAAACCTCTAAGTTTGTAGGTGGGGGTTTTCTGGTATAACAAGGTAAGGTTGGTGGTTCCTTTAAGGTATCTCAAGATTCTTTTGACAGCAGTTAAATGGGATTCCCTAGGGTCAGCTTGAAAACGGGCACAGACACAAACACTAAACAAAATGTCAGGTGTAGAAGCAGTTAAGTAAAGAAGAGATCGAATCATACATCTGTATGTTTTCTAGTCTACCTTTTGGCTGGTTTCATCTTTCTCAAGTGAGCAGGTTGGGTGCATGGGGGTGGCCATAGGCTTACAGTCACTCATCTTGAACTTTTTGAGAAGTTCTTTAGTATATTTAGATTGGTGAATGAGTATACCTGATTTACCTTGGTGAATCTGAATTCCCAGGAAGAACTTAAGTTCTCCCATCAAGCTCATTTGGAACTCTTTTTGCATTAGGTCAGAAAACTCCTTGCACAAAGTGCCATTAGTAGATCCAAAGATGATATCATCAACATAAACTTGAATAATCAAAATGTCATTTTTAATAGATTTCCTAAATAGAGTATTATCAATCTGGCCTCTATCTTATTCATTCTTAAGCAGAAAGTTACTAAGTCTGTCATACCATGCCCTTGGTGCTTGTTTTAAACCATATAAAGATTTTTTAAGTTTAAAAACGTGGTTTGGAAAATCAGAATATTCAAATCCAGGGGGCTGTTTGACATAGACTTCCTCACTTATATAGCCATTTAAGAATGCACTTTTAACATCCATTTGATACAGAATTATATCATGATTAGCAGCAAATGATAAAATAATTCTAATTGCTTCTAACCTGGCCACTGGAGCAAAAGTCTCAGTGTAATCAATACCTTCCTGTTGACTGTATCCTTGAGCTACAAGTCTGGCTTTGTTCCTTGAACACCCAATTGGTTCCAATAATTTTTTTGTTTGGTCTGGATACCAGATCCCAAACATCATTCCTTTGAAATTCATTCAGCTCTTGTTGCATTGCAAGTATCCAACCTTCCTCTGCCAAAGCTTCATCAACATTGCTTGGTTCAATTGTTGAGAGTAAACCAAACAAACTGGTTTCTCTACTTGATGATCCGGTCTTCAATGGTTCTGCTGCACTGCCAATAATGAGAGTTTCTGGATGTGAAGACTTGAACTTCCATCCATTCTTTCGCTCTGACTTGTCTTCAGAGTCAACATGTTCTTCTTCATCTTTACCTTTCTCGGGTTCTGCTGCTGGTCCAGCTTCTGGTTCCTGTGCATTTGGTTCACCTGCAATTTCCTTATCTTGCTTTAACTTTTCAGAGTCAAGCTATTTATCATCAAACTTAATGTGGATTGATTCTTCCACAATGTTAGTTTCCTTGTTAAACACTCTATAAGCTTTTGATCTCTTAGAGTAATCAACAAAGGTACACTTTTGAGATCTAGAGTCAAACTTAGCTAGATTATCTTTAGTGTTCAACATAAAACAAGTACAACCAAATTGCTTGAAATAGGAAATGTTAGGTTTCTTACCTTTCCACAGTTCATATGGAGTTTTATTTAAGATTGACGTGATGTACACTTTATTCTGAATGTAGCAAGTTGTATTGATAGCTTCTGCCCAAAGGTAGGTGGCAAGCTTCATATCATTCAACATGGTTCTGGCCATCTCCTGTAGTGATCTATGAAGGTGCAAACACGAGAAGGGGGGGTTGAATTGTGTTTGTCAAACTTAAATACTTTTGCTGTTTTGTTAAATATTGATTTGAATTATTCGATAAATAACTAATCAGATTCAGCAGCGGATAATAATAACATGATAACACAGCAATTTATACTGGTTCACCGTTAACTAGGCTACGTCCAGTCCCTTCCTCCAGAAGGCCTTTTTACTAATTCAAACTCATTTGAATTACAACACCACTGACCCTTCAAGTCAGTCTTCCCAAACAGCCTGACAACCCCATACTTTTGAGGAACAACAACACCTTAACTAAACCAGCTAAGTCTTCTTAATCAACCTGACAATCCCAGACTTCTGAGGAATAACAACACCTTGACTAAACCAGTCAAGTCTTCTCCTACCAATCTGACAACCCCAGATTGAAGAAGGAATCTACACCACTATAATAAAGGTTTGAAACTTTGCAACGTTGCTTCTGGAAAACTGTTTGCTGCACTTATCCTTGCACTCTTTTATTGCTTCTGGAAAGCTGATTGTTGCACTGTATTTCTCTCTCAAAAACACTTAGAAAATATTGCTCTTGCTCATTTGTGTTTCTCTCTTTTGAACTCTCAGATAACTTTGAATTGAAGTTTGAGTTCTTGTGTTTTTCGATACTTTATTCTTCAGCATTAAGCCTCTATTTATAGTTGAACTTTAGGGCTTCACTGATGCCTTACTTCAGGAGTGTATTTCGATTAATCTGTTTTGAGAATATTCTGGAGTAGTTTGCTCAGATTCTGTTTTGAGCCTTTTGCTCACTGATCTGTTTTGAACATTTTGCTCCGCTTCTGTTTTGAACATTTTTCTCAGATTCTGTTTTGAGCCATTTTCTCCAATTCTGTTTTGAGCATTTTTCTCAGATTCTGTTTTGAGCATTTTTCTCAGATTCTATTTTGAACATTTTTCTCTGACAGATTCATCTGACGATATCCTCTGGTGACGTCATCCTCTAATTTCTGCTTCTAGTGACGTCATCTTCTGATCTATTCTTCTGATGACATTTTTCATTCTTCTTCTAAGTCAAATATGTTATTTTCATAAAATACATTTGTTAACATCAAAACTTTAATTGCTAGAACTAACTTGGTTCCAACAATCTCCCCCTTTTTGATGATGACAAACAATGTATTTTTGATAATACTTTTTCTTTCTTTTGACTTTGACTCCCCGAAGACTAAGCTTCATTTTATATTTTCTCCCCCTAAGTCTAATGCCCAGATATCAAATACATCATACATCATCTTCTCTTCCTTTCAAATACATCATCTTCTCCCTCGGATATTTTATCAAATATTACATCTTCTCCCCCTTTGTCATTAGACAAAAAGGATTGAATGAAGAAAAGAGATCCTCTGTTTTTTTTTACTCTTTTTTTTTCACTCTTTTTTTAAATTTTTTTTTTATTTTTATTTTTATAGAAGTACATGAAAAATAAAATAACATAAAAATTAAACTAAGCTATTAGGTTAGGGATGAAGATAAGATTAAGGTTTTTCTTGATGAATTCAAACCTATCTTCAGGTAGTGATTTAGTGAATATGTCAGCCCATTGATGATCAATGTCTACAATATGAATGTTAAGTACCCTTTTTGAACATAATCTCTGATGAAGTGGTGTTTGATCTCTATGTGTTTGGCTCGAGAATGTAGGATAGGGTTTTTGGTTATGCAAATTGCAGAGGTGTTATCACAATAGATGGGTATGTTGGATTTTAATATTTTGTAGTCTTCAAGTTGATGCTTCATCTAGAGTAGTTGAGAGCTGCAGCCAGCTGCTGAGATGTATTCAGCCTCTGCTGTTGACATGACAATGGCGTGTTGTCTCTTACTGGACCACAAAATTAAATTGTCTGCTAAAAAGGTACAATAGCCACTGGTGCTTTTTCTTTCAAGTTTATCTCCAGCATAGTCAGAATCACAGTATCCACTCAGTTTGTATGTAGGAGTTTTCTTGTAAAACAAGGTGAGGTTGGTAGTGCATTTTAGGTATATAAGGATTCTCTTAATAGCAGTTAGATGAGATTCTCTAGGATCAGATTGAAATCGAGCACATACACACACACTAAATATGAATTCAGGTCTAGAAGCAGTAAGGTAGAGTAATGATCCTATCATTTCTCTGTAGATTTTCTGGACAACTTTTGTTCCTGATTCATCTTTATCAAGTGAATAAGTAGGATGCACTGGTGTAGTCATAGGTTTGCAGTCACTCATCTTAAACTTCTTGAGAAGTTCCTTTGTATATTTAGTTTGGTGAATGTAAATACCTTCTGAACTTTGTTGAATTTGTATTCCTAGAAAGAACTTAAGTTCTCCCATCATACTCATTTGAAATTCATGCTGCATTAATTCAGAAAATTCTTGACAAATAGTGCCATTAGTAGATCCAAAAATAATATCATCAACATAAATTTGAATGATCAAAATATCATTTTCTATTGATCTGCTAAACAAAGTATTGTCTATTTGTCATCTTTCAAAGTTATTTTTAAGTAAGAAATTACTGAGTCCATCATACCATGCTCTAGGTGCTTGTTTTAACCAATACAAGGATTTTCTCAGTTTAAAGATATGGTTTGGAAATTCAGAATTTTCAAAACCTGGAGGTTGTTTAACATATACCTCTTCACTCAAATAACCATTGAGAAAAGCACTTTTAACATCCATTTGAAATAATTTGATATTATTATTGGCAGCAAAGGACAATAAGATACGAATAGCTTCTAACCTGGCCACTGGAGCAAATGTTTTAGTGTAATCAATACCCTCTTGTTGACTGTAACCTTGTGCCACAAGCCTTGCTTTGTTTCTGACTACTTCACCCTTTTCATTTAGCTTATTTCTGAAGACCCGCTTGGTTCCCACAATGTTCTTCTCTGGTCTTGGAACTAGATCCCAAACATCGTTCCTCTTAAATTCATTTAAGTCTTCCTGCATTGCAATAATCCATCCATCATCTGCCAATGCTTCACTAACATATGTAGGCTCAATCGATGAGATTAAACCAAACAGACTTATATCTTTTAATGATGATCTGGTTCTTAAAGAATCACTTCCACTTCCAATGATCAGATTTTCAAGATGAGATGACTGGTATTTCCATCCATATTTCTCTTCTGACTTCTCATGACTGGTTCTGATTTGATCAGGTTCATCCTTTGAAGATGTGTCACATGCTTCTGATTTATTTGTATCCTTCACTTCTCCAAATTCTGCTGGTTTGTCTGTTTCTGCTTCCTCTGGTGTTGTTAAATCTGTAATATCAACATCTTTCTTTGACTTTGCAGTGTCAAGCTGTTTGTCATTAAATTTAACATGTATAGATTCCTCTACAATATGAGTTTCAGTATTAAACACCCTATAAGCTTTAGATCTTTCAGAGTATCCAATGAAGATACACTTTTGAGATCGAGAATCAAACTTACCAAGGATATCTTTAGTATTTAGCATATAACAGATACAACCACATTGTTTAAAGTAAGAAATGTTAGGTTTTTTACCTTTCCATAATTCATATGGTGTTTTATTCAACATAGACCTAATAAAGACTCTATTATGAATATGACATGCAGTGTTGATTACTTCAGCCCAAAAATGTCTTGCAACATTTAAATCATTTAACATAGTTCTGGCCATGTCTTGGAGTGATCTATTCTTCCTTTCTACAAATCCATTCTGTTGAGGTGTTCTAGGAGAAGAAAAGTTGTAAGAAATTCCATTCTCATCACAGAAACTTTCAAAGAATTTGTTTTCAAATTCTCCTCCATGATCACTTCTAATTGATACTATCTTAAAACCTTTTTCATTCATGACTTGTTTACAGAATGTCATAAATACAGTATGGGATTCATCTTTACTTCTTAGAAATTTTACCCATGTCCATCTAGAGTAATCGTCTACTATAACAAAGCCATATTTCTTTCCATTTAGAGATGCTACTTTCACTGGTCCAAACAGATCCATATGCAGAAGTTCAAGAGGCTTTGATGTAGTTACTGATTTCTTAGGAGTAAAGGAACTTTTGGTTTGTTTTCCCTTTTGACAGCCTTCACAGAAGATTTCAGTTTTGAAACTAAGATTAGGTAGACCTCTTACTAACTTAAGTTTGTTCAATTCTGAAATTGATCTAAAACTAGCATGACCTAATCTTTTGTGCCACATTAAATTCTCTTCATTCACTGACATAAGACATTTAACCTCTTGCTTTCCTAGACTAAACAGATTTATTTTATAAATATTATTTTGCCTCTGACATGTGAAAAGCACAGATCCATCCTTCTGACTGATTGCCTTGCATATCTTTTGATTGAATATAATATCATAATTGTTATCACTTAACTAACTTATACTCAACAAGTTATGTTTAAGACCTTTAACAAACAAGACATCTTTAATAGAAGGAGAGTTACCATTACCAACTGTTCCTTGACCAATGATCTGGCCTTTTTGCGTTCCTCCAAAAGTTACTGTGCCTCCTTTGTTTAATGTCAATTCTTGGAACATAAACCTTTTTCCCGTCATATGTCGCGAGCATCCACTGTCCAGGTACCATGACTGGTGTTTTAACTTGTTTGCTAAGGACATCTGCAACAAAAACAATTTTGCTTTTAGGTGCCCAAATCTGGTTGGGTCCAGGTTTGTTAGTTTTGAAAAATTTCTTGTATTTAGCATAGGACAAGACACTTTGGCATGATCTTTCTTGTAACAACCAGTACACACTATATAAGAGGAAACAAGTTTAAATATAGGTTTAGATTTAATTATTGTTTCTTCAAATCCTATACCTCTATTTCCGTTTCTACTGACTCCTTAAATCATAGAAACATATTTGCTTCTTTCCATACCACTATCAAGAAATTCTTGAAGAACTTGTTCATGCATATCAGAATTACTTGTGGTGTTTTCAATTGCTGTTGAATTATGATTATTTTTCAGATTTAAACTTTCATCTTTAATTTCAGCAAAACTATTTTTCAAGCATACATTCTCTGTTTTCAATTTTGTAATATCAGTTTCAAGAATGACACTTTCTGTTTTAAATTATGCAATCTGATTCTTTAAAACATTAACTTCTTCTGTTAGATTTGTATTTTCTTTCTTAAGAGTTTTCAGTTTTAAAGATAATTTGTAATTACTGTTTAAAAAATCATTCAGAGCAGTAATCAAATCAGATCGAGTGAATTCAGAATATACCTCAGTTTCATCATCTTCTCATTCTCTTCCAGAATCAGATTCTGTGTTGGACCCAGAGTTGGTGTGAGCCATCATAGCCAAATCTGCATGTTCATCTTCAGAAGATTCATATGAATCATCCCATGTAGCCATCATGCTTTTCTTCTTAGTTCTGAAATCTTTCCTCTGGTACTTCCCTTTCTCCATATTTGGACATTCTGACTTGATATGTCCAGATTCATTGCATTCGTAGCAGATGATATCTTTTTTGTCATTTGTATCATCACTTGCTTTGTTGGACTGATTGGAATATCTCTGGGGAAATTTATTCCTTCTGTTATGCCACATCTTTCTGAACTTCCTAGTTAAGAAATCAATTTCTTCTTCCTCTGAGTTTAGACTTTGATCGTCTGAATCACTATTTTCTGATGTTGCTTTCAGAGCCTTTTTCTGCTTGGATTCCAGGGCTAGAGTTTTGTTCTTCTTCTTAGGTTCATCTTCTTCCAATTCAATTTCATGTGATTTGAGAGAGCTGATTAATTCTTCCAGCTTTAGAGTATTGAGATTTTTAGCTTCTTGAATAATAGTAATCTTTGGTCTTCACTTGATTGTGAGACTTCTATGTATTTTCCTTACATGATCAGCAGTAGTGTAGCTCTTTTCTAGTACCCTTAATCCTGATACTAGAGTCTGGAATCTGGAAAACATAATTTCAATGTCTTCATCTTCTTCCATCTTGAATAACTCGCACTTCTTGACTAGAATATTAGCCTTTGCTTCTTGGACTTGCTTACTGCCTTCGTAAGTCAGAATCAGACTATCATAGATGCTCTTCGCTGTTTCTTTGTTAGTGCATTTGTTGAACTCCTTGAACGTGATTGCATTGATCATGAACGTTCTGGATTTGTGATGCAACTTGAACATCTTCTTCTGATCAGCATCCATATCTCTTCTGGAAATTTGAATACCATCAGCATCTTCTGGAGGAGTATAACCATCTTCCACCAAGTCCCAAAGTTCAGGAGCTTGTGAAATAAAAAAAATTCTCAGCCTGTCATTCCAGTATTCAAATCGTTCTCCATCAAACAGAGGTGGTCTGTTGATGTTTCCTCCAGTAGCTTCTTCATTGAATCCGGACATATTAATCCCTTGGATCTTTTCTCAAACACTGTAAAGTGCTCAGCCTTGAGACCGAGCTCTGATACCAATTGAAGGTGCAAACACGAGAAGGGGGGTTGAATTGTGTTTGTCAAACTTAAATACTTTTGCTGTTTTGTTAAATATTGATTTGAATTATTCGATAAATAACTAATCAGATTCAGCAGCGGATAATAATAACATGATAACACAACAATTTATACTGGTTCACCGTTAACTAGGCTACGTCCAGTCCCTTCCTCCAGAAGGCCGTTTTACTAATTCAAACTCCTTTGAATTACAATACCACTGACCCTTCAAGTCAGTCTTCCCAAACAGCCTGACAACCTCAGACTTTTGAGGAACAACAACACCTTAACTAAACCAGCTAAGTCTTCTCAAATAGCCTGAAAACCCCAGACTTTTGAGGAATAACAACACCTTGACTAAACCAGCCAAGTCTCTCTTACCAATCTGACAACCCCAGATTGAAGAAGGAATCTACACCACTATAATAAAGGTTTGGAACTTTGCAACGTTGCTTCTGGAAAGCTGTTTGTTGCACTTATTCTTGCACTCTTTTATTGCTTCTGGGAAGCTGATTGTTGCACTGTATTTCTCTCTCAAAAACACTTAGAAAATATTGCTCTTGCTCATTTGTGTTTCTCTCTTTTGAACTCTCAGATAACTTTGAATTGAAGTTTGAGTTCTTGTGTTTTTTGATACTTTATTCTTCAACATTAAGCCTCTATTTTTAGTTGAACTTTAGGGCTTCACTGATGTTTTACTTCAGGAGTGTATTTTGATTAATCTGTTTTGAGAATATTCTGGAGTAGTTTGCTTAGATTCTGTTTTGAGCCTTTTGCTCACTGATCTGTTTTGAACATTTTGCTCCGCTTCTGTTTTGAGCATTTTTCTCAGATTCTGTTTTAAGCCTTTTTCTCCAATTCTGTTTTGAGCATTTTTCTCAGATTCTGTTTTGAGCATTTTTCTCAGATTCTGTTTTGAACATTTTTCTCTGACAGATTCATCTGACGATATCCTCTGGTGACGTCAACCTCTGATTTCTGCTTCTGGTGACGTCATCTTCTGATGACATTATCTGGTGACGTCATCATCTGATTTCTGCTTCTGGTGACGTCATCTTCTGATCTATTCTTCTGATGACATTTTTCATTCTTCTTCTAAGTCAAATATGTTATTTTCATAAAATACATTTGTTAACATCAAAACTTTAATTGCAAGAACCAACTTGGTTCCAACAATCTATTTTTTCTTTCCACCACTCCATTCTGTTGTGGTGTTCTGGGGGATGAGAAGTTGTGAGAGATGCCATTCTCATCACAGAATTCTTCATAGTATTTGTTCTCAAATTCAGCTCCATGATCACTTCTGATGGTTATGATCTTGACACCCTGTTCATTCATTACTTGCTTACAGAAAGAAATAAACACTTTGTGAGATTCATCTTTGTTCTTTAAACTTTTAACCCAAGTCCACCTTGAGTAATCATCAACAATCACAAAACCATATTTCTTACCACTGAGAGAAGCTGTTTGAACAGGACCAAACAGAGCTAAGCGAAGTAGTTCAAGTGGTTGAGAGGTAGAAACACATTTTTTAGTTTTAAAAGAGCTTTTAGTTTGTTTACCTCTTTTACATGTTTCACACAGAATCTCAGTTTTGGAACTTACTTTGGGAAGCCCTCTTACCAACTGGAGTTTGCTTAACTCAGATATAAGTCTAGGGTTTGCATGCCCTAGCCTCTTATGCCAAACCAGATTCTACTCACTTACAGATAATAAGCATTTAACCTGTTGCTTAGCAAGACTAAACAGATCAATTTTATAAACATTATCCTTCCTAATGCCAGTAAATAAAACAAACCCATCAAGTTGACTAACAGCTTTGCAAGTTTTCTGATTAAAGATAACATCATATTTGCAATCACTTAATTGACTTATGCTCAACAGATTATGTTTCAGCCCTTTAACTAACAGAACATTTTTAATAGAAAGGGAAGAAGAAGTGTTACCAACTGTTCTTGTACCAATAATCTGACCTTTCTGATTTCCTCCAAAGGAAACTTTGCCTCTGTTCTTCATAGTCAGATTCAGAAACATGGATTTGTCTCCTGTCATATGTTTGGAGCATCCACTGTCAAGATACCAAGCTTTGTGTTGCTGATCAGACCTTGCTTTTTCTCTGTCAGAATCAGAGTCAGACTCAGATTAAGACTTAGCTTCTGTTCGCGCCATCAGAGCCAGTTGTGCTTCTGGCCTGTTTGAGCAATTTCCTCGATTCTGCGTTGGTCAATAAACCATGTTCCTATGATGATTCTAGAACATGTTTTGGTTCTGGTAACTTTGGTGAATCTGGTGATTCTGATAACCTTGATGATTCTGGTGATTTGGATGAATCTGGTGATTTTTGTGGTTTTGATGCATCTGGTGATTCTGATGATTCTGGTAATTCCTGTTCTGGTTCTGGTTCCAGTACTGATTCTGATTCTGGTTCTAGTACTGATTCTAATTCTGGTTCCAGTGTTGGTTCTGGTTCCAATTCCTGTGCTTCTGATATTGGTTCCAGTTCTGGTTCCAGTTCCTGTTCTAATTCTGGTTCTAGTTTTAATTCTGGTTCTGATTCTGGTTCTGGTTGAGTTGACCAAACCTTCTTCCATCAGATTCAGATTGCCTCTATCTGGTTGTAGCAGGAACATAAACCTTCTTCAGGTTGTGCATTGCCAACATCCATTCTCCAGGCACCATTGTTGGTGTCTCCTTCTGGTTGCTCAGAATATCTACAACATAGACAATTTGATCTTTTGGTACCGAGAACTGATTGGGTCCAGGTTTTTTAGTTTTAACAGCTCTATGATCTTGTTCAGATTTTACCATTGGACAAGATAATTTAGAGTGACCTTTCTTAGCACAAACAATGCATAAAATATCAGAATGAACAATTTCAGTTTCAGCAATAGTTTGTGTAAAACCAAGACATCTGTTTTCAGTGTTACTGTTTCCATAAATCATAGAAGTATATTTACTTCTTTCCATTCCATTAGAAATAAAGTTTTGAAAAATTTGCTCATGCATATCAGACTCACAAACAGTTTTGGAAGTGGAACAAATATTACTTTTGAGAGTTTGGTTTTCAGATTTGAGTCTTGCAACTTCAGTTTTAAAACCCTTGTTTTCAGTTGCATACTCAGAATTTCGATTCTTTAAAACTTGGACTTTATTGGTCAGATTTTTCTTATCTTCCATAAGAGTTTTCAATTTTAAAGACATCTTATTGTTTGCATTTAAAAAAATCTTTTAAAGCCTCAATTAATTCAGATTTAGTGAGATAAGAAAATACCTGACTATCTTCATCTTCTGAATCTGTTCCAGAGCCTGAGCTGTAGAATTTGAGTTGGTATGAGCCATCAAAGCTAGAATTGTTTTCTCTTATGTGCTTCAAGACTTGCTTGAATGACTGCTTTGATCATTCTTCCTTCTGCCTGTTTTCCTTCCTTAAATTATACCTTTATGAAGTCTAGAGGCAGACTTGATGTGTGCCATCATTGCTGTTTCTGCCTCTTCTTCATCAGACGATGCTTCTTCTGATTCTGATGCATCCCAGGCAGCCATCAGACCCTTCTTTCTGAATCTAGAACTCTTCTTGTGTTGTTTGCCTTTTTCCAGATTTGGACATTCTGACTTGATATGTTCAGGTTCATTGCATCCATAACAGATGATGCTCTTCTTTTCAGATTCTTCCTTTCCTTTGCTGTTATGTTTCTTCTTGGAGTCTCTCCTCTTCTTGTTTTCCCAGATCTTAACCATCTGTTTGGTTAAGTAAGCCATATCATCACAGTCACTGTCGCTATCCTCTGATTCTGGTGCTGCCTTTGCAGCTTTCTTCTGTTTTGACTTCAGGGGCAAATTCTTCTTCTTCTTTGGTTCATCTACTTCCAGTTCTATTTCATGAGACTTGAGTGAGCTGATCAGATCTTCAAGTCTTAAGTTATTCAGATCTCTGGCTTGCTGAACTACAGTAACCATTGGTCTCCACTTGGTTGGTAAGCTTCTTAGAATCTTCTTGACATGATATGCTGTTGTGTAGCTTTTCTTCAAGACCTTCAGTCCAGATATCAGAGTCTGGAATCTACAGAACATTCCATCAATGTCTTCATCATCTTTCATCTTGAACATCTCACACTGTTTGACCAGTATGTTAGCCCTTACTTCTTGAACCTGCTGGCTTCCTTCATAGGTTAGAACCAGACTGTCGAATATTCTCTTTGTTGTTTCTTTATCTGTGTATCTGTCAAATTCCTTGAATGTGATGGCACTGATCATGATGGTTCTAGACTTGTGATGCAGTTTGTATAATTTGCTCTGGTTTCATATCTTCCATGTCCAATTCTTTAGTTGGATCTCCTAGAACAGTAGGTGTAGTGTACCCTTTGACTACCAGCTTCCATAATTCAGGATCTTGATATATAACGAAACTTCTCATTCTGTCCTTCCAATACTCAAACCTTTCTCCATCAAACAGTGGTGGTCTGTTGATGTTGCCTCCAAAATCATCTTTGGATTCTGCCATGTTGTTGACCCCTTGGACTTTTCCTCAAACACTAGTTAAATGCTCAGCCTTGAAACTGAGCTCTGATGCCAATTGAAGGCGCAAACACGAGAAGGGGGGTTGAATTGTGTTTGACTAACTTGATTACTTTTTCTGTTTTTGCAGTTTTAAAACAAAACCTGATGTATGAATAAAACAGAGTTAGCATCAGATATAAAGTAAATATAAAACTTAGAATTTTATATTGGTTCACTGTTAACTAGGCTACGTCCAGTCCCTTCACTTTGAAGGATTTCACTAATTCAAAAACATTGAATTACAACAATACCACTAACCCTCCAAGTCAGTCTTCTCAAACAGTCTAACAATCCTAGACTTTTGAGGAAAAGAACCTTGAATCTAACTGCTAAGTAATTTGCTACTCCTTCGGAATTCTTCAGATTGTAGACTATACTTCAACAACTTAGATCTAACACAAGGGAATGAATAACGTAGAGTGCTTGCTTCTGGAAAGCGGATACTCACAATTGACCTCACTGAAAACTCGAGTGTTTGCTTTTGGAAGTGTATGACTCTCAAGTATTTTTTATGTTGAGTATTCTGCCTTGAGCCTCCTTTTATTGATGAAGATTAGGGTCTCTTCCATGCTTAAATTTGAGTTGTATCTTGCTAGATACTCTTGGAAAAATAACTTGGCTAATCGGGTTTCTCTTAAATAAAAAACATATCTTTTTAGCTCCAGATATGCATTCGAAAATAACTTTGGCCAATCCTGTCTTTAATTAATTCTAGATCAAATCTTTCTTCCCGCCAATAGCTTCTGAATTCCTACAACACTTCAATTTATTTTTGAATCAAATCCTTTTAATACTTTGATCAAATTTCTATTCGAATTTAATCGTCTCCACTGATTATCATCATGATTAAATCTGGACTGTTTGATCTTCTGCTCTCGTCCACATCTAGACCATACAAACTGATCTATTGTGATCCTCTGATCTCGGCCAACACTGGACCACACGTTCTGATCTTCTGATCTCTGCCAATCATTGGACCATATGATATGATCTTCTGATCTCGGCCAATACTGGGCCATAAGGTCTGATCTTCTGATCTTGGCCAACATTGGGCCATGATGCTTAAATTTGGACCATTGATATGAACATTTTCCCTCTGATTTGGACCAATTCTGGACTGGGTCTGGATTGAACTAAAATTAAATCTGGACATGATATTTTAATCTGGACATTTACCTTCTGATCTAGATCAGGTTTGGATTAAATATGGACAATCATTTCCTCTGATATGGACTTAGTTTCATACTCTGAACCATACTATCTTCTGGTCTGGGCCAAATCTGGACCAAGTCACTTGTTCTGGACCAGTTATCTAAAGCTCTGATTAAGTCTGGATCAAGTCTTTTAATTACTACCAGACTATCTTCTGGTCAGAATTAATTCTGGACCAAGTCTGACTTATGATACCTTTTGGTCTGGAACAAGTCTCCCTCTGGCAGGCTTCCTTCTGGTTTGGTCCAGGTCTCATTCTGGACTCTGCTTCCTTTTGATTTGGTCCAGGAAAGATATCCTTTGATGGTGTTTTGACATTCTGGTGTATCATTTGGTGCCTTCAAGATGCATCATCTGGTACCTTCTGGATGCATTATTTGGTATCTTTTGGAGGTGTATCCTCTGGTATGATTTTATCCTCTGGTAATTCATCTTTTGCCTCTGGTGACTTCATCTTCTGCCTCTAGTAACTTCATCTTCTGGTGGCATTTAATGTAATAATTCTAAGTACAAAATAAGATTACATGGAGTGCTTTTGTAAACATCAAAATCCTAAGTACTTAGAACCAACTTGGTTCCAACAGCTGCTTCTGGTCATCGCCTAAAGAAATAATGATTTTGGTGTTTCCTCTGGTCAAGGAAACTTGATTCTGGTGCTTTCCTCTGGTCCAGTAATTGTGCCTTTGGTGTTCCTGCCTCTGGTTTAATAATTGTGCCTCTGGTGCTTCTGCCTCTGATTCATTAGGCGTGCCTCTGTTTGTTATTTGCCTTTGATCAAGTACAATCTGTTTCCATCAAAACTTGATTTGAACCTTATCTTCTCTTGTCCTTGAATGTCTTCTTTTCTCTCGAACGCCCATTTTGATCCAATTATCGTGATTGGAGGCTTGATAACTTTTCTTTCTCTATCTCTTACCAAGTTGTAATTTTCCAAATCTGGCTCTATTTCAGCATTATTATCAAGTTACGAATCAGTCATGTCTCTATGATTAAATTCTTGATCTTCAGATAACTCCACCTTAATTTGAATACTCTCAGTATGACAGCTTATGACATTGTCTTGCTGATGATCCTTGTCAATCATGGTCATTCTTGTTTCATCAAACACTACATCTCTTGATATGATGCATTTGGGCGAACCTGGATCAATTCTCACAACTTATAACCTTTAATTCCTTTAGTCCCTGCAATACTTATTAAACTGCTCTGAAAGATATTCCAGGCCATTTGTCAGTTCTTAAACACTTCAGTTTTGTTTCCTATTGAGTTCCAATTTGCATATGTCATTCTTTAAATTTCATAAAAGTGTCACTTTTATTTTTAATGATATAAATCCATACTTTCATAGAATAATCATCAATGATAGTTAAGAAATAAGAACAACCATCATGAGTTTTTGTCCTAGAAGGTCCCCACAAATCAGAATGTGCATATTCAAAAGGTCTAGAAATATTGTGTTGACCAACACCAAAACTGATCCTGTTAGACTTTTCTAGAATACAGTGATCGCAAAATTCCAATTTTTTCAATTTTGTCACCATTAAGCAAATTCTGTTTTGATAACTCAATTAAGCCTTTTTCACTTACATGTCCTAACCTCATATGCCATATTCTAGTAGATGAATGTAAATTGGAACTAGCAATTGAAGCTTGTGCAATTATGGTAGAACCATCTAAAATGTACAAACCATTTCTTTTTATGCCTTTAACAATGATATCATGTTTATTATTAATAGTCATGATACCATTCTTTATATTTGTAGAATATCCTAATATATCAAACATGCCAACGAAAATTAAATTACTTTTAATTCAGGTATGTACCTTACATCCTTTAACAGTACCTCTTTGCCATTAATAGGGATGAGAATAGGCTAGGCCGTCCGACAGGGGCCTATGATCTGGCCTATTTATGGACTGATCTGGCTTGCCCTGTTTAATAAGAAGGCTAGGTTCAGGCTATTTTGAAAGCCTATTTTTTTAAATAGGTCAGGTTTAGGCTTATATAAAAGCCTATTAGGCCTCACAGGCCGGCCTATATATATATATATTATTTATTAATGTTATTTTCTATTATTATTTATTAATATTATAGTTTCCTATTTTAAAGTATATGTATATATATATTTTATTATTTATTAATGTTATTTATTAATATTATTGTTTTCTATTTTAAAGCCTATCAATTAGGCTATTTTAATATTATTTTATTATATTAGATTTGATTATAATTTTATTAGTTTTCCTTATATAAAACTTTCTAATTTAGCCAATTTAAAAAAATGTAAAATATAACATTTAAATATTTTAATGTGAATAAGGCTTTTAAATAGGCTTTTAGGCCAGATCAGATTTTTAAAAAGGTTAGGCCAGACCGAAAAAAAGAGCCTATGATAGGCCGTAGGCCAGACTTAGGCCTAAAAAATTAATCGTAGGCCAGGCTCAGGCATTTCAAAGCCTGGCATGGCCTATTCCCACCCCTAGCCATTAATAAACAGTACCTCTTTGCCATTAATAATCCTTTCTTAGACACACGTGAAAGGTGCAACATGAGTCTAATACTCAGTTCTTTTCAACTTTAGAATTTGAAATCATCAATGTCTCTGCAGATTCATAACCAACATCTACAAATGCAACATTTCCAGAATCTTGAGAGTTTCTTGATTCCTTTCATTCCGGAACTTCATAATTTGAAATCATCAATGCCTATGTAGATTCATAACCAACATCTACAAACGCAGCATTTCCAGAATCTTGAGAGTTTCTTGATTCCTTTCATTCTGGGCAATATTTCTTGAAATGTCCCTTCTTGTGATAATGAAAACATCTATATTTCCCTTCTGAATTAGTTCCTGACTTGGATCCATGCTTCTTTCCATTTGATCCTTTCTTGTTAGTTCTTTCTCAGGATATACGTTTAGACTTTCAACATGATTTTCATTCTTGAACTCGTGTCTTTCATGATTTTCTTTTGACCAAAATCATTTGATCCATTGAACTTTTCAATATCAAACTTTGTGGTTCCACCCATTGTTTCCTTTCTTTCCCACAGACGGCGCCAATTGTTAAAATAATGATTGAGATTTGAAACAATGAATAACCAACAAAAGCAAAAACAGAAGAAACAGAAAATGCAGAAAAATGGGAATTAAAGAAAGATAAGGCAAGGATAACACCAGAAGTTACGTGTTCGGTCTCAATTGCTTGAGACCAACGTCACGGGAAAGTAAGCAAAGTAATTCACTATAAGTATCGAATTACAAGATTAAGGCTTTTCTATATGTAGTGACCTTGTATCATCCATTGTTGATAGACCAACAATACAAGCTTCTTCCTCACTTACATATACTATCAGTTTTCCCTTTAATCTTTCTTCCTTCTGATTTCTATGAATCATTTATTGATTGATTGACTAAGATACTATATCACTCCCTCATGCACTACAACAACTTATAACAACAAGTGCATTATACAATTATATATAGTATGCAATAACAAACTAGCTTAACTAACTATAACTACCTTATTATAATCATAGTTAGTTATAATAATAACTAACTCTAATTAGTTGCTGATTTGAGGCATATTTTCACAATATTAAATAAAACATGGTCTAAATGGTACGAAACAATTGGTTTTTCATGTTTCTAAGTTGTGTGCTTCCTCCTCCCCCTTTCAAATTCTCATGTTTGAGTTATTAAACATGATCGTACTCCTATGACTAAATTCATGTGTTCGAATTGGCTGAATCTTTCATAATATTGCTGCATTAGATGAGAAATACACATCCCTAGAATTTTCGGGATTAGGTGAAAAAAATGAACTTAAAGGGTCGAAGATAAGAACAACCTAATTTAATATGATTTGCAGATTATTATAAATAATATAAGCAAAACATACGATTGGATCAATTGATCGGAGAAATTTTTCACTATATAAAATGTGGTTGAGATCGTCACCATTTTTCAAATGAAACAGTGAACTTTATTTAGTGAGAGGTAGACACATATGACATACTAAAATAATTTATTTTTCAAAGTACTTTTTAAAATAGGTCTCATTCGGGAGGTTGACAAAATAACTCTTATAAAAATTTATACTTAATTTTTTAAAACTTTTAAACTTATTTAAAGAGTGAAATGTGTGTTAAAAATAATTGTTAAAAAATAATATAAGTTATATAAAATGATTTTACGAAGTTATAAAAGTTTTTAAAAAATCCAGAATTTTGACAGATATAATTCTTGTCTTGAGTATATTTACCTTTCATTAGATATCTGAATTAGTAAATTTATTTCACTTGGAGGGTTTATAAAAAGAAGTTATATAAGTTATTTATAAGGGCACATGGCAAAATTATGAATTGTATAGGCCTATAGGGGCAGATAAGTTAATTTGATAATTTTTACAAGGACACTAGGAGTATTAAAATTTGAACTTTCCGGTTTGGTCCAATCTCTTTTCTGAGCTACGAGTTATGAGACTTACAAAAATTGAGCCTTCATTCGTGCACCATTACCATACCCTTTTCAGTTTTGAAAATCACATTTTCGATTTTCGTCCCTCACAACAACGCCATGACCACCCCACCCACCGAAACCCTAAACCCTAACACCGCCCAACAATGCCCAGAAGAAAAACAATCACCACCATCTCCACACGCCGCCGATCCTCATTCCTCTGAAACCCTCGAAAATCCCCAAATCCGTAACATTTCCGATCCCGATTCTACTAACCCTAATCAAACACAAGACATTCTCATGGAAGATCGAAACGCGAATGAACCGGAACCCGCCGCTCCCGCCACTGCTCGCCGTGCACCGAAGCGGAAGAAATTGGGGCCGAAACGAACTGCAGCTCAGAAGAGAAAGTTTCGCGAGAAATTTCAGGTTCTGATCGAAACCCTAAAACCCATTCCCTTCGTACCTGCCAAAGCTCTCGACTTTGAGAGCCACCAGAGCCTTCTTCAGCGTTTGGGACTCTGGAATTTTGTTCACATTGAATTTGATTCCGCTATTCGCACCGATCTACTCGCTCAGCTTTTTGCTAGTTATTCCCCTTCTGCACGGTGCAGTTACGTTAATGATGTTAAGATCATGGTGAATCGTGCTGAACTTGGCCGCTCTCTCATGCTTCCGAAGAAGAATTCGGCTGCTGCTGTTCCTATGGTTGCTGTTGATGAAGTTGATGCGGAGGATATTTCTTTTGTCAATGAATTGGTTTCAAATTGGATGCTTTTGTATGATGATGACACGTTCATCATGTCGAAGGATGTTATGCAGCAGTTTAATTTGATCAAGGAGGGAAATTTTGAGAAGGTTGATTGGGCGGGGATGATATGGAGCATGTTGGAGAAGGAATTGAAGGCCTCACAGCTGGTGGACTGTTACTATGCTTCACATTTGCAACATTTGATCAAGTCGCAGCACAAGGAGCTTCTGGACGACACACAGGCAGAGGAGGTGGAGGGTGAAGGAGAAGAGGGTGGGGTGAAGGATGAGGAGGAAGAGGGCGAGGCCAAGGACGAGGAGGAAGAGGAAGAGGGGGTTGTGGCAGGGGATGAGGTGGATGGGAGTGGTGATTTGAGAATGGGTGAGGTTGAAGAGATTCGGGTTCATGAGTTAGAGGAACGCAATATTGAATTGAGTTTGGGACAAGATAATGTCGAGTCTTTGCCGGTGGAAAAGGAGCAGGTTGTAGGGGAACAAATGATGGATTTTGAGCAGTCTAAGGAAGAAGAACAAGGGATGTGGCTTTTGGATCATAAAAGCTGTGTGGGGGAGCCTTCTTTGAGGCCGTGTCATAATAGTGACATGAAGGGTATGGACTATGGCCAAGTGAAGGAGGATGAGGGAGAAGAAGATGAGCAGGAACAAGAGGAGGAAGAGGAGGATGAAGATGCTGAAGAAGATGAGCATGAGGGTGGGTTCCATTTGTCACCCAAGTTTCCTTTGGAGGGAATGCCTTCTGGGAATGGGAGTCCAATTCAAGCAATGGAAACAGTGCAGATGCCTTTTACATCTGGGATTGATCTTCATGATGATTCAGTAGGAGATTTCCTCTCTGCGAGGGATGATCCTCAGATGATTCCTGGCTCTTCACTTTTTGGCAATGGTCACAAGAGAGACATTGATCAGGATAATCATAACTCCCATCATACTCTAAATGGCAGTAACAAGCGGCTGAGAAGTGATAGCCCATGGAATTCTAAGCCCGTTGACTTTGAAGTTTGCATGGAACAGATGGAACATTGGATGGAGAAAGCTAGGATGATGTATGCATCGAAAGATCAGGCTGTTGAAGAATCTTCAATGAATCAACAACTCTTGCTTAATGAGCTACAGAGGCGGGATAATGCGATTGAACATTTGCATAAAGCAAAGATGGACGAGGCTCAGAAGAGACAGATGGAGGTATATCGGCTTGAGAAGGAACTTTATATGATGCAAAGCCTTGTGGAAGGCTACCGAAAAGCCTTGAAAGAAACACAAAAGGCTTTTTCTGAATATAGAGCACGCTGTCCGCAAGCTGATGAGCCACTTTACAAGGATGTTCCTGGGTCTGGCGGCCTTGTTTTGAGTGTGATGGAACTGGAAAAGGAACGCCTGAAGAAGGAAGAAGAGGAAAGGATAAAGTTGAGAGATTTTTTTAGAGATTTTGAAAAGAACTGTAAAGATATTGAAGAAGAGTGGATGGGACAGATGGGTATTCTGAAAGAACATCTAAGTAGAGTTGAATCCCTGGGTAGCAAGTTGCAGGCTGTTGACGACAACTTAAAACATTTGAAGGAACTGAATGCAAAATGCAAGATTTCTGATCCTCTTGATTACACTCCAGTAAGTGAAGCAGAAGCTGCTTAGTAAGGTTTAGCTTTTATAATTAGCTTGGGATTAAAATCAGTACAAACTATGTTCAAGGCCCCAGTTTGTTTGTGTTATAATGTACAGAGCTCTATTTAGAACTGAGACCTTAAAGTAAGGTAACTAGGCCTAGTATTGTGTGAGATCAACTTCACAATTTATGGTTATTGACTTTTCTTGTTTTGCATCTCAATGCCATTCTTATTTATCCTTAAGATCCAACCTAAATTCCGTTGTTTGACATAGAAAAAGTTGGTCCTAGTTCTACTTTGTATGTTACTTTTTCTTGATCAAGTGGTATTTTATCAGAAGAAAGTAATGAGATGGAAAAACTGACTAGGAAAATCCATTTGCGATCTTTAGCATGATTGGTTAATGTTACAGTAGTTGATTTAAATTGCTATTTGTCAGTTTTATATGATGGTTGTTACTTGTTACCGTAATGCTATATAGCGACATCTTAACAATGCTATGTTGCTTTATTGTCTTAGCCTTGTGCACAGTTACAGTTCAGATAACTCTAGAAAAGTTTCAGGCTGCATGCTTTTATGCTGGATTGCTGGTTTCCATACTTCTTTTGTGAGTCTTTAGTTTCTATTAAGTGATCGTTATTGTTTGAAGTAAACATCAGCATGATTTATAAGTTAAAAAATGTTAGGTCTTGTCTGATATCTATCTACCAGTTTGATAGTTTTAACCTTTTATGATCACAGAGAATCGGATGAAGTTGGTTTTGGTTGTTTCTTAGAAAACTCTCTTTGTCTAGGCTATTGACCTTTCTAATAAACTGTTGACCTTTCTATGAAATTATTACTTCTTCTTTGTCAACTAAAGAAATATCTGATCTGTTGCCGCAGGCCTTTTGGAAAATTCAGGTGTTAACTTCAATATCCATTAGACAAGGAGTACTTTGGAATTTCTATTTCCTTAAGTTCCAAGTGTAAACTTTTTATCTTTAATTTAGTAACATCATATCATGCGTAGTTAGTGTCGCTATTGCTCTGCTGCAGCTGGCTCCTGCTGTGGGAACCGTGGAACATTTTTGCATTGTTTTTGTTGCTGCGCCACTTCAATGAAATGGGGACTAAATGTTTTTAGTTGTTTTGACAGTCTTTTTGGGTTATTTTGTTATTTCATCTATTTCTTTTTCTCATCAGGTCAACCTTTATTTAGGTTTTTAAATATTGTTTAAACCCCTTTGTTTTTCATCATTGTAAAGCTCGGGCACACTCACTTTCCTCTTCTGCATATACTTTGTACTTTTTGATTTTTCAGTTATCTTCTAATCCTTTTTCAGTTGTCCCAATTCCCAAAAGTCTTTCAAGTAGAAGAAAGATATGTGCCTTCCTCTATTGCTGTTTGGTTCCTTACCCTTCTTTTGTGTTTTCTTTTAAAACTATTGCAGTCATACTCCTCGTTTTGTTCTACTTATCAACTCCTCTGTTTTGTCTTTGTTCTGTTGTGATTGTTTTACCGTTCATGTTTTCTGCAGCCTAGGCATCATCCACTCAGTGTTAAACTTATTTATTCCTTGACTTATGTTGTTATTAGCTTGTGTATTTAGCTGTTCATAAAAGAAAAGCTCGTTTAGCTTAAAAGTATAGTTTCGTATTATTTGTTTTGAATAACTTTTTGAAGTGTTTGTATGTAGGAATGGTTCATATTATGGTTTTCATATATGGGCCATAATGCTACCTGCTGTAATGGTTTTGTTGTTGGCCATGGAAAATAACATTTTGTTCAAATTCCGCTATGCAACAATGCTATAGCGCTACTATAGTTGCTATTTGACAACATTTTGTACTAAATAGTGTATTGCGGAATAATAGTGTTTTGTTCAAATTCCGTTACACTATAGCTATATAGAGCCGCTATAGCAGCTATTCCATAATACTGGTACTTAAGATGTCTGTATTTTCTTTGATGCATGTAAACATCTTGTGCACTAGTCTTGCTGTTCACATACAAGTAAAATTCTTCTGATGAGAATAAAATACAGCAGCAGAATTCTTTTGCAGCAAGAATTTTACAAGTTGTTTATCAAATAAGCATACTGTTGATATACATTATTACTTGCATGTATTCTGAAGTCAAGGTTTGTAAAGAGCATGTATAGTGCACTAACAAAACTTAAGAGTGAATTAAATTAGAAAGAGATAATAAAAAACCCGAATAGTTCATAGTTTTACTAGTGTCAAGTTTCAAACCAAATTGTTCTTGATTTTACCTAGCTCTTGCCTGGTTTGTGGTTATGTTATAGTCCTGTGAATGCGTGCAAGAATAGAAACGTCGTGTGTTTTTATTGACATATATTGCTGTCTAGATGAATGTGGTTTCTTCAGTACAACATGTAAGTGTTTATGTTCCAAGAAACTTACTGCGGCTCACTAACGGCTTGATGTTGAAGTTTGTGATGAGAATAAACTGGCAAACATACTTTCTATTATATTTTAACTAGTCAGATATCAGCAAGAGGCTGGTAGATAATCACTATCATTACCTTGTACTTTTTAATTCAAATTCTGAAATCAGAGGGGATGTTAAATGCAACTAGAGTTTTGACAGTATTTGATTATATTAATTGTAAATTATATAGTTAGACAAACGGGGATGTGTAAAAGTTTTAGGCACTCTATCTAGGCATATATCATTCTTCCCTCTTGTCAGTTGTCAGTGTCTTGCAGCAAGTGTGTGTGGTTGTAGGTCTTGCAACAAATTCAATACAGTATGAGGTCACATCTTTGTCTGAAACAATTGGACATCTTGTTGATGAACCCAAGCATCTTTTGTTATTTTTCCAGTGCAAGCCTACCTAGCCCATCCTTTACTTAGCCTCCATACCAAATTTCATTTTGTTTTTTTCATTTATTTCCTCTGTTTTTCATTACCCTGATTTTTTGTGACGATGGATGACACATTATTTACTAATTTTCTTCCTATTTGATTTACTTATCAAACAACAACGTAAAAACTTTATTATCACTTCAAGACGTTCAAAACAAAAACAAATTTGTTCCGTCTATTGTATGTCATCCCAGTCTGTCCTCTTCACTCATCATGAATATTTTTAACTTTATCAGTGGAATGATATAGAATAGAATGAATTATGGCAAAAAGATGTTGAATTTTTTTAGCATAAAATTACTCAGGGATTGGGGGTTTGTGAGTAAAATTGACCACTCAGCCTTTGTGTCCTGCATCTAAACTGCATACAATGATACATTTTCTTCCCACATGCATAGGGACCATTTTTTTTAGAATTATGACATCACTGATTCACGGGCAAATTATCAATCTACGACTACTTTCAGAAATTTCTATAGCATATGTCTAGTACCATAACATCACTTATTCACTGTCCCATTCTATTTGGTTGCATATATTTGATTCATAGAAGGTCATTTTTCAAGTTGCCTATGAAGATGTAGAAAATGATTGTTCGACTCCCAAGATATTTCTTACATAGGGAGGAGCAAAGGATGTGTGTAAGGAAAAAGTTGGACTTGTTTAATTTAATTTAAGCTTATTTTTTAAATGGAAGTTTGGTTTATTGGTAAGAAAATAGTCTATGACTAGAAATATTGGAACATATAGATATAGTGCATGTTTCAATATTTCTCTTTCAACAAGTCTAGTGGAATGAAACATGTGAGAACAAGTAATGTATGTTTAATATCACAGTGGTTCATTGTTTCTGACAAATTCACATGAAAAAAGAGAAGCATGGAGATGGAGATTCAGTATGCCTAAGTAATATCTGAATTGATATATGGTTCTTATGTTGTAATTTTATGCTTGGATAATTACTGAAGAATTAATGCTTTTCATAAATTGTTTTCTTGTCCCTACAAATTATTTTTTGGATCCACCACTATAAATTCATAGGAAAGCATGATCAATCCATAACACAACAAAATGTGCAACATTTAACACTTTCACCATATACAAAGAGAATTGATTAAAATATTTACACTTTGATTTTTTTTTTTCTTTCAAGGAAAGCAGCAATAATACAATAAAGAGGAGGGAAGACTTGAGTGACATACACCTTCCTTTCTTTCAACCCACTAGTCATTGTTTTCCAAGTTAAATTGAAAAACACCACAAAAAATTTGAAAAAAATAAAATAAAATAACAAAAAAAGAAAAAGAAATGAAAGAATCTCAAACATCACATTACATAATAATTCATATTTATATATCTCCCACTCCCATCTAGTTAAAGCAGTAGACAGCAACACCACCACAAGTTCTGTTTGTTTCTTTGAATGGTGCTGCACATGTGTTTCCCTGAATTCCAATCATGCAACTTTGAGTGGTCCCCTTGTAATAAAGTGAAACACATCACGTGACTCCCTCAGTTTGATAGCAAAAGCTTACCACTTTTTAATATTCATCAATTGGCTAATAAAATTTAATTTCTTACCATTCATTACATTACAACTTTTTTTGGCTTTTTTCTTTGTTCAATAAAATAAAAAAAGAATCAAAGAAGAATTAAGATCATGATTCATGTATCTTGCTTGTGGGGAGGGTTAAATTCAAACATTGATAAGATGTTCCTTTTGGTGATTGTATTGGTGACCCTGTAGCATTATTTTCCATCTTCTTGATGTTTTGTTGGTGATACACTTGCCTTAGCCTCTCTATCTCCCTCTTCAATGCCTCTTGATGAGCTGCAATATTAATAATAATAATAATAATAATCTCTTATTTTCAAGCACTAGCTATCTTAATTAATACTTCTCTAAAATAAAGATTCTGAGAGTAATTAATAACTATATAGTTGCAGAGAGAGCACATGATGGTTTCAGACAGAGATTTTAATATGTGAACATGCAAACGCTTTTACTAAAATCAATATCAATCTGTCCTCTTTCTAATAATTGGTCTGTTTCATTTCAATTTCAACTCTTCTAAATTGTGCCGTACGATGCAAAGTTGCACGATAAAAAAGCTAATAACGGTACATTTCCGTTGGTATATAATCTTTTACTAGTACTTTTTTATTAATTAATTAAGAAATCTCCTCTGAATATTTAAACAATTTGGAGGAGTTGCAATTGTAAGCTTAGTGTGGTACAATTGAAAAGTACATATATGATATAAACTAATTTGTACTTTCTATATATCTAATTTAACTTTCTTGAGAGCATGACATAATATCTAATTAAAAATTAACGAAATTATATATATATACCATCTTTGAAGATTTTGTCTTGGGCAAGGGCAGCGATTCTTTGCTTGAGAGCACTGTTATCAACATTTAGAAGCAACCTCCGATGATCCAAAAATGCAACCCTTGGAGATAGTACAGAAACTTCTGCCTTTATAATATTGATGATATACATGTAAAATAATTAGTTAAAATATTAACAAATAATCATATCATTAAGTGAGCATAATTAATGTTTGTTTATCAATATTTAATTCACCTGTAATGAAGTAACACTTCGCTCTAGCTCTGATATGTATTGCAGCTTCCTAACTCTTGATCTTTGAGCTGATTGTCTATTTGCCAATATTCTGATCATGCAAACACATTAATTACAATCATATATATCAAACTTGAAAGGGAACAAAAATACATTATTCATACATGTTTCTCCCTATACAACAATGCATATATAAACACTAAATTGTGTGATGATTAATTAACACGTTTAGATTTTGGTTTTAGAAATGTGACATGAATGTTTGAGTACCTTTTGACCCTTTTGGGGTCAGTAATTTTCTGACTTGAACTTGTATTTGAATTATTATTATTATTATTATTGTCATCATCATTGACAACTTGTGCAATTTCCTGTTTGCATTCACTAATTTCATCCTCATCATCTGATTCATGCTTCAATTCTTGATGTTGCTGCTTTTCATCCTCATCATTGATGCTGTTATTATCAGAAGGAGTTGAAGGGTTAGAATTAGAACACAATGTGGCTGCTGCTACAACAGGTGGTTGTGACATCATAGGATTCTCCGAAACATCGTCATTAAACATCGACATTAATTGTTCATCATCAAACCTTTCAAACTCACTGCGGCGACAATGCTCCATCATTGACGCCTCTACAAACGTCACCGAGTCACTGGACGACCGCCTGTGGGCCCCTCTTCTTGCCGACGAGAAGTCCAGAAATTCATCCACCCATGAAGGGTTTTGGTTTGCTGAATTAACATTTGGTGACATGGTTTTAAGGGTAGGCATTTTTTGGTGTGAAGAAAATTCTGGCCAAGTTTGTGTCATGTTTGGAATTGGAATCTTGGGTGGCAATTGTGCCATTTCAAGATAATTAGAGATTATAAAGTCTATAACCAAACACAAACTAGGTAGCTATAATGGAATTGCCTAAAAAAAAACAATATTGTGTTACATTACATATATGCAATGTGTGATGAGTCATGAGTCATGAGTAGGAGAAGAAATGAATTAATTTGTCAAGTTGACAAACCAATTATGAAGATGTAACACAAGGTTTTTATAAATACATGTAAGGAGGGAGAGGGAATGTTAAAAGGGAAGAAGAAATAAGCCACAAGAAAAAGAAGAAGAAGAACATAATATAATCATAAAACTATTTTTTTTTTCTTTTTTTCTTTTTATGTATTGTTTTTTATTAATTGTAAGAAGATATGAATAATAATGTATGTTTAGTTTAGGGGGTTTAAAATCCCAATAATAAATGTGTGGGGGGTATGTGCATCTAAATCTATGTGTGTGTTTGCAGTAGGGTCACATGGAGAAAGGAATTGGACAGCTATGAACAGCTGGCTTGGAAGGAGAGGAAAGGAGAAAATGTTTTGTTTTGTTTTGTTTTGTTTTGGGTCTCCTCAACTCAACGGTATTACTGCAAAGTCGCCAATGCTTTATTTATTTCTTATTAATTAATTAATTATAATGTCAATAACTAGTGGGAATTAATCAGCCACCACGTGCCCTTGTGACCACCTTTTTAGTGGGATCAATTTGGGTTTGGCATGCCCTTATAATATCATACTCTTCGTATAATTGCTGATCATTCTAATATTCATCTTTGGAAAAGGGTTGAAGGTAAGCTTTTGAGGTTAATTTCACGATATATATATATATTAATTAGTGTAATAGTTTTACACCGATAACTAATTACAAATCATTATATTATCTGTATCAGTTTTAAGTTTAAATTTTTAATAATTTAACGGTTAGAATTATTTAATAATGTAAGTTTGTGTATATTATTTAAATTTTAATTTATTTAATATACAATATTAATCCAATTTTTATTGTTAATTTTTTTTTCAAAACATAATATTATTTCAAATTGATAACTAACACAAATAAATCTATTATAGTAGGTTGATTCATGAGGTCTATCATTAGACGACTTAATTAGAGTGCCCCCATAAATTAGGTTTCTCTTGTACTACTATAAAATATTATCTCATTGGGTAAGATTACATGGTTGAAATTTACCTAACATACTAGTTAATTTTAAAGATGGTCATGTCGGCCTTTAAGTACTTCAAGTTGACTTGAGTTTTTATGTACTACTAAAAAGAAAATATATATTATTTGTATAAGTAAATATCAGATAATTTTTATAAAGTTATCATACAATTTCAAAACTTTTTCATTGTAACGTGAATTTGATTATTGATGTATTTTTTAAAAAAAAAAATATATGATGTAGGTGTCATAAAAAATATTCAGGAGGACCAATTTAAACATGTGGCTTTTATTTCGTTTACTATGGGTCTTTTATATTCTTTTCCTCGATTCTTTGATACAGTTCTTAGCAAGAAAATCTATATAGTTGGTAAAACGTTAGTATGAGGATTATATTTATTACCACATTTCAAATTTGTGAATATATTATTGTTTGTACTGTAATTTGTGCTATTGATTATATATATTAGCTTTTTTGTTAGAAAAAGATTAATAACTCTTTGATGCATAGCAAAATTAGGAACCTACGTACTCTACAACTATTGTTATGACGATATCGGCCTTTGATCATAGATTAAAAGAATAATCTACAACCAAGTATATGATAAAGTTACTAGTATAAAATCCAATTTGATAATCTTGAAAACTAAACCCATCCATAAAAATTGTTAGGTCGTGATTTTCACTTGCAATAATTAGACATATTGAAAGTTATGAAAGTAAAAAAGTATAGTCAACTTATATGGTACATGATAAATGGTAAATATTTGAATCAATTAATCATTTAATTAATTGGAGGTTAAATATTGGAACAATGCATATAAAATAACATCTGATTAAAGAGTCTTTAAATGAATTTCAATAAGTCGAGAAATTAGTCTGCGTATTTATGTGTGAAATACCTTAATTTATAAATAATAATAATAATATTTTCAATCTGATCATAACTAACTACTTTAGATATTTTTGAAGTGGAAAATAATAGGGAGTAGGGACTAAATGAAATTAAAGATGAAAACAAAATTAGGTAGTACTCATAATTGATTTGAATGAATGGCTTCGACGATCTAATAACTTTGTTAAAGAATTAATGTCTCTAGGAGTATTAGAGGTATGACAACCCCACTTGAGGAGTGTTCCCCAAAAAAAAAATTCCACTTGAAGATGTTGGTGATTGGTGAAATCATATGGGTTCTGAATCATCTTTATTTGTTTTTTTAGGTCTATTGTGAATCATCTTTATTATGTGAAAGAGAAGAACAAATAGCATGTGCTAAGATTTTTTGACAGTGGTAATTCATGGGGTGCGATTGGTTTCACCATTAATATGCATTTAAATTTTGATTGTGACGGTTATTTAATTAAAAAAAAAAGACAAAAAAAGAAAGTGTAGGTACAGTAATTAAGATAAGGTAACTAAAAATTGAATGGAATAGTGGAAATTTGGGACACATGAGCTGTGAAAAAAAGGCAATATATGCGCCCATGTGAATTGTTTGCACGCACTATGCTACCTTTCTTTGCTTTGTCCACAAATCATTCTCACATGTAGGGTTTTATAATAATAATAATAACGTATTGCTAACATGTACTATACTACTATATATAAATATATTCAAATTTTGTATTAAATATATTAATTTTTTTTACTATTATATTTTGTACCGGAAGGAAAGCAGTGCTATAAGGAATTCAAAATTAAGATAAATTTTTTAGTTTTATATGTGACATTAAAGTAAATTTTAACATATGCCATAATAATGATATGCCTCTCTCTCTTTGTGGATGTGCTTCCAGGCACCTTCTTCCATGATCTTATCTTAAGTGGAACTCTTGTAGTTTTTAATTGAGAAAATAGTTTGACAAAGCTTTAAATCATATGATTAGGGAGATGCAGGGAATATATAAACTTTGCCTCCTTCTAAAACAAGGAAGTGCCTGCCAATAAAGCATATTCGTGGATCCACTTAATTATATTTTTTACAATTGTGATTATTTAGACATGTTGGGCCACGAGGGAAGCTATCACATGAACATGTGCGCAATATTGCACTTGCAGAGGATCTAATTTTCTAAAATATAAGAAAGAATGATTTTTTTTTTATGAAGATGTATTTTAGGGTTCAAAGTTTTTTCGATATTTAAAGCGTTAACATATGTACTTATATATATTATCTTATTAACGAAATTCTTAGATAAATTTGTGTATATGTAAAGTATAGTTAAATTCTTACCGATTAAATCAATTTTTATTTACAAACTCAAATGATTTGATCATTAACTATCCAAAAAGCAATATTTGATCCTAGAAGCGAAGACTATGGTGAACTATTTTCATAGGTGATTCATTGTAGTTCAGTGCTTAAAAGTCATTCGAAATTCGAATGAAAATCGACGATACTTCTTAGAGCAATCATTTTGGTCTTTACAATTGAGACAATGGCTCAATCAAAGTTAATTCGATAAAAAGAAAAAAATAAACACGTCCATTAAAACTCAATTTGTCAAAACGACATCAATCAGATTACCATCTTAGACGTAAGGACAACGAGATCTATTAACTTATACTTTCGATAAATGACATCAATCGTTGTTAGAGTTTCAAATGATTTTTAACGAGAGTTATTGATAAGTGATAATTTGCTAAATCATTATATCTCTATTCAAAACTTTAAGATATTAAGATGAGTTTTGTTAAAAAAAAAACATATGAATTCACTTCCTTGTAATGATTATATATGTTATTCAACACCGATATTTTCATTACCTAAAAAAAAAATTAAGATTATTATTTACTGTAATATTTTTTATTCTGATTTTTTTTATCTATAGACAAAATAATAAACACCACAAAAAACTCACGCACACAATTATAGATTCTCGAATTCAAACTCATAATATAATATTTAACCTAATAATTTAGACATTTGTCAATTCTAGTAACGCATAAATACTTTCAAGAACATCAAAATACATATGACACATATGTATTTATTTCTATTTTTTTTTTTACATTTTATCTTCAATAATTTACCTAGTAACTGCAATTCAAAAATACACAACCAAATGACCCAAGGTAATTGCGAAAAAAGCTCAATTGATAATTAATATTGATCTACACTATATCCGTACGAAAAGGGCTTGAAGTTCAATTCTTATCGATAATCCTTTTGATATTATACCACTAATTAAAACCCCAAATTTAGGCAAAAATGGCATAGTCAAATTTATATATCTTTGAAGAACATTTAACACGGTCTTGTTAATTTCGAAAAGAAAAAAAAACCACGGTTCTTATTTAACATAGTACTCCCCTTTATGAATTTGGTGAAAAATCTCACGCTGTCTATCAACTACCGAGCAGTAAACAAGAAAAAAAGTGTTATTAATTTATTACTTACTCCCTCCGAGTCTGTATTTAAGAAGAAAAAAATTATACACATATAAAACAATCAATCAATCAATTTTTACTGGTAATAGAAAATAAATAAAAAAATTTTTAAAATTATTCTTAGAATACTTTGTAAATTATATAAATGCATTAATTATTATAATGAAAATAAGAGAAAAAATTTAAATTAAATGAAAGGTATGATGAAGAAATAAAATATTTAATATAATATAGATGGTTGAAAATTACTTATATTTTAAACCATGAGAAATTAATATATTTTTTTGCTTCTATTCAAAACTGGAGGGAGTAGCTATTTATATTTTGTGTTATTTTAATGTTTTATTACTCTATCTTATTTTAACTTGACTCAATGTTATTTTAATATTTTTTTTATTATAAAACGATATTCATTTATTCAAATTAATAAAAATTATATCGATCAAAAATAATATAATTTAAAGTTGCTAAAATAAAAAAAGATTATGCGAATAAACTCTTAACATCTAGATTAATTATATAGAACGATAAAATATCTACAAATGTGGCAAAATTAAAATGTTTGAAATACTATTGTCTCTATAGCAATAATGTTCATGGCGTTAAACTTATTGAATAAATTTGTATTAAGTCAATATTAGTCTCTCGATATGAATTAGACGAACACCGCAATAAGATGAAAAACCAAAATGCCGCACTAGTCGAAAAGAATATTGTACTCGGATGAAAAAATCATAAACAAAACCAGAAAAAACTAATGAGAAGTGATACCGAATTAGATTAAGTATACAAACTCATACGACAGTATAATTAGTTTGAGACACTTTAAGTAGACATAAATTCTAAAAAAATTATGTTGAAAGGAGAGAACTCATTTTATGCGAACAGCATAAAGATTAATCGTGACAATTCATACTTCATACCTATAATAACATGCTAGGAAAAAAAATATACACTACTATCGGAAATAACACTCCTTTAACTTACTATTTAAAGTAAAATAGTTATCATATGATAATAATTAAATGGTCTGATCAATATTTATACAATTATACTGAACACCTATTTGTAGGCCAAATAAATTCAAACACTCCATTATGAGTTATTAAAAGTTGATATAAGATAATTTAATGAATAACAAAATAATTAACTAACAAATGACGATAAATATCTTATCGTGTAAATAAAACTCAATTCATAGTTGCAAATACATCAATGCAAGAGATAATTGGATTCAAATTCAAGATTTTTCACTTTCTATATTTAATGTATTGTGAGTAGGGGTAGAAATAGGTCAATTAGAAGTCTATGACCTGACCTACTTATGGTTTGACCTGTTTAATAAAAAGGTTAGACTTAGACTTTTTTAAAAGTCTATTAATTTAAATAGATCAGACTTATAAAAAAACTTATTAAGCCTAATAGGTCAATATATATATAATTAACATTGTTATTTTTTATCATTATTTATTAATATTAGTTTGTCATTTTAAATTTGTTAATTATGAGTTCATTTTGTTTTTGTTTTTCTGAAAGGTTGTTGTAGACTTGCTAGTTATAATTCTATTAGTTTTCTTATATATAAAAGGTCTAGTTTAACTTATTTAAAAAATGTAAAATATATTATTTAAATATTTTAATGTGAAATAGATTTTTAAATTAGCTTTCAGGTTAGAGTAGACTTTTTAAAAAGGTCAAACCGCAAAAAGAAAGCTTATAATATGCCGTAGGCCAGACTCAGACCTAAAAAATTAATTGTAAGTAAGACCTAGATCTTTCAAAGCCTGAGTGTTTAGTCACTAGATTATTATTTTTTTTAAATGACAAAAAATCATATATATTAAAATCCTGATTAAAAACTTAAACTCTCAATTAAATCATTCTTTTACTGACAATACATAATTAAATTATATAAAAATGTGAGGACTTAAAGAGATAATCATATGTTAAAGATCACATTTCACTCGAAAGACTAATTAAGTGGAATAGCTATGTTGACATGTGAAGAATCCTAACTACTTCAAAACAGAGGAATCGTAACTAATCCCTAAGAGAAAAATCCCGCACATATGTTGTCCTTTTCCTTCATCAATAATTCAAAAATCATCTTAAGTAAATTTACCTTTTATAAATATAAAATGATAAAAAAAAATATAACTATTTAATTTTAAATGTATTAAAAAATATTTTAAAAATAAAATCTTAATTTTTGAGCAAATTATCTTCATATCTCACTTTTGTTATTTCTCACCATTCCTTACTATTTCGGTCTTTTCTGTTTATGAATTTTAAGGATGAAAAAAAATTGAATAAAGTTATAGCAAATACAATTCAAAACTTGAGTAAAAAAAAATACAATTATAAACTCTCAAACAAATTTTTAGTTACAAATAATTGGACAATGTTGCTGATAAAAGAGCCAAAAAAATACAATAATAGCCTTAATTAAATTGCTTTGCTTGGTAAAATATACTTCTGAAATAAAAATTGTTCTCTAGTAGTAATATATGTTACAAATAGTTTCCTAAAAAAAAGTTACAAAGAAGATAAAAAAAATGTAACAAATAACGTGAGTGGTGGGTGATGTAGTTATTTAATATTTTTACATAATAAAAAAAATTAATAAAATTATAAATGAAAGAAAATAAAAAAAAAAATTATAAGCTCAAACACTAATTATAATAACATCTAAAAAAAATTATAAATTCATGTGAAAAACTTATTAACCAAACACGTCTAATTTGATCAAACTTTTAAACTAATTCCATAAATTATAAACTAACTTATTAGTGCTACCAAACATACACGTAAGGTAAAGTGGATCGCTTTCAATTTTAGGCTAACTTTGTAGTGATAAACAAAATCCAACCTTTTTATTCTTATTATCAAATCTTAATCATTGACTTTTTTTAAAAAAATAATAATATTATGGATCTTTTAAAATTCCAACCTTAGGTTTTTTATTTAACAAACTCAAAAGGCATTTAATGGTTTTTTAAAATAATTTTGTACTAATGGTTCAGTGTTAATAAGGAGTGAATGTTAGAAATCTGTCGATCGTTAATAAGTTTGAAGATTAATTAGGACATAAATAAAGTTATAGCACCTATTTAGAAAAGTATAGAATTCAATATGGTTTTTTGTACCTTTCCTTTAATTTGATTTCTCATACAGGCTAAGGATTCCTTGTTTTCTTTTTAACTTTTGTTTGATACATTTGGTAATCCAACACATTTTATTTCTAAAAATTACTCTTCACTAATTTGGAACTGTGCTATTGGGGTGGGTGCACCCAGCATATTGATGTACCAACATTCTGATACGTCAAATATTAATTGTTTGAACTGTAAGACCTTAAGCAATAAAGGACCAATACGTAACACTATTATAAGGTCATACATAGATAATGAAGTGTGAAATAAAACCCTTGTTTTGTGTACTTAAAACCTGCAAGCACAAAAAACATGGAGATAATAAGATATTTGTGTATTTGAAACACCTCTAAACACAAGTGTACATGTAGTGCAATGCGTAAAGAAAATACCATGCCACAATGTTTGTTTATGTGATGATAAATATGAATGCGTGTTCCCATTCCCATTTGCATTGATAACAAGCTATGATGACAACAACTACAATATTAACCACCACTATCTTCAGTCTTCTCATGGTGTTTAATACATGTATAACTGCAAGCGAATGTCCTCCGGCTCACATACATAAATCATCTGACGTTAAAGCATTGAGGAAGAGGTTTCAAGGTTGGCTTAAACGTCACGGTCGAAAATACAAAGATAACGAAGAATGGGAAGTCCATTTTGGCGTTTACCAAGCAAATGTTGAGTACATAAAGTGCAAAAATTTACAGAAAAACTCCTACAATCTCACAGACAATAAATTTGCAGATCTTACAAATGAAGAGTTTAGAAGTACTTATATGGGCTTAAGTACTAGGTTGCATTCACATACAGGGTTCAGGTATGATGAACACGGGGATATTCCAGAAAGCAAGGATTGGAGGAAGGAGGGAGCAGTAACTGAAGTTAAGGATCAAGGCCAATGTGGTAATGTTTCTTGTAAAGTGTCAAATTATGTTATTTCAGTTTCACCAGATTTTGCATTTCATGCTATGTAACTAAACATTATTTAAAAATAAGAGCATGTTTGAATTGACTAATTTGAGACTCTTTAGGAGAGTTAATGAAAACAACTTATGACATGTCAATAAATTATTTTTAAGTCATTTTTGTAAACTCTCTAAGATAACTTGCATGAAAACAATTTAAATTTATTTTATCTTTTGTTATAGAAATAGTTTATACATAAACACTTAAATGTTTATGTTATAAGCACTTAATTAAGTTTATCCAAACATGACTTAAATTCTCTTTTAGAACTTCAAGATAGTCCACCACCTTGATCACATTGATTTTGGGGCTTGATCAAGTAATTGAATTCCTTGAAAAGAGCTAAGCAAATCAAAGAGACATGGCTTAAGGAACATTCTTTCTTAACTTTTAACTTTGGTATCGTAAGAAACATTGATGTTTTAATTTAAGGATCATTCTTTGAAGATGGTCTCAATTTGTCTGTTGAGACATGTTTTAACTACTATTAAGTTATGTCTTCATGTATGCAGGAAGTTGTTGGGCATTCTCTGCAGTTGCAGCTGTAGAAGGCATCCACAAAATAAAAACAGGGAAGTTGGTGTCTCTGTCCGAACAAGAACTGGTAGATTGCGATGTTAAAAATGGTAACCAAGGCTGCGAAGGTGGTTTAATGGAAACAGCATTTACATTCATTGTAAAAAATGGTGGACTAACCACTGAGGAAGAATATCCTTATGAAGGTGTAGATGGTACCTGTAACAAGGAAAAAGCTGCACATCATGCTGTGAGTATAAGCGGATATGAAGAAGTGCCTGCTGAAAACGAGTCTAAGCTTAAAGCTGCAGCTTCTCATCAACCTGTCTCTGTTGCAATTGATGCAGGAGGTTATTTGTTTCAGCTTTATTCGGAAGGTGTTTTCTCTGGCATTTGTGGAAAGCAACTCAATCATGCTGTGACTGTGGTCGGGTATGGAGAAGTAAATAGTGACAAGTACTGGATTGTGAAGAATTCATGGGGTGCTGAGTGGGGTGAATCTGGCTATATGAAGATTAAGCGCGATACATTCGATAAAGATGGCTTGTGTGGCATTGCCAAGCTAGCTAGCTACCCTGTAGCGTAGTTTAGCTGAATAACCTGCAATCATTGAATAGCACCTCAACAAATTTACTTATACTTCAAAGTTAGACTATAAAAGGGAAACATTTAGTTAACGTCATAATGATTTATCAGAAGAAAAAAAGAAAAAGTCCATCATGCAGAAAATCACGATGAACCATTCCAGCTGCTTCCATTAGAAGTAAAAGACAAGAGTGGTACTCTTTGTAAATTATGATAAAACTCTAATGATAAGGGAGATAAAAAAGGTTGAGTAATTTGATTCTATATGTACCACTAGCTTTCTTAAAAGTAAGAAGTAGTAGTGAAACCGAAGCAATGACTGATTTGGCTTCAATGCCAATTTATTTTTTCTTTCTCATTTGCTTATTAATTTGATGTTTCAAACCAACTTTAATTGATTTTTCAAATAGGGCAAGATTTGACAAAAAAAGGTAGACTGCTAACAACATAACAATAATCTAAATTTCTGTACTATTGTTGCAATTTGCCAAACAATCAACAGACAACAACCATTCAGCCACACATTGTAACCTTCAAAATTCAATTCCAACATGGTAAAACTGTCTCCAGGAAATGAATAATGTTAAGCTTTCCATATTTCCCTTTCTGACCGTAGTTCTGCCAATAATTTAACTTGTCCTGGACTCGACCCAGATTTCACCATTTGCTTCATAAAGTTCATTGCCTCAAAATGTACTTCTGAATTACCTATAAAACAATGTTGTAACTCTCTAAATCAGGAACACATCCTGCTCTACCCACGCCTTTCAGGTATTTGACTGCATCCCCCAGCTGATCAAACGGTACATAGTAGGAAAATTACAAGTCCAACAGTCAAGATATCCGATTTTTGCATCTCAAGCAAAATATTAGATATAGAATTATGTAGGTTTGAGGAAATCGAGCATGACCAGAATGTAGAATCCATTGGCAGATAACACGGGCAAGACAGAGGGTATGAGAGCTTTGGAAGATATAAAAAATAATGTAGGAATAGGCTTGACAGTGCTTACAGTGAGGTCTGAGCGGAATTGAAGATTGCAGCATTTCACCAATAATTTGCACTCTTGTGTTATGGATAGGATAAAAAGGGGTAAAATAAGGATTCAATATTTTGCTGGACTGCAAATAAATGACAAAGTTGGGAATTTTCTCACAGGTCATTATTTTTGCTTTAGCTCTAACACTGCCTGCCCAAGGTTTTGTAATGATGACAATGGACAACTGAAGGACAATGGTTCAAAAAAGAGTGGAAATGAGGAAGAAAATATATAGTTCATTGTTGATCCAATCACCATTATTGATAAGTTTATATAGTTCTGGAGTATCTTGTACAATAACAAACATGAAACCTGCAAAGGTTTGTCAAAAAGATACTTAAATTGATCAATATAGGCAAACGACTAGAAGAATACATCATACACAAATGCAGAGAACAACAAAAGAAGTGCATAATAGTGGTCAAGCATTGATAAAGTATCAATGTTTTTCCAACATATTGTACAAAATGGCAGCCTTACATGCAGGAAAATGCAAATAACACAACTACACAAGGACCTACCGACTATATAGCACCAATGGTTAAAATTTTTGAAGCACTAACACAAACGCAAGCATTGGAAACGACAAAAGGTACCATGAAAGTTTAAGAAATAAGAGAATGTTGGGTAAAAAGAAATAAAAACCAATAGCAATAGCAACCACTAATAGGTACCATGGTCGAAGGGAATCGTGATATAACAGAAAAGGGTGATTTCCGTGGATGACAAAAAGGTTTTATTCTCTCTTTTTACGAGTTCGCACTCTTCCCATTTTTTCTTAAAAATCTGTGGAAAGTTCTTATAACAGATGAAACAAGACCTGACATCATCAATTCATAATCAAGAAGTACTAAAAAAGGGAGAATGGAGAATATATTTAAAATATTACCACAGTTCTATATCATGTAACATCATGGTCTCTTTCAATTCAGCGGGAACGCCTCCTCCTATATCTGGTGTGGCAACGAAAACTCCAGAGGAAAACCAGAAAAGTAACTACAACCACTTGTAGAATAATTGCCAATTTCAAACCTAAACCAACAACAACTTCCAATTTATATTTACCCAAAAATTTAAACACATGAAAAAGTTGTTTATTGGATAAAAACTAAAAAGTTACCATTAAGGTTATGAACTGATTCCTCTGACTTCACTCCATTTTTTGTTTCTTTTTCAGGAAAAACACCCAAATCACTTACTTTTGAATTATAATTGCCATACATGTTCTCTGCGTTCCCACCCATGACACATGTGTTGGGACAGTGAATGGTTCCATCATATTCGTCACTCCCATCACAACAATCTGCAGCAATATTGAATGAAAATTGTAACTTAAAGTTGAAGGCAGAAGAAAAAGCCTAAATACCTAGTTTCACCGGAGAAATAAATTTCATCGCCAATTCACTTTATGTGAAATGTTAAACAAGATCAGTTGCAACTTACTATTCTTAGCCCATTCCTATATATAAGCTAATTAATCTGATAAGTAATGAGTTTAAATTGGGTCAAGACCAGTAAGAAAAAGTGAACCAAAATTTGATACATTTATCACTACACAGACTACTTAGTTCCATTTTCAAGTGGTAAATATGGAGATTAACATGTTATTTGATCTTCATCCAGACAATTTCAAAGGGAACCATAGACAATCCATGGTTTTCAAATAAATTAATGCCTCTGGAGAATAAAATGCCAATGAAAGACCAGAACAGGAAACTAGGAAAGATAAACACGACCAAGAAAAAAGTTACAGGAGAAAATGTTTACCACAATAACGATCATTAACATGGGAAGAAACTATAAACTGTGGCTTGCTTCCTAGGTTTCTGCAATAAAACTTCCCAGCTGAACAAGCTGAAGTTCCTGCACATAAATGAACAACAAACAACCTCCTAACAAGTTATTATAAATGGTATAAAAATCCATTTCATGATTTTGACACAAAGATGCATCTGCATGTATATCACTGTGTAAGTATGTTTACATGAAAAAGAAAACTATGACATTGAAAGATAAAGAAACAACCAAAGTAGCAAACTATCAAACATTTTGCATAAGATTAAAGAATAAATTCATAGTTAATTCTATTTTGTCATAATTACTCTTTTCAATAACTCTTCGTTGACATTAAATTTCATCCATTCAAACATCTAATTAATACTATTTATTATTGAGTAGATTAAATCCGCAAATTTTCATAAAAAATATTTGATACTTCATAAAAAAGTTCAATTCGATGTATAATATGCTTTTTTAAATACAATACAATAAAAATAAAAATAAAAATATTGACTATAAGATTATATAGCCACATATATCCAATTTCTAAATAATTTTGGTCAAGATTATCATCAAATTATTGTTAAAATTGATGATACAATATGATAGCATACATACATACCAGGTTCATCAGTGCCATCAGGGCAATCACAGAAATTGTCGTTAAGACGGTCAATGGAGAAGGATTTTGATCCATCCTTACATTTGATGAGGCGAGAGGTATAATATTTCTCATCTGAACCACAAAAACCCAATTAATTAGAATAATCAAAATCACAAAAAAAAGCAATAAAAAGGTTGGTGAGTTGTGCAGTTGAAAGGGGATACATACCTAGAGGGTGAACGCCGAGGAGAGAAGGGTGTGAAAAGCAACATACGGCAGAAGCGAGAAGAAGAAAAGATGCCGAGTGGAAGCTATACGACTCCATTACTATGTTACACACACCACAGTCAAACCTATAATAAACTTGTCTAAACAAAATAAATTTTAATAATACAACTCATTTACGAATACAATGCAGTTAGTTGATCCCATATTAAAATTCCAAACTAATAAATTAAAACAATTCACGTACTGACATACATTTTTCAGCGCTCTAAAAATCATTTCTGCAACCATAAACATTATAAAAAAATTTCTTCAATCTTCTACCACTTTAAAAATAATTTCAAATAATTTATTTTTTTAAAATTAAATTATTTTCCCTTTCAATCAATTTTTTTAGAAAGAAAATAACACTAGTTTCAACTATGAAACTACTACCAAAATTATACTAATAATTTGGACACTTTACAAAATCTATATCTTCTACCTACATATTATTTTTCCTTAAAAAATTATAACACTTTAATATATTAGTAACTTAATTTTAATAATACAATCACAACAAAATATTAATCGATTAACCATAACTATTTCAATCCACATTATGTTTTCAGGTGCTATTGCAATCCACATCCCAAGTGAATTGTACCTTATATTTCTTGCTCCTTTAACTCAGGTTATTGCACCAAATGAACTAATTCGTTTTACCAATTGAGCTGCTAAATTACTTGTGTACGAATTTTGTCTCTCATTCAGATAATATGATTAAAAGTTTAATAGTCACTTATTAAAATTATAATGATATAATATTTTGATACATAAGTAAAATAAGTATTAATACAACAAAGAATAAATTAGAGTTGACTAAATTATAATTTCATTGAATGACTACTAAAATTTTGTATTCATGAGATTAAATTACAGATGATTGATAAAAATTTGTGTGAATGTTTCTAGGACTATGCAGAAGTAGACTTTTCTAGTAAACTATTTGTAGGACGTTCTAATGACTTACTTACAATGTGTGATCCTAATAGAGTGGATAGGGTATCGTTGGTTGTGATGTCATATGCTCTAGCCATCTCAAAGGAGAGAATACTAGGCTGCCAACAAGTTTGACATTACTGCGTATATGTTATGTGGTTGGTTTGGATATCGATGAGCCAAGAATCTGAGTATGTCAATTGTTCGGGAGATACCTTATTCACTCGAGACACTCTAATTTTCTATATTCTAGATTGTGCATATCTGAATGATATATACAAACATTGAATGATTTATAGATTTAGAACTTGCTAAATGGACTTCTTGGAATTAATGGAATATATGACTAACTTATTATTACATTTTCAAACTCTCCATCTTGATTAATTGTCTATTTAGTATTATGTTATTTATTTGTTTTACTTTGTTATTGGATATTCTTTAATTTGTTCTGTGCATCATATTGTTAATTAGTAAAACCATGTGATTTAAATGGTTGAGAACTGCACAAAGTGATATTATTATCATATCAATGTTCCGGCAGTTCATATTTGCTCATATTTCCTTGACATCCGCATGATTAGAATTAAATTTTTTGGTTTAGAAGCTTATAGTTTTGAAAAAATAAATTGAAAAAAAGAAATGAGAGAGGGAAAAATCGGTTGATAAATCAGAATCTCCTATACTCATCAGTAGAAATATAAAACTTCAGTAATAAACAAAAGTAGAGAAACTAAAAATATATAACCAGAGGAGGATAGTTAGCAAACTGATGCATATTATCTGGAAAATATAATCTTTAACTAAAAAATGAACATCTTTTATAATGGAAAAAAAAAATCCTGAAATTTTTTGAAAAAATGCTATGCACATTATCTTTCTACCATTAAAGATGACAATGTTTCACTCTAATGTGTAAAATCCATATCTCAAAACCAAGAACTCTATATCCCAGTTGAAATTCCAAATCTAAATAGGAAACCTCCTTCATTTTTAAGAACGCAAAGTCTAAAATACCCTCTATTTTTGTCTTTTTTTTATCTCGAGTAATTTTTTACTGGAATTTTTACGAAAATTTCTTCTTAGCGACCGTCCTACTGTTCCTTTTTTTCCCGTATCATTTATACATATACATATGTGTTTAGTTATTTTCATCTCTCCTGTTTTTTTGTTTCTACTTTGATGATTAGTTATAAATATGTGTTTAGTGTTGTGCATTAATATAATTTTTTTAGCCACCGTATGTGTATGTAATGTTTTTATAGACTTCGAGGTAGCGGCCATACCACTGTAGCGTTTTGGGGTTAGCCGCTACCTATCTGCTGCTAACTATACAATTTTTGTTGACATATTGGTTAAATTTTTGTCAGTTTCACTAAATAATAACTAGATATTTGTTAAATTTGAATCTAAATGGTAATTTGGATATGATGCTGAAATAGATATCATGCATAATCAATTATATTAGTATTTGCAATGATTGTGAGTGTTTGATAAAAATGAGATAACTTCAAGTTTTCGAATTCTCAAAGTCTTGAAAATAACTCGAACAATATAAATGATGATAGAAGATAGAAGGGATAACCATTCAATAGTATAACCATTGATCGGATTATTTCCCTAACTGAGGCTTCCCATATAATTTCTCCATAAATCCCTTTACATAAATAAGGTTTCTAAATTTAACGGTATGCTTAACTATTTAAACTGCTCGTTAAAAAATTTCATAAAAATCGTCCTTAAACAAAATCCTAAAATCATCATTTTTAAAATCGTCAGCTAGCACCAACGCATTATAAGACAACTGTTCACGTAGACTGAGTAGAAACACTACTATTTCGTGGTATTGGTAATTTGTTCTCCTTGACATTTCAAGAGATAAATACATAATATTCATGTGAAACATTATGCATGTGTGATCCATGACAATAAGTAATTTTCGTTCGAGAATGATTTTAAAATTGTTTTACAATATGTCTCTTGATTTTCCATAAGTGATATCAGAGTCATTGTCGTTTATGTCTTATTTTGTAGGTGTTTGTTTACCTATTTAATAACATACCTAAATACTTTTCTAGAATATGATTCATATTATTGTGTCTCCTGTTAAACAAAATCATATAATCATTCTTAGCGTAGCCGTCAGCTAGCACCAACGCATTTTGAGGCAATCATTCACGTGGATTGGGTTGAGCACTATCATATCGTGGTGTTGGTGATTTGTTCTCCTCGACGCTTCAATAGATAAACACATAAACTTCATGTGAAATATTGTGCGTGTATGATCCATAACAATGAGTAACTTTTGCTCTTGAGAATGATATTAAAATTGTTCTGAAATATATATCTTGGTTTCCCAATAGTAAGTTTAAAATTGAGGGGCATTTTTAGAGTTTTTGAATGTAAAATAAATATAAAAATGAGGGTAATTATTTATATATTTATTACAGTACGAGTATATGTGGGCACGGGTACCTCACTACCCGCCCTTTCCTCGTTAACCTACGAGTAATTGAACTACCCATTTACTTTATTCACGGATACACATTAGGTTATCCATCTCATATCTGTCACAGAGTTTATCCAGGGGCGCAAATTTTGTTTCCATCCCTATTCTCGAGGGACCCCAGTGTTGAGGTAAAAACTTTTTTGATATATATTTTAATGACAACAAACCTTATGAAATAAATTATTAAATTTTATGAATAGTGATCTACTAATGATTTCACTTGAGTTTTATTTAAGGAACATGAATTGCATAAGTGAACAAGCAAGAAGTCATCAACAAGTGCACTCTCAATTGTTATGAAATAATGGTTTCATGATGAACAAGTTCATTACATTCATAAATAGTCATATCAGTTCGGAAAAATGACAAGAGTCAACTTTGACGAATAAATCATTTCAAGATTGAGTCATTTATTAAAAGAATGATGAAAGAACATTCACCAAAATGTTCCGGTTATTCAATTAAAGAATAATTGACAAAAGAGATATTTTTAGAATAGCAACATGTAGTAAATTAGTTGCCAATTCACACATGGTTTTTCCAACATTTAATGAACAATTAAAATTCAAAATTTGAATGCCTGCCTGCAAAAACAAACATGCAGATTGATCGGAAGAACATTCTAATTTATAAAAGATCATTCTGGCTTATCAAAAGATCATTGTGGTTTATCAAAAAGACCATTATGGTTTATTAAAAGTTCATTCTGGTTTATGAAGATCATTCTAGTTTATCAAAAGACCATTCTGGTTTATTAAAAGATCATTCTTGTTTATTACAAGATCATTCTAGAAGAAACAAGATCATTCTGGTGAAAACATGTTCATTCTAGTTCATAAAAAAAGCAGTCTGGACAAACAATGATTGTTCTAGTTTTTGACAAATTTCAGTCTAGTCAAATCAAGATCGTTCGTTCTGGTTTTTGACACCATTCAGGCTAATCAAACTAAGATCATTATGGTTTGCAAAAGTTTCAGCCTTTTTATACAAGATCATTCTAGACTATTTGTTTTAAAGATAAAAATGAAATGAATCAATTCTAGATCTTAAGTGAATTAAAAAGGCAACATAGAACCATGATCAAGCACAAAAGTTTTAAAAGAAGCAAAACAACATCAAGAACCATAAACAAGATCAATCTCCAGATTGATGGCCTATGAAACAAAGGACAGCTAGGTACACTGTTGCTACAGTTTTTGCAAAAAGCTCAGCATGCTTATGAGACAAAGGATTGACATTTCACAATCATTCAATCATTCATCCACGTTTTCCATACAACACAAAACCAAGAACGTTCTGATTTTACAAAAGAACATTCTGGTTATTCTCTTTTAAAGACATAATTAAAATAGATAATTTTCCAAAGTCCAAACCACAAGTTAAAAAATATCAAGAGTGCTCAAATCAATGGTGAAGACCAGAACTCGAGCTAAATGTCCAAAGGAGGAAAACAACCTCCAGATTGATTACAAGATTTATCTCCAAATTAATGAGTTGTGAGTAAGGACACAAGTACATTGTACTTTCATTATTTTGCAGAAAGCTCTGCATAATTATGATTTGAAACAGTACCAACTGACATTTCACAACTCATTCACGTTTTCCATCAGACTTAAAAGCAAGAACATTATTCGTTTGTCAAGAACGTTCTGGACAGCAATATAAACATGTGTTTAATTGCTTTAAAATAGATCCGACATTTGGGAAATGTGTCCGATGACTATATTCAGTTTAAATTGAATATTCAAAGCCATTTATCATCTATAAATTGAAGATCAATTGGAAGATGAAGACAAGAGTTACAAATCTACCAGCACTTGTTCAAGTAAGAACAAGTCAAAAACTCTTCAAGTAAACTCCAACTCTCTTCACTATATTTGTGGATCATCATTTACTGAGTTTGTCTTTATTTATCTCAAACAAGTGTTGAGAAGTTTCAAGATCCCAAATATTTTTATCATACACATCATTTGTAACTCAAGTCTATCATTTATGTTAGATTGAGTGTATTTCTAAAAATCCTTTCAAGGTTGAAATGTGAAGATTGTAATTGATCAAGAGAAAATGTGTGAATGAGATCATTTTGGTTTTGAAGCACATAGTGAAAATCTCACGGTTGTGATGAGTGTACTATCCCAAGTTGGGTGAACCAATATACATTTTATGTGTGATCTTTCTATCTCTTATCTTTAATTATTTGTACACACAAATCACACTTCACTATAAACTAATCTATTTTATTTACTTATAACATATCTAGAACATTCTGGATATTCTGTTTCAACAAATATGTATCTTGAGTTAATTTAAATTAAGCACAATAATCAAACTTTTAAAAGGATCACAATTCAAACCCCCTATTTCTTGTGATTGACATTGCTACTTCACCTAACCCCTGCCACATTTTCTTCGATTTTTTTGGTGTTGCATAGGAACTATTGGACATGCATGCTCTAAACAATTGAATATTGGTGGGATGCCATATTAAGAAGTAATGTTGCACTACAATGTGGTGTACTTGTTGAATTTGGTTCCTCTAAAGTGAGTAATTCACTTTAGAGAATAAAGTGAATAGTATTGATCATTGTTGATAAAATGATTGTTGTTATATGTACATTCATGATCAATCATGAGTGATTATAATATCAATTATTGATTTAATCAATTTATCAACTTCTCATTTTACACGAGTCAAAATCGTACTCATTATGAAAGTGATTGGTTTAAGAGAACTAGGGAAGATAGAGTAAGGTGAGAGATGAGTAGGAAAGAGAGAGTGCATTTCTCTTGATTGATTTGGAAAAGAGACAAAGAAGAGAGAAAAAGACAAGTGGATCCCCCACCACTTTTTACAATCTCTCCAAAATAGATAAGAAAGAGAGGAGAAATGTACTTTTGTTACTAACTTTCCACTTAAGTCCTTATTTTTTCTTAATTAAATGCTACTTTTAAGAACATTCTTGCACTTTTAAAAATAAAACATTTATCTTTTCTCTATTTTTCTTATATCAAACAATAGCTCAAATCTTCTTCATTTCTCACATGTTTCTCTCTTTTCATACTTCCGATTACATATTTCTCTTTTCACATTTTCTCTTTTCAACCAATCACAACCTATCTGATTTAGACTTTCGGACACGACATATGAAAGATTAAGTCATTTCACGCTAATGATTTAGGCATTTAAATATATAATATTAATATTATTATTTTTTAGGCATTTAGCATTATTATTATTATTATTATTATTATTATTATTATTATTATTATTATTATTATTATTATTAAAAAATACATATGATATGGGGAATGTTTATATTGTAGATTCAATGTATGAGATTGTGTACCTGTACGTGTTCAATTTTTAGTTTAAAATATATTTTGTAAATAAAATGATTAGTTAAATATTATATAAATAAATATAATATATTATTTTAAATAGTTGATTGAATTAGATAATTATAAAATATATATTTTTTCATTTTAGTGTTTGTTATGAATATTAAAATAAATTATAATGTTATATTATTAATAGTTTATAATTGATATAATGAAAGTACAATATTATTAGTTGAAACATACAAAATAAAATTATTATGCAATAAAGACAAATGCTAAGTTAAGTTTAAAAGAAAAGTTGGTTAACAATATTAAAGTTACGATTGTTAATAAACTTATAAACTCATGGTACGGCCAACGATTTTACGAAAGTCGAATGTCATAGACACAAGTGATTTCATATTTATTTTAGAAACATGAACTAAATTATTTTGATTCATCTTTAAGACACTTTATCACGGTTGTCACCACATAAGTTAAGAGTTTCAAAGTTATATGTCCATGCATATTCCGCAAAATTCACGTGTACAATCTAAAAGTAAATAACAAAATTAAATATTTCGTTGTATTTGTTATGAGATGTAAAGGAAAAAAAAAGTAAAATACGTTAACAATATTTAACTAATCATGATTTGATTGTTGTGTATTCATACAAAAGAATGTCAAAGAATATTATACGCCCAATTTGGTATCATAGAGTGGTTATCACGACTTGAACAAAAATACTATATTTAATTAATTATGACAAACAATTGTTTGTGTATTGTTTTTGTAGTTAGTGTATTATATCTGTTCTCATTTTTATGTATAAGATATTAAAAAAAACATGAATTTTAACTAATTCTTTAACGAAAAACAATTGCTCGTGTATGGTCTTGATAGTAAATATTTGTCCTACGATTCATGCTTTTTTATATTTACCAACGGTAAATATTTGTCCCGTATTAGTTTATGTATTAATAATAAATATTTGTCTCGAGATTTTTTAATAAATTGATCAATGACGAATATATGCCCTATATTTTTTTATGCATCAATGAAAATATTGGTCCCGTAATTTTTTTTTATATTTATCGTTGAAAAATATGTATCTTGTGGTTTTATATTAATTACAAATACTTTTTTTATCTATTAATGACAAATATTTATTACGTGAGTATTTATAATATTTATATGTGACAAATATTTGTCCCATATTATTTTTCATCACTGACAAATTTTTGTCCCATGTTATTTTATATTTGTCCATGATAAATATTTTTCTGTGTTGTTTTTATGTATCAATGACAAACAGTTGTCCCGTTTTTTATGTATTAATAACATATTTATCCCATGTTTTTTTTATATTTATCGGTAATAAATATTTGTCCCGTATTTTTATATTTTTCAGTCATAAATATTTATCTCATGTAGTTTTTATGTATCAATGATAAATATTAATTATGTGTTTTTTATATTTATTAGTGATAATTGTTTATCTCGTGATTATTTTTAATTTATGAGTGAAAAACAAGTGCCACATGGTTTTTATGTATCAATGATAAATATTTATCCCGTATTTTTTATATTTATTAGTGATAAATATTTGTCTTATGTTTTTTTATATTTATCACGGTTAAATATACGTCCCAAATTTTTTAATGAATTGATAGCATAAATTTATCTTTAATAAAAAATACATATATTTGTCCCGTGTCTTTGTATTTATCAGTGATAAATATTTATCTCGTATTTTTTGTATTTTTTAGTGATAAACATTTATGTCGTATTTTTTTATTATATTTATTTGTGAAAAATATTTGTCTCGTGTTGTTTTTATATATAAATGATAAATATGAGTCATGTGTTTTTTATATTTATCAATGATAAATGTTTATCCTGTAATTTTTTTAAAATCTATTAATGATAAATGTAAGACCCTTAAATTAAAAATTAAAAATTCAGATTTGATTTTAAGGGTATTTTGGAAATATCAGTGTAATATTCAATATATGTATATTTTGTGTAAATATATATATATATATATATATATATATATAATTGTTTTGGAGGTGGAATTAAAATTATTGGATAATGGATGAATTAATTTAATTTTGAGTAATTAAATTATCGGACCGTTAATTAAGATATTCTCTGCTAATTTCGACGGAAACGGGTTAAGTGCTGGAGGATCAAAAGATATTTTGATATAAGAATTGGTGAGGTGGCGTAGATATTTGTGAAAAAGGAAACAATTCCTCTCTCCTCTGCTGTGTCAGTTGCTTTATGTGGATATTTAAGTAAGAAGCTTTTCCTTCTTTCCTCTACGCGCCAGTTCTGCTTTATCTTCTTCTTCTTCTTCTAATTTTCTGAGTGTTGGTGAAGAAAAACAGTTTACTTAAAAGTCATCGTTCTGGAAAATCTGAGTGTCGAATCAGAAAGTTTCGAGTACGAAAGTCATTCCTCTGATCGTTACGGAGCTAAAGAACTAATTTTCGTAGCGGCGAACGCGAACGGGAGTATCGTCGGCTTTTGTCGCAGAAGCGTACGAGCTAAGGGAACGTAACTAAGGTAAGGGCACCTTCCAACTTTCTAGATTGCATTTAGGGCTGTAAATGCATGTGTGATGAATGATATTTGGTTTATGATTGTGAAAAACATTGTATTATGTTTTGAAAATCATTCTGTGAGCGTTGAATGATGATTCTGGTTCTGATTTTGTTTTGTTAAAAATCAGTGAGATTATTCTGGTTTGAGTAAATCTGTGTTTTGCTGTGTTTTGTTAAACAATCTGGTGTTGATGGTTGTTTCAAATGAAAAGGGATTTAAAATGGTGGAAGTATTTTTATGAAAAATCTGTTGTTGGTATTTGATGAAAAATGTTCTGAGTTGAGGTTTTAAAAGAGGGGAATTATGATTCTGGTGTTGGGTTGGATTTTCAAAAGAAAAGGTTTTGAAAATGTGTTGAAGTTTCAGGAAAATTCACTGATTTCGAAGGTGTATTCGAATACGGCATTGAGTGTATTCGAATACAACCTGCAAATCTTCTGTTTTCCCTAAGTTTTCGAACTTGTATTCGACTACGAGCCCCTGTAGTCGAATACAGATTTTCCAATTTTGCTACTGACTTAGCATCTGTATTCGACTACGACCCTCTGTAGCCGAATACAGATTTGCAATTTTTGCTTCTGTTTTAACCACTGTATTCAACTACAACCCTCTGTAGTCGAATACAGATTTGCAACTTTTGCCACTGACTTCGCATCTGTATTCGACTACGAAGGCCTCGTATTCGAATACATAATGCTGATTTTTCACTGTTTTAGCTTCTGTATTCGAATACAAGGTAGCTGTAGTCGAATATAGATTCGTGTTTTTTAGAAATTCAAGTTTTTAACATTGTTTTATAAACCTTAAGTGTTGGGGTACCTTAGGAAGGTTTGTGGTGATTAAAAATGGAAATTTGGTGATAGTTTGAAGTGGTGATGATGAAGTTTTTTTAGAATTTACTGAAGTTGTAGAAATTCTGATTTTTGTACTGTGACAGCCCTGTATTCGAATACAATGAAACTGTATTCGAATACAGATTCGTATTTTTGCCAGAAACCTCAGTTTTAATCACAGTTTTGAATCTTAACAGTTGGGGAAAAACCTTTGTTAATAAAGAGTGGAACTTTGAGGTAATGCAAAGTGTAATGCTTGCTTGAATGGTTAATCTTTGAATGTGTTGAGATGTTTTGACAAATGAGGAAAATGCATGAATTTTACTAAGGTTGCATACTGTTTTCAATGAAGTGAAACAATGCATATTCATGCATGGCATAGTCATGTGGTACATGCGATGGGCCACAGAGTAATGCGCATCCACGTGCTGATCTATAGTGATTGCACTAGGTACTAATCTGTGATTGTACCTTGGTATATAAGTGTTGGTCAGATAAACGACTACACTGGTACTGGATTGTAGTGTCTGTATCCTGAAATGCGCAGCCACGTGCTGATCTGTAGTGATTGCACGAGTGCTGATGTGTAGTGATTGCACTAGGTACTGATCTGTAGTGATTGTACCTTGGTTTATGTCAAACGTGTTGGTCTGTAGTGACTGCACGAGTGCTGGTCTGTATGCGACTGCACTGGTGCTGATCTGTATGCGATTGCACCCTGGTCATGAGGGCCGTTAAATTGTGCTGGTCTGTAAGTGACTGCACCTTGGTGATTCCAAGAATTTATGAACATGAACAATCTGGTGTTGATGGTTGTTTCAAATGAAAAGGGATTTAAAATGGTGGAAGTATTTTTATGAAAAATCTGTTGTTGGTATTTGATGAAAAATGTTCTGAGTTGAGGTTTTAAAAGAGGGGAATTATGATTCTGGTGTTGGGTTGGATTTTCAAAAGAAAAGGTTTTGAAAATGTGTTGAAGTTTCAGGAAAATTCACTGATTTCGAAGGTGTATTCGAATACGGCATTGAGTGTATTCGAATACAACCTGCAAATCTTCTGTTTTCCCTAAGTTTTCGAACTTGTATTCGACTACGAGCCCCTGTAGTCGAATACAGATTTTCCAATTTTGCTACTGACTTAGCATCTGTATTCGACTACGACCCTCTGTAGCCGAATACAGATTTGCAATTTTTGCTTCTGTTTTAACCACTGTATTCAACTACAACCCTCTGTAGTCGAATACAGATTTGCAACTTTTGCCACTGACTTCGCATCTGTATTCGACTACGAAGGCCTCGTATTCGAATACATAATGCTGATTTTTCACTGTTTTAGCTTCTGTATTCGAATACAAGGTAGCTGTAGTCGAATACAGATTCGTGTTTTTTAGAAATTCAAGTTTTTAACATTGTTTTATAAACCTTAAGTGTTGGGGTACCTTAGGAAGGTTTGTGGTGATTAAAAATGGAAATTTGGTGATAGTTTGAAGTGGTGATGATGAAGTTTTTTTAGAATTTACTGAAGTTGTAGAAATTCTGATTTTTGTACTGTGACAGCCCTGTATTCGAATACAATGAAACTGTATTCGAATACAGATTCGTATTTTTGCCAGAAACCTCAGTTTTAATCACAGTTTTGAATCTTAACAGTTGGGGAAAAACCTTTGTTAATAAAGAGTGAAACTTTGAGGTAATGCAAAGTGTAATGCTTGCTTGAATGGTTAATCTTTGAATGTGTTGAGATGTTTTGACAAATGAGGAAAATGCATGAATTTTACTAAGGTTGCATACTGTTTTCAATGAAGTGAAACAATGCATATTCATGCATGGCATAGTCATGTGGTACATGCGATGGGCCACAGAGTAATGCGCATCCACGTGCTGATCTATAGTGATTGCACTAGGTACTAATCTGTGATTGTACCTTGGTATATAAGTGTTGGTCAGATAAACGACTACACTGGTACTGGATTGTAGTGTCTGTATCCTGAAATGCGCAGCCACGTGCTGATCTGTAGTGATTGCACGAGTGCTGATGTGTAGTGATTGCACTAGGTACTGATCTGTAGTGATTGTACCTTGGTTTATGTCAAACGTGTTGGTCTGTAGTGACTGCACGAGTGCTGGTCTGTATGCGACTGCACTGGTGCTGATCTGTATGCGATTGCACCCTGGTCATGAGGGCCGTTAAATTGTGCTGGTCTGTAAGTGACTGCACCTTGGTGATTCCAAGAATTTATGAACATGAACATATACATATTGTATCGGAGTGTTTGACCGGAGGGTTGATGGTTGTTTCAAATGAAAAGGGATTTAAAATGGTGGAAGTATTTTTATGAAAAATCTGTTGTTGGTATTTGATGAAAAATGTTCTGAGTTGAGGTTTTAAAAGAGGGGAATTATGATTCTGGTGTTGGGTTGGATTTTCAAAAGAAAAGGTTTTGAAAATGTGTTGAAGTTTCAGGAAAATTCACTGATTTCGAAGGTGTATTCGAATACGGCATTGAGTGTATTCGAATACAACCTGCAAATCTTCTGTTTTCCCTAAGTTTTCGAACTTATATTCGACTACGAGCCCCTGTAGTCGAATACAGATTTTCCAATTTTGCTACTGACTTAGCATCTGTATTCGACTACGACCCTCTGTAGCCGAATACAGATTTGCAATTTTTGCTTCTGTTTTAACCACTGTATTCAACTACAACCCTCTGTAGTCGAATACAGATTTGCAACTTTTGCCACTGACTTCGCATCTGTATTCGACTACGAAGGCCTCGTATTCGAATACATAATGCTGATTTTTCACTGTTTTAGCTTCTGTATTCGAATACAAGGTAGCTGTAGTCGAATACAGATTCGTGTTTTTTAGAAATTCAAGTTTTTAACATTGTTTTATAAACCTTAAGTGTTGGGGTACCTTAGGAAGGTTTGTGGTGATTAAAAATGGAAATTTGGTGATAGTTTGAAGTGGTGATGATGAAGTTTTTTTAGAATTTACTGAAGTTGTAGAAATTCTGATTTTTGTACTGTGACAGCCCTGTATTCGAATACAATGAAACTGTATTCGAATACAGATTCGTATTTTTGCCAGAAACCTCAGTTTTAATCACAGTTTTGAATCTTAACAGTTGGGGAAAAACCTTTGTTAATAAAGAGTGGAACTTTGAGGTAATGCAAAGTGTAATGCTTGCTTGAATGGTTAATCTTTGAATGTGTTGAGATGTTTTGACAAATGAGGAAAATGCATGAATTTTACTAAGGTTGCATACTGTTTTCAATGAAGTGAAACAATGCATATTCATGCATGGCATAGTCATGTGGTACATGCGATGGGCCACAGAGTAATGCGCATCCACGTGCTGATCTATAGTGATTGCACTAGGTACTAATCTGTGATTGTACCTTGGTATATAAGTGTTGGTCAGATAAACGACTACACTGGTACTGGATTGTAGTGTCTGTATCCTGAAATGCGCAGCCACTTGCTGATCTGTAGTGATTGCACGAGTGCTGATGTGTAGTGATTGCACTAGGTACTGATCTGTAGTGATTGTACCTTGGTTTATGTCAAACGTGTTGGTCTGTAGTGACTGCACGAGTGCTGGTCTGTATGCGACTGCACTGGTGCTGATCTGTATGCGATTGCACCCTGGTCATGAGGGCCGTTAAATTGTGCTGGTCTGTAAGTGACTGCACCTTGGTGATTCCAAGAATTTATGAACATGAACATATACATATTGTATCGGAGTGTTTGACCGGAGGGTCACGTTTGATTTTATGTTGATGGTGGAAAATTGTTGTGTGAGTAAGTATTTTTTTGAAAATCTGTAATTTCGGATGAATTGATGTTTGTGCTTACATCATGATTTTTATACTTACTTGGTTGCTGTTTTGTAAAATACAAATGACATGTATTTCAAAATTTAGCATCCTTATTTATCATCATGTACTATGAATATGTTTGATATTCTTGATATAACTGCTATGTGGTAATTGTTATTTTCGGTTGGTGACCCTTTACAATTATTGTGGAAATTGGGCGTTGCCCTCAGATGAGATTCAGAACCGTACCCCTGATGGTCATACTAACGACAGGGAACGTCGTTAGTTTCCCTTGATCTTTACTTGTGGGCTATGCAAAGAGATGAGCAGCTGGGTGAAGAAAAGACTTGTGAATATTGTAATGCTACTGTAGCTTAGGGTATGATCAGAGTAGACTTATGTATAGGGTTTTGAACTCAATGGTTGTAAATATTCATTTTGGGAATTATTGTAAAACTCTTCCGCACTCTAATAAATATTTTGATGTATCTTTATTTTAGTATATTATAAAGATCCAATTCCCATAAATATCTCATTCGATTCAATTGTGATGTTGCTGTTTTAAAATTCCTTACTATTTTTAATTACGAAGTCGAATGATATTTAATTTGAATTGATTTTAATTTCATTGGAACGCAATTCTGAAAACTCTTTTATTTATGTATTCGTTTTAAAAAAAAAAATACACTCGCGCTGTATTTTAAACTCGGGGTGTTACAATAAATATGTGCCACATGTTTTTTATGTATCAATAAAAAAAATCATGAGATTAATACCTACTATATAGTATGATTGTGATTGCTGATGAAATGGAATAACAACTATCGTCATCAAATTCTCAAGATCTTTAAAATAATTTGAAAAATATGCATTGTAAATATGGTAGAATCAATAATATCATTCTTATTCTCATGATTATGAAAATCTTTTGCATTATGATCAACTAATTCATCTTTCTGTTTGCTTTTGGATCCACAACATGATATCAAAATTTGCACCTATCTTAACCTTTGAGGTGACATTTGCAATAGTCGTTTTTGGTGATTCCTAAATAACTTAAGTTCATTAAAAAAAAATTAATAGTTATTATAAACTCTTGTATACGCTCCATAACAAGCAATTAGAGGATTTAGTTGCCTACAAAATGTTTCTCATTTCAATGAATCTACAACTTTTCTTTTGTCTACTTCTTGATCATTCCTTACCAACTTGATTACATTATTAATACCAAGAAAATTGAGTAAAATCATCTTTAGTACTTCATATTACAAGGACACACATGATGAAAGCTTTAGGATATGCATAACTATGTTCAATGTTGCCCTCCAAAACTTGCGACAACAAACATCCAACTCTTTCAACTAATTTACTATTTATTGTCTCGACAACATCATTCAACTATAGAGACTTCAAACGTCTCATCCATCTTTTTCTACAGTAAGAGTCAAATAGTCTCAAATATTCACCTTCATTATTTGTACGTATGCACTTCAACTTCTTAGTTTCACACTTAATTGAGGCCTTAAATTTCTTGAACATCATCTTGAATGGACATCATCTTTACTTTTCAAAGTGTAAATCCATGTCTTTCTTGAATGGTCATCATATCACAAAGTATGCATTGGCCCTAAGTGTTCTGGTCTTTACAGGGTCGGATAGATCCATATGCACCAAACAAATAATTTTTGGTCTGCTAGATGAGTGACTTTGAAAAAGAAACTTGTTTCTTTTTTGCAAACTATGATCATATTTCTTTAAGTGTGGATTTCTCATGTCAGACCACACATCTCGTTTAGCTAGCTCAATTATGTCTTTCTCACTCATGTGATACAACTTCTTAGTCATAACTCAACTGATTCAACTTAATGAACATCTTTAATTATTTTTGCACGTGTCACATAAAAGGTAGAAAATTTTGTACCTTTTGAAATAATCAAGAACCCTTGGTGAGTTTCCAAGTGTCCCGCAAGAACTTATTATCATAGCCTTAAATCTTAGTAACTGAAAGTAAATTTAGCGAATGTCTGGAACATACTTCACACTCTTGAGAGTTAACTTGGCACCATTAGTCATCTCCAAATCAATCTCTCCAAGGCCAACACACTTTAACACACCTTCATGAGAAAACTTTACATCACCAAATTCACCTTGGCTATAAGAGCAAAAATGATCTCTTCTAGAACTTACATGTATTAAAGTAGCAATATTGATTATCCAATTGGGTGCACTATTAACAATACTAATTGTATCATGCTCTTCAATATGAACCAAGTCATCATCGGATGTCATATTAGTACTCTCTCCATTATAATATTCTTTCATTTTTTCCTTTACCTTTGTTCTCATTGTCATTTTTCAAAAACCAACACTTCTTCTGAATATGTCCCTTTTTACCACAGTTGTAGCACTCAACAACTTTGTACATTTTTCAAAAGTTTTCCACGAGTTGGGAAAATAACCAAGAACCAATAAACCTTGAATTTCGTCAACCCACTAACGAATATAACCACCCACTTGTCTGTGTAGTAGAATCCATTGATCGGTGGTGTTTTTATCTGGCTTTGTTGCATCAAACACATGCTATTTTCACATAAAGTATAACTTACATCTTACTTTTCTAAAGAGCATAATTTGACTCATTCAAGGACACCATACGAGTTGTATTGACTTCCATAATTCACCACAAAAACAAACGACTAAGATTAAATTCCTCTCTAAAATATGTCACGTGCCTTTTCTATCGATACTTTGTGCTTTTTTCCGTCAATAATCTAGTTTTCTTCCTCAATCTCAACTCTACTCTTTTCCTCGATGTTTGTTTTTGGTTTTTCTCCCTTTAGTAATGTCCTGCTCAATGTTTTTCCCCTTTTCTTCTTTTTTCTCCCTCGATTTAGATTTTAAGAAAAATTGAGAATATCTTTGTTAGATGCAGTCTAAATAATTAGAGTAATAGTATACCAGGCTGACCCAAATGCTTAGAATGAGAAATAATACATATTTTAATTTTTACATACTATTTACACTAATCCCTTGAATCTACCATATAAATATTGAAAAGTAAATAAATGTTGTTTCCCTTGATGTTCTAATGAAGATAGAAAAAACAAACCAGTTGTTGTATTTTGGAGTGATTTTTTATCTGCGGTATAAGTTAAAATATGTTGAATGGTTTTTAAGGATATGTATGCAACTAAAAAAAAGCTTTGCTAAAGAGTTGATCGCCTCTTTAGCTAATTTGTACAATTGGTATAAGAAAGTTTATGACCTAAAAAACAGTTGATCTCAACCAAATCCAAATGTTGGTGAAAATGTTTCTCATGCCGAAATATTTGTTGTTGTTGCCCATCTTTCTCAAATGGAAAGGGAATAAGCATTTGAAGACCATTTAAAAGAAAAAAGATGCAATTGACCAACAAAATGAGCTTGAGGAGTATCTTGCCCGTAAGTGTGTGAAAATGGGTGATAAATTTGATATCCTAGATTGGTGGAAACGTAATGCAGCTCAGTACCTAGTTTTATTCTTAATAGCTAAAGACATTTTAGCCATATCAGTGTCTACAAATGCGTTTGAAAGTGCTTTTAGCGTTGGGGGTAGAGTAATAGAAGCCTATAAGAGCTCTCTAAAGCCTGAAATGGCGGAGGTATTAATTTGTACTCAAAATTGATTAAAACCTTTGTTCACCTATTTCAAAGACTTTAATCTCATGGAAGATGTCGAACTTTCTGAAGAAATTATAGCAGGTAAAATTTAATCATGTATATTTAATTAGCTCCACTTCATAAAAGTGTACATTTCTAATAAACGAGGATGTCTTTATTTTATAGAGTTTCAAGGAATGTCACTTGGAAATGTAGCTGCAGGTGGCTCGTCATCATAGCCACTAGCCCAACCATCTGGTTGTGCTAGATTAAATTTGATGTATACCATTCTCATCTATTTACTTGTTGCTAATTTGAGGTTTTTTTTTAAATGAGGACTCAACTTTTGTATTTGTACTAATTAATTAGTTCCAACTGTTTCAGATCTGGCTTTTTTTTAATTTTTTGGAAACACAGTTTTGACTCACTATTTTTAACTCTATGACATATTGACAGTGTTGATGCCATATTTTGCGAAGTGTACGGATTTTTAATTCTAGTTTATTATCTATTTACCATGTATTCTTTATGTTTATTTTAGGTTCACACAATTTTTTTTCTTTCAATTTATTAATGTATCAATGTTTTAGTCTTTATTAATAATGTTGTTTTAGTCTAACAATGCTAATGTTTTCTATACTGGTAAATCCAAATATATTTTAATTTTATTTCAATTTAGTGTCAAATTATAATGTTAGTGTTGTCCTAGTGTTTTTGTTAGATATCTGAGTTATTTTGTTAATTATTTTGTTGATATGTAGTGAGCTAGAGACATACATACTCTATATTCAGATTTTAGACTCGTTATTGTGAACAAAAGAAGAGCACCTTGTAAAATTTATCCACTGCATTGCATGTAGCACACAAAAGATCCATCTCTTCCCCACACTATGAATATCCTTCCTTTTCAACTCCCAGGAGATCAATCTCCAACTACTCCTAGTCCTAGCAAAAGGAAACACTTTGAGAGAAAAACCTTTTTGATCCCCAATACTCAAAATTTTGGTCTAAACATTCCTCAAGAATGTTCTTCTATCCACGACAACATTCTTCGCTCCACTAATAATAAATCTGAATCCACTACGGCTGATCATACATATGCTTTTGGTACCCCAACTGCACACTCTTTGCAAACATCCATCCTTCAAAGTCATTCATTCACTCCCATCTATTTTGAAATGGTCTCTCAAATGTCTCCTGCTTTTGTCTCTCCTGAAAATACCATGTCATCTCTTTTTGTTATCAACAAGTACCTTACATCTCCTGCTTTCAACTTCTCTAGCCCAACTATTCCTCAACAACATACTCAGTCTAGCACTCTCCTTACTGTTGGCTCTACCTTTGCCACTCATGCCTCCTTCTACAAGTTAACCAACTCCAACCTCTCAGAATGTTCATGAAGATGTTCAACCACCAAAGTGCACCAAGATTGAGAGAGATACATCCAAGACAAGGAAGCATATCCCAAAGATAAACAAACAGTTAATTAATCACTAATTATGATTATATTGCTACTTAACTTGTGTTTTTGAGTGATTTATTCAAAGATGCGTGATCAAATATATTCATGCAAAAATTACATGTCTCTCTATGAAAAAAATCAAGAACATCATGTCTTACATATTACTTAAAGTTGTTCTCGAAAAGAATTCTCAAACTCAATATCAAAATGAACTGGAGATTGATCAGAGGAACATTCTGGATGTTCCCTGTTAAAGACGAAGTCAAGACAAATCATTCTCTACAGTCCAAACCACAAGTTAAAGAACATCAAAACTGCTCAAATCAGTGGTCAAGCCCATAACTCGAGTTGAAAACCCAAAGGAGGAAAACAACCTCCAGATTGATGAGTTGTGAGCAACAAGGACGCAAATACATTGTTATTGCACCTTTATGCAAAAAGTTGTGCATACTTCTGAGCTAAAAGACTAACATATCACAACACACTCACTCATTTATTCACATTATCCATCAAACTCAGAAATAAGAATGTTTTGGGTTTATCAAAGAACAATCTGAACAAAATAGAACATGTGCTTAATAGATTTCAATCAAAACTAACAGCCAGCTAAGGTTCTCTGACGGCTATATTCAAATTGATATGAGTCTTTCGAACCTCTCTTCTTGTATAAAAGGAACATCAAGGAGAAGACAAAAGCAAGAGTTTTAGAGGCAATCAATCTACACTTGATCATTCATACTCAAGTAACAAAGCTCTTTTCTCAAGCAAAACTCGAGCTCTCTCATTATATTCAAGGATCATTTTACTGAATTTTTGCTGATAATCAATCTCAAACAAGTGTTGAAAAGTTTTTAGATCATAAACATTTTTATCATACACATCATTTGTAACTCAAGTTTATCTCTTAAGTTAGTTTGAGTAGGATGAAAATCCTTTATGGACAGAAAGGTGACTGTAAAATTCCTTTCAAGGTTGAAATGTAAAAGTTGTAATTGATTAGGAGTAATCAAGAAAGATTGTGCAAAATCAGAACGTTCAGGTGCTAAACACATTATTGGAAAATCTTACATATCGTGAGAACTGGATGTAGTCCACCTTGGGGCTTCTAATGTATCAGAACGTTCTAGACATTTTATTTCAACAAAAATTGATCTTAAGTTAATTTAATTCAAGTATTGTGAAAATTTAAGTTTGTAGTTGTGATATAATGACCAAATTGAACATGATAGCTCAACTGACTCATTAATAGAAAAATACTAAATATGTATAAATGAATCACAAATTAAAAGTTTATAAGATGGATCCAATAATTGCCCTAATAATAGGTAAAAAAATTGAGCCAAAAATTAGTCATGACAAAAAAAATGCAGTTGGGTCAAAGATTTTGTGTGACCAAAACCGAATCAACCCAATCGTTTTATCCAAAAAACCGTGAATCCGCAATTCGTCCAAACCATTATAATAGACGGACTTTATTGGACCTATGTCGCTTACTTGTGGTTTAGATCAATTGATGTTTTTGGGTATGAATCCGCCCAAACCAACCAAATGTTCAACCCTACTCTTCTCAACAAAAAATATAAACTTCTTAAAATGAAAGATAGAAACTAGAAAATTTAAAACCAAAAAGAAAAAAAAGTGTCACTCACTGTAGATAGGTCCTATACAGATTGAATCATATTCTTTGGAAAATAGAATCTTTAACTGAAAAAACAACATATTCTAAAAAAAATATATATTTTATAATAAAAAAATACTGGAAAATTTGAAAATCGCTATCCACATTCTCTTTCTACCATTAAGGATGACAATGTTTCACTTTATTGTTTAAAATCCATATCTCAAAAACAAGAACTCCATATATCAGTTTTGAAATTCCAAATCCAAATATGAAACCTCCTTCGCTCTCAAGATTGTCAATCCATGTGCCTTCTTCCATGCTCCCATTTTCACTGATTGAATCCATCACCTATTCGAAACATGAAAACGACACATAGTTAGATTTGTTTAATTTAAATCTTTATATTGTAATTTTAAATATGATGCAAATATATAGAAGAGAGCAAAGACCACTGCAAATATTTTGACATATTTGCTAAATTTAGGATAGTTTCACCTAAAAAAAGAGTGAGTTTCATCGGTTGAATTTTAATAGAACACACGTGAATTCTATCTTTTCTTTTAGACTCAGCATAAGTTTTACCAAATAATATTGAAATTTTTATTTTTTTTCCCTGGAAAGAGATGAATTTAGAAGGTAAAGTGTGAAATTTTTTACATTTGTTTTTGTTATACATTGTTGAAATTGTGATGCAATGTACAAATTTGTCTTGGTAGTGTTAGAAGATAGAAGCAAGATATTTATAAAGTAAAGCATAACAAAATTATTACAGTGGCCCATAAATGCAATTTAAATGGTAATAATCTAAGAAGTTATATGAATATTTGATATTCGAAAGTTTTACTCCATACACTTACAATTATACATATATTTTATAAATTTTTGAAAATATCAAATATATTTTTTATTTTTTTACTATTTTACCAAATTAAAATTCACTTTTTCTTTTTACTTTTTAAATATTTTCAGACAAAAAAAACAAGTTTTTCGGTACAGAAAGCTTCTACCGAAAAACTTGAAAAAATAGTAAAATAACGTACATTTAACACTACCGAAAAATTTGTGAGGAAGTTTTTCGGTAGTTTTATTTATTTATTTATTAGAAGATAGAAGCAAGATATTTATAAAATAAAGCATAACAAAATTATTATAGTGGCCCATAAATGCAATTTAAATGGTAATAATCTAAGAAGTTATATGAATATTTGAAATTCTAAAGTTTTACTCCATACGTTTACAATTATACTTATATCCTACAAATTTTTTAAAATATCAAATATACCTTTCATTTTTTACTATTTTACCAAATTAAAATTCATTTTTTTTTACTTTTCAAAAGATTTCCGAACCACAAAAAAATAAGTTTTCCAGTACAGAAGGCTTTACCAGAAAACATGGAAAAAGTTTTATGATAAAGTAGCGTACATTTAATACTACCGAAAAACTTTCACAAGTTTTCAAGTAGTTACAAGTTTTTCGGTAACTACCGAAAAACAGTTACCGTAAAACTTATTCACAAGTTTTTCGGTAGTTTTATTTATTTATTTATTTATTAAAAAATAATTTAATTTGAAAGTAATTTAAGTTTAATTTATATTGGTCAAAATATTTTAAAACAAAAATAGAATTTTATAAAAAGTTGAATGAGATGTTTAACGGATAGAATCAAAGTATAAAAAGATAGTTTCTTGAGAAATTTTTGCTAAATAAAAAAATTATTTTATAAATTTTTAAAAAAATCTATAGAGAATTAATGTAGTGTGGCACATGTGCGTACACACACTAGTGATTGACACATGAAAATCATTTTAAAGGGCAACCACTTATCTCTTATCTCATGTATGATTTATAAAAAAAAAATTATATTTAGTGTAATATAATTTTTTCTAAAATTTTATTTAAAAAATATTTAAGAGATGTACTACTAATAAAATACACATTTCTCTTTTAATCATTTGATTTGTGAATAATATTTTTTAACTAATTGACCAATGATAAAGATATGCTTCATTTGTGATTTATACATAACATTATAAAGTGTATTACAACTTTCTTCAAATTTTTATTTAGAAGACATTATAGACACACAACTAATAAAATACATGTTACTCTTTTAATTAATTGTTTTGTGAAATACATTTTTTTAACTAATTGATAAATATTTATCTCGTGTATGATTTTTTTAGAGAATTAAAATTAATGCACTGTAATTTTCTTTAAATTATTATCTAGAGTAGACATGGCAACAGGGCGGATCTGGGGTAAATTTTGTCTTCCCCACCCCGCACTCGAATTTTAATTTTGAAGAAAATCCGCACCCACTTCCGATCAAACGAGTTTTCTCCATCTAAATCAAGATAGTGAATACCCGCGGGTGTGGGTTATGTTGCCATATCTAATCCAGAGTATTTTTAAGATTACACTCAATCACAAATCCATAAATTTTTATTAGTGGGGACAAAATCATACTATAAATATTTATATGAAAGACATATATACATCAATTTATATATGATAAAATAATTATACAATTATACAGCACTTAGTAAAAAATTGGAGAGTACATAAACTATATCATTTTATATATACAAAATTGAAGACACTCAAGTTATATTTCTCTATTGTGTTTTTGTATTCTGAAATTGTTATATGATTTATTTTATTTTATTTTCAATATCATCAAATATACTTTTTGTTTTGAATGTGACCAATAATCATTCAACAATTTATTTTTCATATTATTGTACATTTAATTATTCACAAATAAAATCATGTACTTATTTTTAGTAGTTAAAAAAAGTAGAATAGATTTGAAAGAATTGTGAAATTGCATAAATAACATTGATTTTGCTATCTTATTGTTTTTTGCAACAAGGTAATAAAAAAAAATCACATGGTTTTCATTCTTAGATTTATAGTAGATTATACTAATAGAAGTAGATTAAGTCATCATCAATTAACAAGAAAAACAAAATTTAATATACGCATAATCAATTAATTATAACAAAAATCATAAGATTGGTACCTGAAATATAATATGTTTGTGAATGTTGATGCTGAAATGGGATAACAACTTCCGTCCTCACATTCTCAATATTTTGTAAATAATTTGCACGGTATGCATTGTAAATGGTAGAACCGATAGCACCATTTATGTTATCAGGATGAAGATAATTAATTGCATTATGAGTAGCTGATTCTATTTTATGTTTGCCTTGAGTTCCGCTACATGCAATCAAATCTTGTACCGATCTTAATCCTTGAGGTTGCATATGCAATAGTTGGTTTTGGTAATCTCTTAATAAATGAAGTTCATCAAAAACTTTTTTATACTCATTGTAAACTTTTGTATACTCGCCATAAGGACCATGGATTGGATCTCTTTGTCTACATGATGCTTCCCATATCAATGAATCAACGACTCTTCTTCTATCTACCTCTTCAACATCCTTTACCAATTTGGTTATGTTGCTAACACCGAAAACCTTGTGCACAGCTTTGAATTCACTATTTTTGTTGGATGGAAAATAAGGTGCCAATATACATTTTTCACTGCATTTTTTTCTTTGATGCTTGCATGCTGCACACGCTTGATGCATTCCATTACTATTGTTATTTGTTTGCATCCTATAAAGAGATTAAGAGATTTAAAGTAAAATTCATAATAGATAGATAAAGGGAAAGATACCATATAATACAAGAACATTTTAAGTGCAAACACCATAGAGTTTGGTTGAAAAACATGGATTTATAATAATAATAATAATAATAATAATAATAATAATAATATAGACGGAAGTTAACTTTTTTTTTTAATATATAAATTAATATAAAGAACTTAACATCAATTTTTTTCCTTATACAAATTCTCTTCAACATAAGAGTCTTTTCAATTCCATATCCCCTTCATTTCATTACAAAAAAGTATTTTAATTTGAAGTGAAATAGCGATGATTTTTTGTATATATATTTTAAATTTAGTTAAAAAGAATCTTTCAACATTTTAAATTTATTAGTGAAAGTTTTTAATTAAGTAAATAAATTACACATTTCTTTGTTAACTATTATAAAATATCTTGACTCTCCTCCTTGTAAATAAGAAAAAGGAGAACTTTAAATTAGATTATCAAATTTATTACACACAATTTTAATCGGAATCATCTAAATATGAATCAATAAAAACCATATTTTTTTTTTAATATATTTTAACATAAAAGTTTAGATATTCAATTCACTTTCAATCAAAATTAATTTATTGAATAATGATAAATATACACTACATTTATGTGTAAATGAATGTACCGCATAAAAGGTGTACACAAAAAATTACTCTAATTTGTAACCAAAAATATATAGTAAATATATCCCCTACCATCTCCCTCCTCCTCTCCCTCTCTATTCAAAATTATTTCTTCTTTAAATATGTAATCTTTTTTGCACATTTTCTAAAATTGTAGTAAAGAGTCTTATGACTTTGTTGCTATAGTTAAATATGCATTCATATATGATTATTTAAACACTGATGAATAAGAATTTTGAAAAGAATTGAAAAAAACTAATACGTACTACTTAACTGCATTATATTATATGCATCATCACATGTGAGATGCCCCCTATATTAATAAGAATCTAAACTTGTTAATACTCTCATAATACATCTCTACAAAACAAAAAATAATTTGAATTCAAAATACAAACCTCAGGAAAATGTTATTGTCTTGAAGCAAAGGGAGAATGGATAAGTATAAATAACATATACCTATCGTGTATAGAAAAAACAATATTGTTTTGGTAGGAGAAGCATGAAAAGATGGCTAAGATACGCGTCTCTTGGAGTGATAATTATTTAAATAGTAATGGGAAGAATAAGAATTCTTAAAAAAAGGTCTTAGCTGAAGTTTGTTTCGGATAGTAACCGCATATTTAGCATTTAACCAAACAGTAGGATACAAGAAAACACCACCTAGGCGTCAAAAAAAAAAAAAGAGACACCAACTAAACCGTAACAAAACCTTAAAAAAAAAAGAAACCCAACTCTCGAGGCTATTCCGCTACTTCCGCTGTCTCGCCGCTCTTGGGATATTTTTTGTTTTTATTATTATTATCTTCACGCTCCATAAACATAAATTTTGCAAAAATAAAAAAATAATAACATGTGTAAAGAAAAAGAAAACAAAAAATTCGTTAATTTTTTATTAAATAAATAAATAAATTAATCTTTTTTTTTGCCGAGGCATGCTAAGCTAACGATTAAAGAGTAATAACGACCTATTAATTAATAACTTGTTTCCAATGCTTAGTTTTTATAAGAATAATTTTGTGATTTTTCACCGAGCAAAAAAGTTTTAATATAAAACTACAAGTAAACATATGTTGGACTCCCTAAAAAATTAGGATTGCTCGGCCAATTAAAGAACATATTTTGAGAGTTAAATAATATCTTATGTATATGATCAAATTAAACGTTTCTCCTTTTTAGTCTCATAGATTAAATAAACAAAGAGACAATAATAATGTTAGAAAAATATTTACTCAACTTAAATATTCTTATTGTGATGGAGAGATTTTCATTTCCTACGTAAAAAAAAAATCTAAATGAGTTGTAAACTAAATAAAAAAACCTAGACGATTTGGAGTACGAACCGTTTATCATGTTTTGGTGAGGACCAAAATTCAGAAATAGATATTATTTAAGAAAAAAACATTAAGAAATATATCCAAATATTGTTATAAATCTAATAAGAAATATTTTAGGCTTGCATATAACATATCAGCGCCTGTAGCTCAGTGGATAGAGCGTCTGTTTCCTAAGCAGAAAGTCGTAGGTTCGACCCCTGCCTGGTGCGTTATATTTTTTATTTCTGGCGCCCTATGATATATTTTTTTACTACTTTCGTTGTTTATGCAAAACCACTAAAACCCTTACATCCCAGTTGGAGGCTAAAGTCACGGTGCATCATAACGGAGACTGTGGCTGATTATGGCGGGTCCTCTTCTTCTTCGTTCTCTCTGGTCCTCAACCAGAAAATCATTTTCCTCTTCTTCTTCACCTTTCTCTCCGTCTCCCTCTCGTTTCTTCTCCCGCGCCTTCTCCGCTGCTCCCGCCGCCGCTTCCTCTTCTGATCCCGCCGGATCTCTCGACCCTGCCCGCCTCCGCAACGTCGCTGTTATCGCTCATGTCGACCACGGCAAGACGACTCTCATGGATCGCCTGCTCCGTCAGTGCGGCGCCGATATCCCACACGAGCGCGCCATGGATTCTAATTCCCTCGAACGTGAACGCGGTATCACCATCGCTTCCAAGGTTCGTTTCTCTTCTTGAATCCGAATCTTCTGTGAGATTTTCCATCACTTGAATTCAATGCTTGAGTTTTCAGGTTACCTCTATTGCGTGGAAAGAAAATGAGCTGAACATGGTGGATACTCCTGGACATGCTGATTTTGGCGGTGAGGTAAATTTATTTAGGGTTTAAAGTTATAGCTTATTTTTGTTTCCTTAAGCTAATACACTGTATCTTGGATTGTAATTCTAATTGCATAGCTAACTAACATGATTCCTTACTAAAAAATGACTTTGTTATTTAAACAAACTTTCCGTGTCATTGAAGATTGTACTTTTTCTTATTGACCTTAGCTGATCAATTTTTGTTTTTGTTTCCGATGCCAATTAATTACTATCCGTGAACAGGTTGAACGTGTAGTTGGTATGGTTGAGGGAGCAGTTTTGGTTGTTGATGCAGGGGAAGGTCCACTTGCCCAAACTAAGTTTGTTCTTGCAAAAGCCTTGAAGTATGGGTTGCGGCCTATTCTTCTTTTAAACAAAGTAGACCGACCTGCTGGTTAGTTCCTTACTTTTCTGCTATAGTAGCTTAATAACATTTTACGTAGAAGAGAACTTATGTTGATTACATGGTTTATGATGGTATGTATACATGCAGAAAAATTAAAAACAAAGACCAAGAACCTTGTTTGTGCTGTACTTGGGACAAAAAGTTTGCTCCATAATTTGTTGACATTCTAAAGTCTTATTTTTGAGAGAAAAGATATTGATGATCTCATCTGTATTGATAGAAAAATGAATTGAGTTGGTTACAAGTGGTTATCAGCTATGTGTATATACTATATAGCTGATCTTATCCTGCACTAACTCTGTTATACAGCTGTCACTAACTATGACTCTAACTAAACTGAGACTGACTGAAATATCTTACTGTTCTCTCTCATATAAAGTTTTAGAGTTTTGTCTTGTACCTTATTTCTAGGTTTGTACTGTCAATGACAATTTTAAAAATCAAACATGGAATGAGTTTTTTGTCCTCTTCAATCCCTGATTCTAAGCTAATCATACAGAACCTAAACCTTGTGATTTTTATTTCATGTAGTTACTGAGGAGATATGCAATGAAGTTGAGAGTCTGGTGTTTGATCTATTTGCAAACCTGGGTGCTACAGGTACACAAATGAAAACCTATGAGGATTATACTTTATTGTTTTGTAATTCATACTCCTTTTCATGAAATTTTATGTTTTATTTGTATGTATAGAGGAGCAACTTGATTTCCCAGTTCTTTATGCTTCTGCTAAAGAAGGATGGGCATCCAGCACCTTTACCAAGGATCCTCCTGCTGAGGCAAAAAATATGTCACAATTACTTGATGCCATTGTATCACATGTCCCTCCGCCAAATGCAAACATTGATGCACCTTTCCAAATGCTGGTTGGTATTTAAAATACTGATGATTTTATTATTACGTCTCTCTTATCTGATAAGCTTTCTTTTGGTGAAGTTGTCTTTTTGATGCAGTGTTTCTTTTCCTTTGTTGCCCATGCACTTTTCTTTTTCATCAAGCGCAGTTCACATAGAGGATTCAGATGGCATTATCCTATTTATTATTAAATTTTTAACACATAATAAATGCTTACTGTTCATTTATTTGAAATCTGCTTCAATACTCAAATAATCACTATCACTAGTGCAGCTAATTATTAGGGCTCACTAAAACACCATATATTTTGGAAAGCCGGGTTTCATTTTCTCGTGTATAATTATTAATTCTTCTTTATGATTGCTTCCCTGTACTGTTCTTGGATTTATACTTCGGAACAGTGAAAAAGCATGCTTAATAGTGCTTTTCAGGTTTCAATGATGGAACGAGACTTTTATCTTGGGCGGATCTTGACTGGACGTGTGTATTCTGGGGTTGTTCGTGTTGGTGACAGGGTTCACGGACTACGTAACAAAGATTCTGGTGCTGAAAAGATTGAAGAGGGAAAGGTTTGTAGATCTATGGGCTTTGAGTTACATTTGTAGTTAGATAGACTAGTAGTTTGGTCTGATACTATAGTGGTAAAAGTTAAGAGCTCAATAGTTTTCAATATTATTCAGTTAATCTGTAATTTATTAAATTATCAACTACACATTCTTGCTTTTCATTGTGTATACACACTTAAAAATATACCTGTATCATTCATTAAAAATCATTTAGTTATATTCAAAATGTAATGGAAACAGTACATAGTTCCTCAAAGACTATTTTTATTTTTTTGTAATAGCTAAAACTGAAATGTTGAAGTCCTTACTCTTTAGTGTTGTCACTTATTACTTAGCAATAGCATTTATGAGATAAAGATATCTTGACCTTCTACCGGCAGCTCTAATTTCATGAGTTTTCATTTAAAAGGTGGTGAAACTGATGAAAAAGAAGGGTACAGCCATGGTTCTAATTGATAGTGCTGGAGCTGGTGATATAATTTCAATAGCTGGTTTGGCAAGTCCATCGATAGGCCATACAGTTACAACTGTAGAGGTATTTAAAAGATTTTATATTTATTACTCCTTTTTTATAGCTTAATGAAGAAGGCAATGGATCATTTGATGTGGCCTTCATGATTCCCTTTATTTATTTTTATAAAAGCTTTAAAACCAACACACACTTGCTCAGTAGTTAATATGCAGTTACTTCAAACAGTAGCAACACACATGCGAGCCTGTGTGCTCTATATGTTGTTTAAAACTCAATTTCTCTACCTTAAACAATTGATGAAGGAGGAAAGAACAATGTGGTTGATATTTAGACATGAAAATCATTAGCCTTTAGCAGACACTGTATCTGTTGAAGTATATGGCAATGGTTGCTTTACTGTTGATAGCCCTGCTAGTCTATTTCAATTCAATGTACTAATATTTTGATGGAAATGTTAGACTTATATAAAGTAGAGGGCAGATGTTCTTACTTAATATGCAGTTTACTTTAGACAGTAACAAGCAACTAATTATGATAATGCCCTGCGAAGTATAAATAAGGCCTTTCTTCACTAACATCTAAATGTTGTTGCTAGTCATGAAAGCATGATATCAAATTTTCTCACAATGGCATACATAGTTGGAATCTTTTAAAAATTTCCCAATATCACATTTTAGGGAAATATACACCGATGGAATGCATTTGATATTTTGATATAAATTGACAAGTTTGATTATAAAATTTCTTCATACTTTATTTTATGAAAACTGCTTCTAGATACTGTTGTTATACATCTTTGGAATTTTAATTATAAATTTAATATGATGAGTTACTTGGCACTTCTTGGATGTTGAAGTTCCTCTCCTTTTATCTTTGAATAATATTTTAAATCAGAGTACTTATTAGGACTTAGGACAATTCAAGAGTAGTCCTCTTGGCAGGACACTGATAAACCCAAAATACTTCTCTACGGTGGAATCTTCTAACCCAAATATTAGATACCCTCTAAATGAAGGAAGTTCAATATGAAATAATGATGTGTGCACTGTACAATGAAGGTTATTTATAGACCCAACAAAACCTAACATAAAATCCAAACGAAAAATAAAATCCCAAATAACGGATATCAATAATCCAAAACCTCAATTCCTGTTGCAAAATTTAAAATCCTAAACGACATAAATAAGCCAAATCCCAAATGATGCGCAATGGCCAAATCATTCCTGACAACCGTGAAAAGGATTTCCAAGCCCAAAGTTTATGTTGTGACCGAGTCATGAAATTCATAATTCTGATGATCAGGAGACGATCGGCATACAGCTGTGATGAAGTACCTTGAGAAGGCACTTGCGTAAACATTGACAGAGAGTTTTGGGGATACTTCTGGGGTTTTCTTTTTGTTCTTCTCAAGTTTAGCTTGTCTGAGAAGCATTGCTTCAATTTCAGTAGCAAAAGTATGAACTATTCTGAACCATAGTAATAGAGCATCAAATTCACCTGGAATGTCATCAAGAGTCTTTTCATTATGATCTTGATATGAAACTGGATTACCGATCGATAGAAGCAGATTCACTATGGCTTTGATGTGCCGAAGCTTTTTTGACATTCAATGACAGTGATTGCTTTCCCCATAGTTCAAAAGGAAATTGGCTCAATTGAGTTTTGGAATGGCCATGGAAGAAATTATGATGTTCTTCCCAAACCTGCTATGAATGAATGCATGGGTTGACTTGAGGAAGGATCAATTTAGAGAGAGGAGAGAGAAGCCGTGTGAACAATAAGAATTTCTTTTGCTCCCATTCAGAATATGCCTGATTGCATCTCCAAGGTCCTGAACCTGGTAAGTGAGAAAACAAGAAGATATTGATGGATTTACTAGAGTTTTGAAGCTTATACCATTGTGAGTGACACCGTTGTTTTTTTCTTCCAAAGAAGAAATTTTTCTCATCAAGCAAGCTTATTGGTATTTTATGGGAGCAGAGGGCAGTGGGCAATTTCCATGAGCAGAAACAGACTTCTGCAACAAAGTCGCTGATATCAGATAAAAAAAACTCGTGATAGTATGATATCATTTTCATGCATCATATTCTTAATATAGGACAATCCAAGAGTAGTCCTCTTGGCTTGGTATTCAGGATAAACCTACTTCTCTAAGGTGTAGTGCTCATCTGATTATTAGATATCTCTGATTGATGGATAATTATAATAATCAAAGTGTTTCAAATGTTTACTGTACTAACAAAGCGGAACACTGTAATTATCTATTCCTATTCTAAGTTAGAATAAGATGAACAGTAATCTTTTGTTTATTTTATTTATGTTTAATAATCAACTTTTATGTAAACTAACATCTTGTATTTTGAGACTTTACTATCATGGAATTGGCAACAGGAGTAACTTTGTGTTTTTATGCCCTAGATTATGTCTGCATTACCGACAGTAGTATTGGATCCCCCAACAATTTCTATGACCTTTGGTGTAAACGACTCCCCGTTAGCTGGCCGTGACGGTACTCATGTAAGTTGTGTTTGTTTTACTTTTACCGTCTTTGCTGCCTTCAGTTCCTTGCGACAAAGTTTTGTGGGAGACTTCTCAAATCCAATCTCAGACCTGACTCTTTTGTCATCATTGCAGCTGCATTATAGTTTTTCCATAAATAATTCTTAGATGTAATTATGTTTATAGTTATTGTTTCTATTAAGTAAATAGGCTAATGCTGGAATTTTGTAGTTGACTGGGGGAAAAATTGGTGATCGACTGATGGCTGAAGCTGAAACCAACCTTGCCATAAATGTGCTGCCAGGCTTGTCAGAAACATATGAAGTTCAGGGAAGAGGAGAGCTACAGCTGGGTCTGTTCTTGTTTCTTGGAATTGCATACATGTTAAAAATTATATGATTCATTTTGTGCTTAGGCAGCTGCTCAAAGCATTTGTGTTAACAGGTATTTTAATTGAGAATATGAGGCGCGAGGGATTTGAGCTATCTGTCTCTCCACCTAAAGTCATGTGAGTTTCCAAGGACTGAAGCTCTGAAATTTAGTTTGATTAATAGTTTTGACTCAATGTGGTTTTGCTTGCTCAGCGCTACATTTGAGTTTGTCATGCTATTTAATACTGAGTAAATGCTGTAAATTTCCCCGTGTATTATTGCTTATGCTTTGACAGAGACTATTGAATTTTTCAAAGACCAGCTCTCCTAGAAAGCTGAAGCTATATAGGGGAGGACTGGTAATGCTTGCATCCATTTATCATATACTAAAATTAATTTATGAAAAAGGATTGCAAGAATTGATCTCCCAAACACTCAGGTCATGGCAATTTAATACCATGTCAGGGACCTAAAATCTTTTAAGTTGTTAAGTTGGGGGGGGGGGGGGGTCTCAGGACTGGTTTGATATCCACAACAGAAATTATTGGAAAAAGATAGAAATGGATGAGAGAAATAGGAGTAATTTGATACAGAATATCAACCTTGTGCTCCAATTCTAAGTCCAGTACAAGTCAAGCAGATAGCACTAATAACGTAATAAGATTCCTTAAACAGTAAGATTCTTTCATGAATTAAACAAAACCAACAAGCACAAAACTGGACTTTTTTATTTTATTTTTGTATTTATACTTCTTAACTTCACATCAAAGACTCTTGAAAGGTCTGCCCAGGCAAAATGTTTGATCTGGCCAAATTTCCTAGATTGATGATTCAGTAGTGATTTTGGTTAAGTTATGTGATATACATTCTTTCAGCAGACATTTTTTAACCTTTTTTTTTCTTCATATATTATGTTTTGATGTCCTTTTGCTATGGATTGTTTAGGTATAAAACAGAAAATGGTCAGAAACTTGAGCCAATAGAAGAAGTTACAATTGAGGTAATAATTCAATTTGATGTTTATAGTATGCTTGTACAAAAGTTCGGACTTTTAATATTATAATGGATCTATCCCAGGTAAATGATGAGCACGTTGGCTTTGTAATGGAGGCCTTGTCTCACAGACGAGCTGAAGTTACTGACATGGGTCCTGTCGCGGGAACTGTTGGTCGAACTAGATTGTCTTTGACTTGTCCATCAAGGTTGGCTTTGTTGTCTCTTTATCCATCTTGCATTTATCACTTTGATTTGTTTACCCCAAGCACATATCATAGGCCGAAAATATAGATCCATCTCTTTTTGATGGAAACACTATATATGTACATCTCTTTGTCCCTTTCTTGGAAGTGATGATAACCTTTTGCCAACCTAGTGACTTTCTTAAATAATCTTGCTCTGAGATGATTATAAAAGGAAAGCAGGAGAATGAAAATCAAAGTTTCTGATAGTCACCCATTAGTTAAAAGAGTGTATGTTAGACAAAATAAAGGACGTAGGGGGGAATTAATAATTCTAACAGCTGTTAGTAATACAGCAACAGGAGTTAGTTATAGAAGAGAGGAAATTAGTTATGGAGGGAGAGGAAAATCAGTAGTCAGTTGGTAGTGAGAAAACAGTTTTTTTGTAAGTCACATGATGTGGGAGAAAAAAAACCGCTCGAATGCCTTTGAGAGTTTGTACTCTTGTTTAGTTCTTGCTTCATTGGCCGGAGCTCAACCATTTCTTTTATTAATAATCATTTTCAGTGAAAATAGGTAGAGAACAGAGTTTAGACCATATTGTGGTTGGAACAAAACCTGGGGCGACATTACAAAAATGAAACAAATAAAATGGTGGCAAACCTCTTACAACTGTGACAACCATTGCAAAACTGCAAGTGGTGTAAAGGTGCAACTGAGATAAAATCAGAGCAAACTGCAACAATGACATACCGAATGCCAAACCACAGTTGAGACAAAACTAGTGGCAAACCGTAATTTAGGTAAAACCAGTGCTTTCAGAGAAACACACTCAATCTAGGTTGGATCAGAGAAACAAGGATAGATTCGGGGAGATCACATGGAGGTGCCGCATGAGCAGCCAAGGGTAGTGAATGAAACTCAAATGAGAGACTCACAGCTAAAAGTATTCTAAACAGGTAGGGTTGGCAAACAAAACTAGACCACAGCGAGAAGACGGCAGAGGGCATGTGTATCTCACATGCTGACAAGAACAGTTATTGTAGTAGACCCCCAAGCATTAGAGAACATGACAGCAAAATAGTGATGACACACATCATGGAGAAAATACGATTCTAAATCATGGTTAGGGTACTAGATCTTGGACTCGTATGATACCCATGAAAATTATATGAATAATATTTTCTATTTTCGAACAAAAACTATTTAGAATTTGACAAAATTACATTATATTAGATTTGCAATCACATTTATAAATGCATAAATTGCATTACATTAAACTAACCAATCAAATTTGAACAACATTAAGACACACATGAAGTAAAAAAGGTTTTGTTAAGATGGTATTTTAACAATGTTACATAAATGAAGTAAAGAAGTTTGAACAATATCCTAAGAAACATAAGACACATACGAGAACAATTTTTTTGCTGACAAACCACATAAGAACATAGCAATACAACATTGTGTCCATTTAGTCTCATTTTGCCACATTTTTATATATCCAGTTTCTCCAAACAGATGGTATAGAGTTTTAGATAGAGAGAAGAGCAAGATTAAAGAATTTGAATTATGAATATGATTTGATATATTTGATTTCGGATAAAAAGTCCAAAATCCAATTCCTAATTGAATAGGGGTTCAAATAATGATAACAAAGAAGTTTGAAAACCAATCTTAAGAGATAGTCTAAGATAAGAAACAAATCCTATGAGCTAATATCAAGATATTATAACTGTAATATTTTTTAACAGACATTACAGTTATAGTAAAATCAGATGTGCGACAAATCTAGTAACTTCTTTACTACTGTTTGTTCAGGGGCCTGGTAGGTTACAGGAGTGTGTTCAGCAGTGAGACGCGTGGAACTGGGTTCATGCACCGTGCTTTCCTCAGTATGCATCTTCTGCTAAAAAAATTCTCTTCTTATATGTTTTCCAAATCATGTTTAGCTGCCCCCATGATTTAGGCTTTGCTTATTTATGTTTGTGGATCTTGATTCTTGCATATTGTAATAATGCCTCACTATTTTTGAGCACTTCCATTTTTGCATTGAAGCTATTAAAGTTGATTTTACACATACATCCTCCATCCATACATATATCTTATAATGTGCGATATTGTAACCTTGCAGCATATGAAAAATTTCGAGGCCCTCTTGGCAATGTGAGGAAAGGAGTACTGGTATGTTTGTCTGCTGCTGTCCCTACTTCAACAAATTCACCGAGTTACTACTCGCATAATATACTTGTTTAAATTATAAAGCCTTTTTAGCGTGATTTTGGTCAACTTTTGAACTTGTGCCAACTGAATGTTGTTCCCTTAATTGAACAGGTGTCAGTGGGTTATGGTCCAATCACTTCTCATGCATTGATGAGCTTAGAAGCTCGTGGTACTCTTTTTGTAACTCCTGGAATGGAGGTAGGAGCCAATCCCTTTTCCTGCTATTTCATGTATTATATTTTGTATTGCATCCCTTCCTTCTGGACCACTTTTTCAAAAAATTGTTCTGATCTAAGCATTTATTATTTGCTGCTAATTTTTCCATATCAGTTTTCATGTTTTAAACCCCTCCCCAAAGAAAATAGTCTGTGACCTCTTCTCTTACTGTTTTGTCCACTATAGATGACAATGTGTTCATTTTATGTGTTTACTCAAGATGAGTTTCTGATAGGAAGCACTGTGTCCCTCTGGGCTTACTTTTTGTATTTGCGGAAGCGGATAATAATATGTGATATATTTTGTATGGAGAAGTATATTTTTTGTGTAGAATCTCATTCTAAATTTTTATTCATCGCTCTATATAGATCTAAATTATAATATAAAAACATATCATATCTCTAAAATAAGGAACAAATCTTAAAAATATTCTAAACAAAAATATAAATTATATATCCTAATGATATCTTATTCCAATTCTTAAATATATTTAAATATAAATCTTCTAAAGATATTTAGTCTTATTATTCTCAACATGTACTCTTAATTTTTTTTCTTTCTAGACCATCCTTCTATTAAATAGGAAGATTTGTACTGCTTAAGAAGTTAAATGTAGGGTGTGTTTGGTTAGAGGGGATGGGGGGAGGGATTGTGTAAAATTTGAGTTGTTTGGTACAACTATTTGTAGGTGAGCAATATCCCTCCTAAGCCAATTTTAGCTCCCCTCCAAAAGTGGGGGATTTGGAGGGAGAGAAGATTTACTTCATATTTAGAATGTAATCTTATTAAATATTACAAGGATGAAAAATATAATTTTACACTTTTCCTCCCTTAAAATACCTCCCCCCGTTGAACCAAACACAAGATTTTAATATCCCTCCCTTCTATTAAAATTCCTATCTCCAAGGGAGGGGAGAGAAGGGGAATAAAGATGTGTTTGGTTCAAAAAAGGGGAGGAGAGCAATTTTAATTGAATTTATGTTTAATTCAAGGGGAGGGAAGGAATTTTAAATGGTTTATAAATTATTTTGGTTCCCTCCCCTCCAAAAATGGAGGGGGAGCAAAAAGAGGTCTAGAAAAGACTTTGCTCCCTTTCCCTTCCTCCAACCAAACAGAGAAACTGAATTTCAAGTGAAGTACTTTCTCGTCATGATTTTTCTTCCAGAATACAATTGGGGCGTTTGATGTTCAAATTATGCTCAAATACTTTGACCTTGGAGTGATAGTGAAACATGAGAAAGTGTGCTTAATTTAAATTACTTTATACTGTTTCAACTTTCATTTAGCTTTTGCTTGTATTGCACATATAAGTTTCTCGTACATAATGCCTATAATTATCGTTCTTTGGTTTACAGACTTATGATGGAATGATTGTTGGAGAACATTCACGGGATACAGATCTTGATGTAAGAAGAATTCTTAGCCTAACTGCCAGTGTTACATCAAAGCTGGAGACTCACTGACAAAGACTGATATATATTGCAGGTCAATCCAGTGAGAGCTAAAGCACTTACAAATGTGCGTGCTGCTTCCAAGGATGAGAATGTGAAGCTGACTCCTCCTCGCCTTGTATGTATTTATGTGCCAAAATTATGCCTTTAAATCTTGTGTATTTTAGAAAATTGGGAATTCTGATACCTACATAATTCATGGTTAAAGTGCATTCAAACACATGGATGTCCAGCAATGAGTTGCAGGTTCATCATTTGGAGAGACATAGTTAGGAGTTCACATGTCCTGATATTTTTAAATATCAGTTTTTTTATTGAAATAAAAATAGGGTGATGTGGTGAAATGAAATCTCAGTCTACGGCAAGGAAAACTTGCAGGCTCAGTGACAGCTGTATGTATAGTATTTACAATCTTGCATCTACCTGTATAACACAGATGCTTTGGGAATCTCTGATCAAATAGTGAAAGTTTTTGAAGTTTCTGTTTGTTCGATTATTTTAAATAATGATTTGTAGAATCAAAAGTATTTTCTAATTTTTTTATCGCACGGTTTTCAAATAGGAAAACTTATGAAGCATGGATGAATTTCATTGATATCAAATGGTGAAATAAAAAATTATCAACATTTTCAATATGCTTTTTTGAGTCCTTTGCATTTCTTGGATTCCACTATGCTGTAATTGCCAAAATCTTTCAAGGATCCTAGGAAGTGTTATGTACTCGGCTGTTTGAAATATTGAAATATTTTATATGTGATTGGGAAGTAGTTAGCAGAAAAACCTCAATATGAAGACGGTTCTTGAGCTTAATATGTTTGCTTATATCCGATGATTCTTTGGTTGCAGATGACACTTGAAGAAGCTATAGGGTATGTAGCTTCAGATGAGCTTATTGAGGTACGTTCCAATCTAGTATTTATTAATGGTTTAGAAAAGTTTTACTTGATTTTTGTGATGAAAATATATAAGGGTGCTTCACCCCCTAGCTCGCCTCCACTCCATGACCAATAAATCCTTGAATTGGTTCGTCAAATATCATGTTGTCATATATATCCTCTAAATATTTGTCACCAAATTATTCCCTCAATGATTACAGAGTTGCCATATTAGTCCTCTAAAGATTTTTTTGTCAAATTAGTTCTTTTAAAGTTTCAAAAACTGTCACCAAATTTGTTCTTTTTGGTCATCAATATAGTTATTTACTTATTTGTATGGATGAATTTAGTGACAGTTGTGTATCTTTATGCGAACTAATTTTGTGAAAAAATTATTGGAGGGAATATTATGACGACAATTTGGTTTAGGAAGGAATGTTTTTCTGATAAAATATTTAGAAAGGCTATAATTCAATTAGAAAGGCTTAATGTGACCAAAAGCTATTACTATTTGATTGTTTTGGTTGGTTGTGACATTTCTTTTTGGCATGAAGGTTACACCAAAGACCATCAGGTTACGGAAGAAATACCTTGATGTTAACAAGCGTAAAACCATGAGTAGAAAGCCAAAGGAATGAAGGGCAATAAGCCAGATGAACGAGGGGTTTTCCTCAGATTAAATTTTGTAACATTAATTTATTCAACATATAGTATAGTTGTCACGAGCAGAAGTTTTCAACATCAGGTTTTTACTTAAATTCAAGTATTGTATTACAGGCACCGCAAAACGAAATATTCTTTTTTTTTTTCTTTAAAAAAAAATAATATTCATTGATAGTGATAAAGCAACTCAATTTTGTATTTCTAAAAAATGATTATAGTTGCCTATTGGCTAGGAAATAAGCTATTCATTGTTATGTAATACATCAAACTTTTTTGTTTTATTTTGTTTTAGAAGATTAAGCTTTACATATGAACTGGTCAGAATGCTAATTTTATTTGCTTACCATTTAATGATTTATATCTACCATGGTCTTTCTTGCATTTGAGGGTATAATAATTTTGTTAACATCAACTAATTAATACCTTAGAAAATGTTTGTTGGACATTTTAAAGTAACAGTTGTATTATTCTGGTAAATGTCTGTTCATATTTGATGTCATGCAAAAGGCTCGAGCCTCCATTTGGTCAAAAAAAGTGGATAGATTGTTCTTATTATTGATATTTGATGTATGGATATACTAGGCTTGAGCCTGCATCTGGTCTAAAAAGTAAATTGATTGTTCTTACAAGTTGAACATATAAGTAGAAACTTTCGTTTCCTGCTGCGCTGTTAGTTGGAAGGAATCTCTGAATTCTTTTAAGCATAAATTCAAAATAAAATTTAACTCATTTTAGTTATTATTAGGTCAAACAACTATCATATTAGACTGTCTTTTATTTAAAGTCAACCAATTAATTAGAGATTGTTAAAATAGTTTAACAAAATGGAGATGTGTTTCTAGTCTATCCGTTTGATAGCTAAACGCAAGATACAATACATTTCCTCTGAATATATTTTTACTCTGAATTTATGATTGTTTTTTATTGTTAATATTTGGGTGATTTTAGGATGGTTGATTTTCTCTTTTTCAACATTAAATTAAAAATGTATAATGATATACATCGATGCTGATTTTTGGTCCGTTTGTTGAAGATTTAATAAAGTAATTTTTACTTTATATTTTTAAAAATGATTTTTATGAAAATTTAATTAAAAGTAGTAGAAATTTTAGATTAATTTGTTACTAATTAAAAAAAGTAATTTTGACATTCAATAATATAGATATTTATTATTAAAGATTTTAACATGATAAAAATCACATTTTTTTTAAAAAGGTATCTTTCAAAATAATTTTTATGAAGTACTTCTTAAAATAGTTTTTAATTTAAATCACTTTGAAATTTCACTATCCAAAAAAAGTTGTATAGAAAATATTTAAAATTATATTTTAAGAATAAGCCAATTTTTTTTTAGAAACTTCATTTTTAATTTTTTTTAAATGTTACAAAAAATAAAATATTATAAAAATTATTTTTAATTTTTGTTTCAAACAAATGGGCCATTATCCCATGAGGATAGTAATAATGATATTATTTTTTAGAAAGTTTCAACACATTTTTCATCTTTAATAATATCTTTAATATTTTCAAATATACTTCTAAAATACTGATTTAGATATGAATCAAGTATGTCAAACTTCAAAAGATCTAAATCAACAAAAGCTAATATTCCTCTTGGCGTATGTTGAGCATCTATGGTTGCAAAAATGTCAAGTCAATTATGTGAACTGCGGAACAAATCTAGTTTCCTCGATATAACTTCAGCAATGTAACGGTTAACTCAATAAATGTTTTTTTGTTTCTGTGACTGAACAGCGCAGCAAGAAAAGCATGATACTATTTATAAAACAGGTACGGTTGTGTTCCATTAGCACGAAATGATTGCTTATTCTGGCCTGTTATAATGATGCTTGTTGTACCAATCTTAAATGACGCACCTATACTAGTATATCTTATTGTTATGTTAATTTTTATTTAGTATTTAAAATTTATAGTATTCCCTTGGTTAGGTGTATTTGCATGCTTCTTGGTGTAGAATAAGCAACTTAAAATATTAAAAAATAACACTAGAGAATAAAAATGTTTTGTAATTACCGTAGAAAAAAATGACTTTAATCTGTATAGTTGGTAAACTATCAAGATCACTTTATAAATAGTTATAGTAAAAGTCAAATATTATTAATAATTTTATAATTATAATTAATTGATTGTGTACAAATTCTTCATTGTATAAATTAAATTTAAAAAAAAATACTTTTGTACTTTAATTAGTTAATTAAAGGAAAAAAGTATGCATACATTATGATGTTACCGCATTCAAATGAATCATGCAAAATATTCACTTTTTACAATTTGAGTTGATGTTTGAAATTCTCCATTCAAAAGATTATACCTAAATTTATTTTTTTAAGTAATTTAGTGAATAAATTCAACTTTGTTTTTGTGTTTTCGAAACTAAATAATAATATTTTAATTTATAGAGGAAGGAAAAAGTAAAATTAAGCCAACCCAACCAACAACCCATGTAGTGTTTTATTTTTTATTTTTTTATATTTATTATTTTTCCAATTCCAGCTTTGAATGCTTCTCCTCCTCCCTCCTCTCTTTCTTTTTCTTTCTGTAATCATAAACAACAATAAAACCAATGCATCTCTCTCTCTCCAATGTTGAAATTTGAAATCATTCGCCTTCCATAAATTTCTAAACCCCTTCCACCCTTCAAATCCACAGACACAAAAATGGGTGCGTACAGGGCCGACGACGACTACGACTACTTATTTAAGGTGGTTCTGATCGGAGACTCCGGCGTCGGTAAATCCAATCTCTTGTCACGATTCACCAAAAATGAATTCAGTTTGGAATCTAAATCCACCATTGGTGTTGAATTCGCAACACGCAGCATACACGTCGATGATAAGATTGTAAAGGCACAAATTTGGGATACCGCAGGACAAGAAAGGTTCCTTCTGATCTCATTTCTCATTGATTTCTTTTTCTAGTTTCTCTTTTTTTTTTTTTTTTGTGGACCAAATTTTAGTGGGGTTTGGTTATATTTTAATTGGCCATGGTTTTATGTTTTAATATTTCAAAATGAGATTTGATTTGGCAATGATGTCAGGATGCATGAATTTGAATTATTATTTTCTGTTATGGGGTTCTGGCTTTTGATCTGGGTGATTAGGACACAGGAAAATCAAGCATTGTGTGGTTAGTATATTTAAAAATGCAAACTTAGGATTATGCCTTAGACTTTGTTGTACGATGTTTACATTTTTCTGGGACAATCTTTCTATATTGTAGAACTATTTATTAATGGCATGTTTGATGCATGTATTAAGAAAGTTGCAAAATTGACGACTTCTTCTGTAAAATGGTGAATGAGTTGAAGGCTTCTTACAGATGAGATTCTTTGCAGTAAGGGATCCCTACATTATTTACATAATCAACAATTGGCGGCCGTTTGATTAAAGGATTGGATGGTTCAAATTTAAGTTCGGGATTTTAAATAATAAGATTAAAATTTACATTTTTTGAGACTTACACTTATAGACTGACTGTGTGAATGTAGAATTTTTGTTTTTGACTCAGAATGTAGGATTTATTTGACTGCAGCAAATAGGATTTCGTTGAGACAGGGGTTGGAATAGTAAATAAAGTTATAAACACCCATTAATTATCCAATAATGATATAAGTGATATCACTTTTGTCCTAAAAGAAAATTGATTCCTCAGTCATAAAAGTGACAACAATTTGGTCCTCCAAAAAGTTGACATTAGTTAGTACCTGAATCAAATCTGCTCCTTCATTCATGCAAAGTTGACATCAATTTAATCCATCAATCTGCATAAAGGACAATGTTGATGATACTTTCAATGGTTGAGAGACGAACTTGGTCTCAAAATTCTTTGAAGGACTGAAGTTTTCACTTTTGTATTTTGGAAGTTTAAAAATAGGAGTTTCTTTTTACTGTTGTATTTTACATTCCATTGTGCTTATGTATATCCATCTCATCCTTGTTAATTTCTATTTCGACAGATATCGAGCGATCACAAGTGCATATTATCGAGGAGCTGTCGGTGCATTGCTTGTGTATGATGTTACAAGACATGTAACTTTCGAAAACGTGGAGAGATGGTTAAAGGAACTTCGGGATCACACAGATGCCAACATTGTAATTATGCTTGTGGGGAACAAGGCTGATCTTCGTCACCTGCGTGCTGTGTCCACTGACGATGCTAAGGCATTTGCTGAAAGAGAAAATACGTTTTTTATGGAAACGTCTGCGCTCGAGTCTTTAAACGTCGACAATTCTTTCACAGAAGTGCTTACTCAAATATATCGAGTTGTTAGTAGGAAGACTCTCGAGATTGGAGATGACCCTGCTGCCTTGCCCAAAGGACAGACAATCAATGTTGGCAGTAGAGATGATGTTTCAGCTGTTAAAAAGGTTGGATGCTGCTCGGCATAGTTTGAGTGATAATAGAAACAAAATGAAAAAGTCTTCACAACAAACAGTATATCTATCTTGGAATGATTCAACCATTCCTCAGTATTTAGGGATCCATGTGAAATGTTTTAATACCTAAGTTTTCTTTTTTGTATTTTTTCTCACATGTTTTGTCGAGTTTATTATTTTGCCACTTTTTTTACCAAGTGTTGTTTGGTCATAGGGATTATATCATTTTGCCTTTAGATGTAAGAAAGTACACTGTATTGAATGAAAGGGATATCATGTTACTAGATTGTTCAGAAGTTACAATACTTGTCACTCTTCCTCTAATTTTCCTTTCCACCGAAAAAAGGAAACGTTCTTTTGATAGAGACCGACTATTGTTCAATCCTGAATTTGTAATGTGCATATACTACTTAATGCTGTTCTGATGTAAAACTATCAACTTAATCTTTATAACGTTTTTGTTATTGGCATAGAAGCTCCTCATTGCAAATTAAAAAATTCATATAGACGCTTGTTTAATTAATATAGTGCTCAGCACAGAAGAATGGGATTGTTTGTCAAAAAAAAAAATGAGGATTACAAGCTTTAAGCACTAATACTTTTGAGTGAAGGCATTTTCTAACATTTGACACTAATATGTTGATTACAATAAATTAATTCATTTTTTTCAAAATATTACGATGTGTGAGTGGTCACTGTCTTGTCCCTATTTCATAGATTGCAAACAATTGCAGAACACGTAAGCACTCCACTCCTTTTTTCAATTATAATATAATACTTGTCCTACCATTTATTAATTTCTAAATATAAATATCTTAGACAAACATTTTTCTTCCAAAGAAGCAAGCAGAACTAGTGACTCTGGAGAGTTGTCTAGAAACACACAAACCAAAGAGCTGGAATGGCCAAGAATAGAAAAGCAACACGATCAACACATATATTCACTACCACTACATAAATGTACCTCGACAAAAGCTCAATCACTATGTAAAAGATGCTGAATATCCCAAACCAAAAATGAGCACAAATGGAAAGGCTCGCCATCAATTTTGAATATGAAGTTTCTATGCATATGTTTGGATGGACAGTGAAGAGCACGTGGCTCCGTGATTTTGTAGAAGCTACAAAATGCAACTTTTGCCAAAATTACAGTGACTCACTGTGATTTTGTCAATATCACCGCCATCCAAAAATGCATAGAAACCATTTCCTAGTAACTTATCCTCAATACTAGAACATAAATTCCAATATTACAAGAAAAACCATTCATTGAAACACTCTAATCATCAGAATTTTAAAGTTCAAACCTCTCATTGGAAATTTTACAATAGCAGACCATCTGTCAAGTGGGGGATCCCATCATTAAAATCCATTCGTTTTGCTTGAACATGAGCTGTCAATATATATGAAATTAAAAACATATACAAAAAAATTAAAACAGAGTAAATAAACAAAGACAAATGATTAATTTATCAAGCAGGCAGTAGTAATTCATTGTAAAACAATCTAACATCAATAGTGTACAATACACTGTTGCTGATACTGCTAATACTACATTTATTTGAGTTTGGTCAAATGCAATTGTTCCCTGTAAAATTAAAAAAAAAAAAAACAAGCTAAGCTATAAATTAAACAGTTAGATATACAAGGAACACATGAAAGTCAGAATTAATCAACACCAAAAAAAAAAAACTAAATGCATCTAAGATTACAAATGAACATGAAACTAGTGTCAGAATTCAAGCTTCTTACATAACCCTAATTTGACGATCCTTCGTTGACCCAAGCGTTTGACTTTACGAGGTGCACCGGGAGTAGTATCACCAATTCCATTGAAACAAATCCGTGAAGGAGGCGATTTACATTCATCATCAGAATCTTTTGAGATTGAAGGAAGAAACTCTTCAATTTGCTTTGAAAGAATGAACTGCAAAAGGTTTTCATGTAAAGATTCGATGATTTCTTGATCGGAAAGAGATTCGTAGGGGTGAAAGGAGGAACGGAAATGAAGTTGACGGGAAACGGTGTTTCTGATTTCACAAAGGTACTTGGTAGATTGAGATGCACGCGCCGCCATTTCTTCAGCGCTGGAAACAAATGAGTCGATGAGGATAGCGTTAGGGGTTGGAGGGGTAGAATTGTCAAGTTGAGAATGAATGTGAGCCCGGTTAAGTTGTTTCCTAACAACCGTCAATGTTAGAGGTGATTGAAATTCCGAATCTGAAGTTTCTTTGACAGTGTTGGGAGTTACAGGAACTATACAATCATAATCTGCTGCATCGTCTTTTTCGTTGGTTTTCGGAGAAGAAACGTTCATTTTCGTCGTAACTTGTTTTTGGTCGCTGAGATCCATGTGCACTGATTTGATGAAACGATTATGAAGGAAGTCGAAGTTAGGTATAGCTCTACAGATGCCGATGCCGATGCCACCGCCGCCGCAACAAAAAGCGTGTGAAAAATAAAGGTATAATAGATAGATGCACTAAAAACCCTTTGTTGCACGTGTCTCACCTCTTTTTTTTTTTTTCCCACAACTTCCCTCTTGTTAATTTGTTTCAAACACTTATCATCGCTACTTTCGAGTACTTCTATAAATGATCCGTTGTAAAATGTTATTTGAAATTTCAAAGAATGATATATTATTTGAAATAATAGTTTTGTATATTAATTCGGTCTATGTAAAAATAAATAAATTTAAATATTTTCCTCAAAATTAACTCGTTTGAAAATTCATACTGTAAGAAGTAATAATTTTTAAAAATGAGTTTACTAACTTTTAAATATTAGTTTACTGGGATCTAGTCCATTTTAATATTTTGTCTTTTTGTTGGTATTAAATGTGCACACATCTCTTAAATAGAATTAAAAAAAAGGAGAAATTCACAATCTAAAATAAAAGTTATTTAGACACACACACTGAAAATATACATCCTTTAATTATTTTAAAAAAAAAATACATATTATTTACTTTTTTTTTTCTTCTTAGAAATGACTAAGTTGTGTCCATGAAAAACTTTCTCTCAAAAAGGGATCTACTACTTTGTAAGAATTTTGTTCTACTGGATCGAGCTTGTTTGTTAACCTTCAATTTACTTCATATTTTTTTTATATACTTTTAATTTAGTCTTTAAATTATTACTCTTTTATTTGATCTTACTCTCTCTTTCTCTGATTATAAACATTATTTGAAAAAATATATGTCCTTAAATATAAATATAAACTTAATTTTAAATAATTAAACATGTATGTTAATAAAGTTAGAAATGAGTCATCAACTCGACTCGACTTGAGTTCAATATAAACATTTTTAGTTCAAATTTGATTCTATTCAAGTTCGCGGACAACTCGGCTGGCTCATTATCTTGAATCATATAATTTAAAAAATAAAAAAATTTAGATCATTAATTTTTTCATATTATTTTTAGACAATATAATTGTCCAATTGACAAATATAAATCTAAATTAAGTCTATGAAAAAAATTCTTATTTTTAAGTAAAATTAATTGTCATGATACTTCAAATAATTATTAACAATAAAATATAATCAACATAAAATTGTAACATAAATGTGCTGATATTATATTATATATATATATATATATATATATATATATATATATATATATATATATATATAATCGACCCATAAACCAAAAGAGTTTAATTATATATAGTTTATGTTCAACTTATTTTGACAATAAACTCAATTTTCAACTCAAATTCAACAAACTAACCGTCGAATCAAATCTTGAACCATATTTAAGTTGACTTGATTTATTATTAACCCTACTTTTTATTAATAATACTAATTTATCTTGCTTAATAAAAAATCAATAGAATACATTCTTATACAAAAAAAAATATTTTAAGAATATGTATGCATCGAATTGAAATATTAAATTCAATATCTATTTTTTTTTAATATATGTAAAACAAACAATAAGTACTTATAATTAGAGGGACGTTGGGAGTAAATTACATAATGTAATAAATACCTTATAAAATATTTTCAATCTATTAATTAAGTTTTTGAATTTAATTTACATAGATGGTCAATATAAATATTTTTTACATTATCAGTGAATTACAACAATTATATTTTTTAAATGTTTGATTTTTACTGTAATTATATCTAAAGTCATGCTTATGAATGATTGCGATGTGCTGACAATATAAATTTTTTTACACCAATCGTGCATAACTATTGAATTCTATGTTTTTTAACTATTATTCTTGCACATATTTTGAAAGTAACTTAAAATAATTTATGGATTATATTTTATTTCTAAAGTTTAAGGATCAAATAGAAAGTGTGATGCTTTATATTAAATTGAAAATTATGCTATTTTCTTTTCTATTTTTCCTCTTCAAGTCACCTGCACTTAGCTTTTCTATTTCCACAAAATTTGGGCATATTATATGCCTCTCTCTTAAATATTATAAATAGTTATATTTATTCCAAACTTGTGTTCGATATGGTTTGGCTGCCTTCATATCCTTTGGGACAAGGTAGTCATGATTCTTGAGTAACTTTAGAACTCAATATTTTATTTACCAAATATTCTACATTAATTAATTGTAAATATAATTATATGCCCTCTTTCCACTTAATTAATTCTAGACTACGAAGTTAATAATTTCAGTACTAAATTAAAGTTATTCTTAAAGATAGCACTATATTTCAAAGGACAGTTACGTAGAAGAAGAGAATTTTATCTTTCCAAAAAGATGATGGTTAGAGTCTTCTTTTTTGCGCTCAAAATTAGTTCTATAAATGGTTTTCTCACATTTTCCCTAAATTTCATTGTCTAGAGCAGCAACGTTGTTTTATTTGTTCTCTTGATGCAACATTGTTTAGTTTTTTATTTTGTTGTAATGTTTGTTTGGTTCAAATTAATAGATCAATTTTGCTTCATTGTAAATTTAGTCAATAACTCAAATGTCAACATTATAGATCTAGAGACATAAATATTTCGATTACATTTATTTTGTCACATTTGTACACACTTTTCCGTTTTATGTTATAATCTTGAGTATTGTAAGTTTGTTCACAATTCTATACTTTTCAGTTTTTGCGAGGTTGAGTTGTATTAATTTCGATATATTCTACCATTTTAAATGAATAATATTTTTATAAAAAAAAAAACCAGAGCAGCTTTTAATTTATTATATTACATTATACATATATATAAATAAAGACAAAGACATAATGTAACACCCTAAATTTTATAATAAATTATTTCATTTATCTAATAGGATTTTAAAGAATTAATTTAGTATTGCATGTGTTTATAATATATGTTGGCATAATAATAATAATAATAATAATAATAATATAAAATATAAAAATATGGCTGATAAGTATATATGTGCCACTAATAGTAGAAATAAATGTAGTGGCTATTGTAAGCCATATCTTGTCCCCACCGCCTAAAACTAATAACCCTACACACTTCATCAGTAAACCAAATGCACACCACTTTAAAATACACAAGAAACTCGCAGACTTCATCTATTTTCCTTGTCTGCCGTCTTTGTAACCCAACAACTCGATACATTTCAATTCTTTTATCTTCCATTGTCTACGGATGAATGACAAATATCTTCCTTCTCTATTCATTATCTTCATCAAAATTACTCTCATTTATATGTCACGTGAAGGAGAAATCAAATCGTGACCTATTCTTCTCCGACATAAACACTGCCACAAAGCTTTTCTCACCTTCGTAGTGGTGTATTGAAACAACAAAAAACAATTTCACGTTCTCCACATCGAGAGCTTTGTCCTACATCTTTTCGTTTTTCAGTTTCGCCAACATTCATGAAAACCCGACGGCGGTGGCGTTATGGTAAATGTCTTTCGATCATCCTAGCATTCATTGTTCATTTTGTTCTGAACCTGTCATAATTAAAGTTAGATGTTGATGCACCTTTAGTTTTAATTTCAGTGTTGTTGTTATCCGTAAGAACCGTTTCAAGTCATCCGTAAGAACTGTTTCAAGTCATCCATGTCGGTAAGGTCCTCCGACCATTATTTTTTTCTTCCTTCCATAATTTCCACTGTTTCTGCTCGTAATATCATTTATTAAATATTTGACATATTTTTTTTATCATCATCACAAATTCTCAGCTGCAATTAGGTTATTCTTTGCATCCGCTTTCAAACAATTCATTTTCGGATTGCTCCGACGTTGCTGAAATTTTTTCTGATTCTTATATCATACGAAAGCGTCAAACTGAGGTATGGGGTGAGAGTGAATTCGAATTTATGAGTGTAAATTAAGTGTGATGAACGGGAAAACCATATTTCCCACAATTCATTCGGGACTCGCTACGTACGGCTAAAACCCTTTGAGTAATAATTGGGTAATGAGAAAACTTGAATTTGGTGAGGTTAAAATATGAGTTAGAAACTTTTATAGGGTATTGTTTGATTTTGAAGATTGTGTGGTAGTTGAATTATTGTAGAATTGTGTATTTGATGTATTATGTGCTTTGTTTATATCCATCCTTGATATTGTTATATGATATAAAACGTGATGAATTTGACCTGTGCCAATGATGGTTCTCTTAATGGAGTGAGTAGCCTAGGCCAACGAGGGGAGAATCTGGATGTTAATTGTTTGAAGTGAGGATGATCTTGTCATCATATAGGTAGGGTCTGACAAGCCTAGTGATTTAAGGGAAGTACAACTGAATTGAGCCTGATCATGGCGGTCTACTATTGAGCCGTAAGGAAAAATTGTTAGACCTTGGAGGTATTCGGGTCGGGAATTCCTAGGTGACTTGGAGGTAGCACTCCAAATATCGGGAGCTACCACATAATACACTTTTACCTCGACTGTCGCATACATGTGTCTCGAGTTGAGTTGATGGGATCTATGAGGACAAAGCCAATTTGAATTGTCCGTCCACCGGGATGGTGGTGTAGTATCAAGCCTCCTAACCAAGTACTTCAGAGTTAGATGGTACCAAAGAAAGAGGAGGAGTCTAGAGTATAAGAGCATGCATAGCATTACTCGATTATTATTGTTAATTGTGATTTGATATGATACGGTGTTCAATTAATGTTTTATGTGTTCTTCTCAATTATTTTATACTATTACATGTTTTCGAAGCTCACCCCTCGTTGCTTGTGTTTGGCACTTGCGAGAGCGCAATTATTTCAGGTTATCGGTTGCTGATCCATGCTCTGATAAGTGATACTGGGTGGGAGTAGTATGTTGTGTTTTGTTGAATTATGAACTAGTTTTTGTTTTGTAAACTCTATCAATCAATTGTGTTATATTCGAACTTTAATTCAAAGATAAAAATTAACTGTCTCTAAGTTTTGAACATGTTTTTATGTCTGAAATATTTGTTCAATAAACCTCAACTATATTCGATGTTAAATAATTTTTAATTAAGAATTTTTATGCAAATGTTTTGTGTAAGTGTGAGTGTGACGTCCTGAGCCTTATATGTTAAAATAAATTTTTTTTATACTCTATTTTGAGACCGTTGCGAATCTCTTTCAAAACTAGGGCATTTTGCTTTTTATTAAAATTTGGGTTTAGGGTGTCACACATAAAAGGGTCAACATTTTATGTGTACACGAGTTGGATTATATCGGTATTGATCAAACATGTTATAAAATCAATCAAAATATATTAGTTTGGGTTGGATAAAAAAATTCAATTCTTTTTCATCCAAATTAACTCATCCAATAATGAGTGGATTGGTTCAAATCAAATCTTGGAACGCGAAACAAAAAGTTCTAAAATAAAAAAAAAGTAAATTTTTGATAATATTGTATTCTATAAAATTTTAACATAAAACTAAATTTCATAGTTATTAACAATTAACTACATTTTTTATGTATAAATAATTTAGTTATTAACTAATCATAAGATGATACAATTGATTATATATAAAGCAAATGAATCTATAAAAGTTGGAGAGCATGGTACCTGCAGATACCCCTTCTCTCGGTACCCCTTCTCCCTCTGCCCCTGCATAAAACACATGACCTCAAGTCGGATTCATCAAGAGAAAATTCTTCCAATATAAGAAGTCAAACACAATTTTAAAGGGGGTCATGTACATCTTAATTGGTCTCACAACCTTAACTCACTATTTTTATAGGCGTGTTCCTTCCTAAGATACATATTTGTGTGTGTATTTCACATAAGTATCCTGCAAATTATTTAACACATATACTATACTTATAAAATATGGAGAAATGTTATTTGAACACATTTTTTTGACACAAATACAATATAGCCAACATTTATGGAAGAAAAGAGAGACAATGAGGGAGTATGACCCACATTTATGTTATCATAGTATATATAAAAAGTCAATATAGTATTTGTATTTGTGTCAAAAAGTGTGTTCAAATAACATTTCTCTAAAATATGTATCCATAAAGTATTAGTATTCGATATTCGATATGTATCTAATATTGATACTTTCCCAATTTTAGACAATTTGGACTTGATAGTCTATTTAACTTTCAGCTCACACTACTTATAAACTTGTGGGAGATATCATTAAAATTCATTCATTGGATTTGCTTGAATATGAGTGGTTAACATATATGATATTAAAAACATGTTGCAAAAAATTAAAGCAGAGTGAATAAACAAATAAACTATTTATTTCATACTAAAGAGTGATTCATTGTTTTGTTTTTAATGAAAAGAAACAATAATTCATTGTAAAACAAATCTAAAACATCAATAACGTACTTTATAACATTGTTGTTACAGCTAATGCTACATCTCTTTATTAGCTAAGTTAGATGCAGTTTATCTCTGTAAAATTATTGTATTGTTCAAAACAACAAGCTAAGCTATTGCAAAAGTAGCAGCTATTGTCTTTGGTTTGAAACAGATTCAACATAAGGAGAGGAGGAACAAAAATGAAGTTTGCGTGCAGCATTGTTCCTCATATCTTCGTGATATTTACGAGAGTGGGGTGCACGCGCCAATATGTCTTCAGGACCAGGAGCAAAAGGGTCAAAAATAACACCCTTAGGTGTTCGAGGGCTAACATTGTCAAAATCAATGTAGACCCCACTCAGTTGTTTTCTCACAATTGTCAATGTCGGAGGTGATTGAAATTCCAAATCTACCTTATTTCTCATAGTGTCAGGAGTCACAGAATCTACATAATCTGGATCTACTTTTTCACTAGTCTTTGGAGAAGAAATGTCAAGAACCATATTCACTTTCGTTGCATCTTGTTTTTCTTTGAATAAATCCATATGCGGCGAGTTAAACTGTACACACCATTTGAAAAAAATCGAAGAATGTCAATTAATTGATTGCATTGTGAATAATTTGTCTGTATATTCATTCAGTAATTAGGGTTTGACTATATTGTGACGAGATTCAAATTTTATCGGACGATATTGTAAAATCACTTTAATTATGTACATCAAATAACGACAAATTGAATGAAATTATGATATGTGATTTTGTTCAAATTCTAAAGTGCGTCTTTTAATAAAAATCACGGTGATTTCGTGATTCTATAGATCTAATGTGAATCCAAATAAATAATCAATAATAATGATTTTCAATTTTCCAATTATATTTAAATAATTGTAGAAAAAATAAAGAGTAACGTACCTAACGAGGAATGGAATTGAGAGCTAGTTGAGTTGATGAACCGGAAGGAAAGAAGTCAAAGTCAACCACACCTTTACAAGAACAATCACGCCGCGAAGCGCGAACAAAATGAAAAGATAGATTCAGATGCGCCAAAAACCCTTTCTCCGTATTTATATGATCACATTTTCATCACACGTGTTTCGCTCAATATTTTATCTTTACTTTTTTTACGCCTCACTTACGCTTGGCTTTTTTATTTGCACAAATCCGCGAAATTTGGGAATGTTATGTCTCTCTTAAATATTACAAACTTTTCATATTTATTTTCAAACTTTTGTTTAATATGAAAATATCTCTTTATGAATTCTAGTCCTGAAAATAGCCCATCATATACTATGCGACAAAGTAATAAATTCTATGAAGTTAATCAAGTGAAGAAATATTTATTTTCACTTTTCCACTTAATAAATTCTAGACTATGAATTTGGCAATTTTAGTAGTAAATTAAAGTAAGGCAAAGCTAGGAAATCATTTTGGTAGTAGACTATCGTTACTTGCAATTACGCCTAATGTACTTTAAGAAATTAAAAAGCATTCCTTAAAGAATCAACCTTTTCCAAGAAACTAGGTAGTAAATGGATATCTACATATACAAATAATAATCACATATTGTTCGTTGTGTTGGATAAACATTATACTTGTGTAAGTTTTATACTTGCATAAATATCAGTTAATTTGTTTGAAAAAAGAGATATTTGTTAGTTTTTTAGTGGATTACGTTGTAAGTATCTTGGAATATCCATTAATATAATTAATTGTTTCGAAATGTTTATGTATCAATACATAGTTAAAACACGTTTGTTTATATAATATTGCATAATTAAAAATAATAGTAAATCTACACATACGTCTCAATAGAAATTTTAAAATAATTTTGAAACCCTAAATTTCAAATTTCTTGCGTGGACTTAACCCATCCCCCAAATTATCACCCTCAATTTTACTTTCATCTTTCAAAGCTTCGTTTATCCAAGAGTTAATTGAGATATCATTGATATTTTTATTAAGTAACCATCTAAGACTTAAAGTGCAATACAAATTATCACATTTCAACATGATTCTCTTTTTTAGTAAAAGAAAGAAGGAAAAAAACGCGATTCTCTCCTGTTTTGTTGACACAAACATGATTCTCTTATAAACTATCCTTCTATCTATTTACTATGACCTATAGAAAAAGCTTACCATCATGGACATTTACTTTTCATCACTAAAAATATCCTATCAAGGCACATTTATTAAGAATGGATAAAGATACTTTAAATTTCATAGAATGAAATTAAGAGTTTAATGTACATACATTTTCACGATAAAAGGTTTTATATTGTCATCCAATAAAAAATTACTATTTTGCTATATCACTCCATCAATTTTAAAATATTCTTGCAAAAGTTTGGTGATTTAGCAAAATATATAATTCTCATTAAATATTAATCTAAAACTAATTTACTTTAGTTTTAGTGGTGTGTCTCCTAATCAAATATATATATAGAATATATAATTGAATTTATTATACTATCTTTATTCCATCTATTGATACCTATTCAAAATTAACAACATACTAGTCCAAGACATCTCTTTATCAATCACAATATCTATTAACTATTTTGACACAATTCTTTATCCATCACATTATCTATTAACCAATGTACTATTTGCTTTATCTCTCATTTTCCTCCATTTTTTACTAAATTTCTCCATATTTTAAATCTTATTAACTTCTCTCTTGCATCATCTTTTTATCATTTTATTCTTCCTTTATAAAAAATCAACTATGAACTCTTATGTTAAGAAAATAATCACACAATCTAATGAATCAAATCTCACAAGAGATTCAATCTAAAGGCCACCAATTTTTTAGTGGTTATTATTTGTAAAATGACGCTTACTATTATTTATATAGTAATATGAGACTTTTTAATTTATTATGTGGATTTATTTAAAATAAAGTCATTAGAAAAGTTAGTATGTTTAATGGAACATTAAGTGTGACTTGATCGTGAGACCTCTGAAGTAGCAATGTCGATTTACAAGAAAAGGGGTTTGAATTGTAAATTCTCCGTTTTAAAATTCATATTAAAAACTTAAGAAAATAACTCAAGATTTATCTTGGTGTGAAAACAGAAAATGGAAAACGTTCTTGGTTTTCACCAGAAAACAGATAACGTTCTTGGTTAGTTAAAATCAACAGTTCAATTTATCTATTTAACTTGATAATTAAAAGACTGAAAGTAAATAGAGATAAGGGAAGAGATATCACACACAGATATATCCTGGTTCACCCAACCCGGGCTACGTCCAGTCTTCACAACAATGAGATTTTCCACTAAGTGTTCAAAACAAAGAACCTTCTTGGTTTTACAGCACCTAGCTCAGATCAACCTTGATCTGTTACAAACTACAATCCTTTCCACCCATAAAGGAATTCAATCAGGTAACCTATCAATCTTGATAGGACTTTCAACTCACCTTTTAATCTTAAAAGGACTCTTCTAAAAACGACTCACTCAAGCTATAAACAAGCCTTATAATCTTGAGTGTTGTATGATAATGATAGGATTTATAACATAATCTGTTTTGACTCAACTCTTGTTTGAGTTTAGATTCTTTACAAATGATTTCAGTAAAACTAAAGATAGTGAATTCGAAACAGAAGGTTACTGATTTCTTTGAGAAGCTTTCAAGTGTTAATGTGAGTGATTGATGATATATCTTGGCAAAAGAATTGAGTAGAATGATTCTGATATGAAGAAGAAAAAAAGAACTGAATCTTATGTTTGTGATTGAGAAGCTTTCAAGTATGTAGATGTATGTAAGTGATGTATTACTTTGTACTTGAAGCTGTTATTTTTCCTTGAGTATTGGCCTTCCTTTTATAGCCTTTTAGGATATTTAATGATGGTCAAATAGAGCTGTTGGTAGTGCTCTGTCAGTCTTGACCAAAGACCAATTTATATGATTAAAAAATGTTCCAGCTTTTGAACACTTTTGAATTCTGTTGAATGGGCTGAGTTCTTCGATTCTTGATCAGATTTCCTTTGTTTAATGATCTTTGTACTTCAAATATATTTTTTAATATCTTTGATTTGATCTGGAGTTTTGATTATGTCAAAACAGCTTTGGAGAATGATGATGAACTTCTGCAGAATGTTAATGAAAATTCTGGAGATTGATAATCAATCTGGAGTCCTAGTATCTGAAATTTCTGGAGATTGATAATCAATCTGGAGGTTCAGTTTTGATCATTATGGATGTCTTCCTGATCTTTTCTTGGATCTGCTATAATGTTAATATACTTCAAGATCATTCAACGTTCTTGGCAGTCAAGCTAGAGAAGGATGTAACGAGGCTAGAGAATGATGGTCAGTATGCTGGAGAATGATTGTATCATTCAGGAGATTAATGTTATCATACTAGAGGATGATGTTTGATCATTTTGGAGATAGTTGTTAATCATGCTGGAGAATGATGTTTAACATGCTGGAGAATGATAATCATTCTGGACATAAGATCATTTTGGACAGCAGATCATTCTGGACATTCTGGAGATTGAGCTGATCATTTCTGGAGACTAATGATCATTCTTGACAGAAGATCATTCTGGATATTCTGATGTTCAAGAAAAGACTTGGTTCTTCCTCTGAATGTATTTTCTGGAGGTATCCTCTGATAGTATTTTCTGGAAGTATCCTTTGATATCATCTTCTGGAGGTATCCTCTGATTGTATTTTCCAGAGGTATCCTCTGATATTATTTTAGAGATATCCTCTGATAGTATTCTGAAGGTATCCTCTGGTGACATGTTCGAGAGGTATCCTTTGGTGACGTCTTCTGGAGGTATCCTCTAGTGACGTCTTCTAGAGGTATCCTCTGGTGACGTCTTTTGGAGGTATCCTCTGGTGATGTCTTCTGGAGGTATCCTCTGGTGACGTCTTCTGGGGGTATCATCTGGTGACGTCATTTGATGATGTCATCCTTTGGTGACGTGCTGTCCAGAATGTTCTTGGATCTTCAATTTTGATCTTGCTTCTCTCACAATGATCTTGCTTTTGATTTATAGCATAGTTTGATAATTGATTTGTTGTATGAATGTATTTGATCATCTTTCTTCATGAAAATGTTATCTTGAAGATGTAATAATCATTCTATTGAATGATTTGACATATGATACATTCCTTTTGAGATTATTTCATTATTGAGTGGATACTTGTGCATTTTGATGAAGTGAATGGATTCTTGCTTGTTCATTTATGCATTCATGTTTCTTAAACAGAACTTAAGTGAAATCATTAGTAGACCACCATTCATAAAACTTAATCATTTATTTCATAAGGTTTGTTGTCATTAAAACATATATCAAAAAGATTTTTTCTTCAACAACCTCATCGAGTTTAATGACATTATTCTTAAACTTTTTGTAGTCAAATTTTATTGTTAAATGAGACAATAGTAATACATAGAGACTATTATGTGAGTAGGTTGATGATTACATCTCATGGATCATGGATATGATATCTCAAGTCTTCACATAGGTATAAATATAGGGAGTAATATTTGTACTAGATTGATCCGCTATGAGAACTTACATAATAGTTATGCAAGTGTCATTAACGATTTTCTTGTGACCATAGTGAATAGTCATTCGACTTGAAGTCACTATGATCCTTACTTGGAGAGTTGTATACTTTAAGGTAATCAAATATCATCTGTAACAGAATAACCATAACGGTGATTATTGGGTCTACAATAAACCATGAAGAGGGATGTGAGTGATGTAGATAGGTTTCATCCCTCCTAGATAATAAGAGTTGTGTCTTGGGGTCTCTCGATAGAGTGATATGTGAAATGTGTGTGGTCACGCAAAAATGGAGCAGTATAAGATATTGGATATATTAGTGATTATGCGTATACTCAAAATTGAGGAACAAATTATTGGATCTAAAAAGAATGACACTTTTTATGTCTTGTGTTCAATTAAGACATTTAGATGAAGGGACAATTACTACATAGTAAATAGTGGTTCCGGTAAGGTTTAAATCGTATCATTGATTTTCTCATTGATTAGGTAAAAATGTTGCATCATTGCTATATGTCACTCATTGTTTATAATATTTAATATTTATTTAATATTTTATTGTCAATTAAGTGGGAGCCTGTAAGGTCTTACGGATTAAATCATAAAGTAAAAATTTAATTAAAAAATTATTTAATTACATAAAATGAATTGAGTTTGTAGTGTACAAGGTCCATTATGGAAATAAGCTAGAAAGGAGACTGTATATATATAAATATGATAATATTGTGCTTGTACGTGTGCGATCTATGACAATGGATAATTTTCCCTCTTGAAAATGATTTTAAAATGATTTTAAAATATATCTCTTGATTTTCCAAGAGTGTTTGTTTACCTATTTGATAACATGCCTAAATATTGTTTGGAATATAATTCATATAAAATAAATGTTATCAACTAGGAGCATTCATTATATATATGATATTCAATAAATAGTTGTTGCCTCAATATATTTACGAAATATGTTAGAAACCAAGTATGTGTTCTTCCTCTTGTTTAATATTAATATTTGTATCAAAATTCATGTTGAAATATTGTTTGAAACAATTTTGGTGTTGAATTTATTAAAACATATGATGCTCAAAATTAGTTATTAATAATAGTCATTATTAGTAAACATTTTGAGATGTATGAAATAATTAATTTTAGTTAATTATTAAGGGTGTGTAGTAATGGTCTTAGTATCTTGGGTGGTTATTTTATTTTATTTAAATAAGACAAGTGTGGCGTGGTTTATTTTAAAATACAGCATACGTGTCATAACAATTTATTTATTTTAAATAATTGTAAGTGTCAATGATGATGGGAGGCAACACCGTACAATGACGCCAGTGGAGAGGCTTGAGAAGTCAACTCAAAGACTGAAAACTTTCGTTTTAGGTAGCCATAACTATATTACTTAGTCTTATATACGTAGGATGTGTTACCATATTTTTTTCTATATATGTGTGTGTGTGTTTCATATACTTTAAAATGTGAGAGTATATATACATGCATTCTAAGAGATTTTTGTATGAAATACAAAAGTTAGTGAGATCGCTTAATAAAATTCTCTCAAATTAAATATTAAGTTTAATGTCTTCTAATGTGCGGATCATGCTAAAGCTGGGTACATTATTTTATATCGGTGAGGTGCGACAAAATAAGATCTGACTTCCAACCACTAGATTTAACTTAACTAAGTTGTAATCAATAGAATAGAAATGGACTATTAGGCAAAGAGATTGAGATTTAATTCATAAGATGGGTTAGAACAAGTGTTGTTCACTGAACTATTCTAAGAGTTACATGTGATCTAATTGAAAAGGAGTTTTCTACATAAATAGTCGTGTTTTGGATGAATCGACTCAGCTGTCTCAAAACAAGGTGAAATATGGATCTTGGTCTCCCTAGAAAATCTTCTAATGGGATTTTCCGAGTCAATGGCGAGGATCATTGATTTGACTATAATTGTGGGAACATATTTAATAAAGACTTGTTAAATATATTTATTACATGAAACATTCTTGAGAAGGAAAAATTATCTAGAACTAACTTCATCGATTGACACCAAAACATCAAGATTGTCCTAAAAGAAGGGAGGAAGTTGTATGTGCTCATAAGACCTATGCCTGAGCAACCCATTGCAAATGCTACTAGGACTAAACGAGATGTTTATAAGAAGCAACGAGGTGGTGCCTTAAATGCTTCATGCCTTATGCTTGCAACCATGAACTCGGATCTGCAAGAGCAACATGAGAACATGGAGACATCCGAACGAACACCTTATGCTTGTTAGGAAAGAAAGGTTTGAAGTGTAAAGAGCTTTTAGGAATAATACATAGTAATGTATGTGACCCATTAAACAAACCTACTAAAAGAGGTATTCCTTACTTAGTCACATTCACTGACGACTTTAGTCGATATGGTTTTGTGTATCAAATGAGACACAAATCAAAAACTTTTGAAAAGTTCAAAGAGATTAAGAATGAAGAGGAAAACTAACTTGACAAGAGTATAAAAGCCCTACGATCAGATCTTGGTGGTGAGTACTTAAGGCAACAATTTGATGACTATCTGAAGGAGTGTCGGATTATATCCTAACTCACTCATCCTATAACTCCTCAATGGAATGATGTTTTTAGAAAGAAGAAATCGCACCTTGTTAGACATGGTACGGTCGATGATGAGTCAATCAGATTTACATGACTTTTTTTGGGGATATTCCCTTCTTACTATAACTTTCACGCTTGACTATGTTCCACCTAAAATGGTAGAAAAGACACCATATGAGATATGGATTTTTCGAAGATCAAATGTGTCTTTTATGTATATTTGGGAATGTGAGGTTTATGTGAAACATTTGATTTCTGATAAACTTGTTCATAAATCTGAAAAATGTATATTTATGAGGTATCCTAACGAAACTAAAGAATACTATTTATATCTTCCTTTGGATGACAAAGTGTTTGCTGGGAGATGTGATGTATTACTAGAAAAAGAGTTCATCTTTAAAGTAACCATTGGGAGGAATATAGAACTTGGAGAAGTCCAAAATCCACAACCCATTGTACTTCCTATGGCATAAGAAGAACATGAACCACGAGGAGTCGTGGATGATCCTCCTATTCAAGTAGTACAAGAACCTCATAGGTCTGGGAGACGACGCCATTAACCCGAGAGATATGGACTTATCGTGACTTAGGAAGATGACATGTTACTCATGGATCAAGATGAGCCCACAACCTACTAGGAAGCCATGATTGGCATATAATATGAGAAATGCCATGAAGCTATGGGGTTCGAAATGGAATCCATGTACATTAACTAGGTATGGACCTTGGTGGATTCACCTAAAGGGATAAAACCCATAGGTTGCAAGTGGGTCTTCAAGAAAAGACTCGCATGGATGGTAAGGTAAATACCTTTAAGGCAAGAGTAGTGGAAAATGGTTTTAAACAAATTCATGGTATAAACTATGATGAAACCTACAATCTAAAGTAGCTAGAATATCACTAGAAGGAGGGTTGAATAGAGATATTCGAGGTTTTAAAAATTCTGTTTAGTTTTAAAATGCTATCCTCTACGAGAGGATGAATATCAGAAGTTGAGAGATAGAGATAGAATAATGACACACAAAATTTTATACTGGTTCACCCAATGAAGGCTACGTCCAGTCCTCACACACTTGTGAGATATTACTAAGTATCAAAAGCTATCAGCCTCTGACTGAGGTTGATTACAAATCGTGTATTCTAGAGCTTCACCAAGCTTACAATTCTTTCTTTCTGATTCCTCTCAAGTGTAACTCACATGAAGTTTTCAAGATGATATGAAGTAGTTTTGATTGGTATTACTTTCTACAAAGATAAATCAAAGATCTAGTGTAAGATTATAGAAAGTTTGAGGGGAGAATGAAATGATCTTGATAGCCTTTTGATATTTCCTTTATGTGTGTGTTGTTGTGTTTTTGATTGAAGAAGAGCAACCTTCTTTTTATAGAGAGAAGGAAACTTTCTCTTCAAGAAAGTTTGTCCTTTATGACCGTTTACCCAAGTTATAATGATCTTGAGTTTTGTTTTGAATTACAGCTTTGCCATTGAATTATGTCTTTTTTCAGCCTAGCACTTGGGAGGTTACTTCTTTACATAGCTTTCCAGGAGGTTAGATCTTTCCATATGTTTTGACAACTGGAAAGTGCTATTTCTTGTTCCAAGACACGACCTTTCTCTTTTCGTGAATGATGCAACTTTTGATACTTTGGTACTATTGAGTTATTTTTAATGTAGGAGGATGAAGAAACATCTAGAGTTCATCCTCTGGTGATCACCTTCTGGTGTTCATCTCTTGAAGTTCACCTTATGGTATTCATCTTCTGATGTTTACCTTCTGGTGTTTCATCTTCTGATGCTTATCTTATGGTGTTCATCTTCTGATGTTTATCCTCTGAAGTTTATCTTCTGATTTTTATCCTCTGATGTTCATCTTTTTATCCTTTGATTTTCATCTTCTGAAATTCATCTTCTGATATTTATCTTCTGATGTTCATCTTCTGATGTTCATTTCTTGATATTTATTCTTTGATGTTCATCTTCTGATATTCATCTTCTGAAGTTTTGCTACTGGTGTTCAACTTTTGCTTCTGGTGTTCAACTTCAGGTTTTTATATTTCTAGTTTTCTGCTTCTGGATTTCTGCTTCTGGTTTTCTGTTTCTGGTGTTCTGCTTCTGGTGTTTTGCTTCTGGTTTTTATATTATAGTGTTTTGCTTCTGGTTTTTATATTCTAGTGTTCTGCTTCTGGTTTTCTGTTTCAGATGTTCTACTTCTGGTGTTCAACTTCTGGTTTTTATATTCTAGTGTTCTGCTTCTGGTTTTCTGTTTCAGATGTTCTGGTTCTGGTATTTTAACTTTAGGTTTTCTGCTTCTGGAGTTAATGACTTTGTTTCTTACATACGTTCATCCTCTGGACAGGAGGTTGAGATCTTTGTTCTTGAATCTTTTGATTTTCATCTTGTTCCTTTCTTAGTACAATACTTAAATGCACGCATTAGTATAATCATAATCTTGAGATAATTTTGTTATCATTAAAAGAGATTTTTTCTCAACAATCTCCCCCTTTTTGATGATGACAAAATTTCTTTAGATTATTTTAAAATAAAATTGTAAATGTGCTGTTTTTTGAGTATGAAGCTCCCCCTCAGTATGAGCTGAAACAAATAGGGGCTCCCCCTCAGAAAGTGCATAAAAGGATTAAAGATTTTGAACCAATCAAAATACTTTATATTGATTATAAGAAGATCATACAAAAAAGTGGTTCAAAAGAAAAAAAAACATAGAGGATTAAATTACGATAATTTCAAATAGCATCCTCTTTTCTATGTTCCTAATCATTGACAATTTGATTTAATCTATCTCCCCCAAATTTGTCAACAGCAAAAAATCAGTGGGGCCCAAAGGATGGTGGTCTACTTGGAAGGAGAGGAATCATCAGACGAGGAGGAGGTTGAGGGACGAGGCAGTGGTGGAGGAGGATGAACAGTGGGTACTGGAGGCTGTGCTTCTGGGGCAACAATCTTGACCAGGTTTGTTGTGACCAATTCTAGAAGAGTGCTAAACTGCGCCAGTGTTTGATGAAAGGTGGCCATGGTTGTAAAATGTTTTTTCTGATCCTTGCGGATCTTTTTCAGTGCACGAAGTTCTTTATGGGAGCAACGCTGTTCAGCCTTAGGATAAATGGTGGGGGGAACGAATTCATCCAAAATGGGGTCAGCGTTAATGCTGGTGCTTTTGATTTGAGAGCAGATACCTTTGCTTTGCGAAGAATTTTCTCCCGATTTTGCTAGGAAGGATTCAAGTGAGCTGAATCGTCCTGTGACTTCAGGAAGAGGTGCAGTTGCTGGTTCATTGATGATTTGACGAACAGAGGGAGTAGTGATAAAATTTGTGGGGTACATTTTTTTAGGAGAGGAAAAGATTTGAGCCATTGTGCACGAAGGTTGAGCTAGTTGGGATGGACTTGCAAGAGGATTGGGAAAGAGAAATGGTTCTTGTAGATTCTGAGATGTTTCTAGTGGGTCAAATGGGAGTGGAGTTTCTGGAGGTGAACATTTTTTAGTAGTGATATTAAGATAAAAAAAGAGTTTAGCATCGTTTTTCATAAGTGGAGGGGGTGAATTGAGTTCTTCATCTTCTGCTGAAGGATGGTTTTGATTTTCAAGAGGGACAAGTTGAAGTTGAGGAAGTTGTTCAGGAGGGTTTACATTTGTGGAGGGTGGTGAGGACGGGAATTTTGGTTCATTGTCAGAAAGAGAATTTGATGTGACTAGAGGTTGAGGTGGTGGATTGGAGGTTGAGTTCCTTTTTGATTTTTTCTTAGATGGCTGTTGGTGAGAAGGCTTTTCAGTGGGGTCAAGGCGCATTTGGTTTACGTTTCTTGCAGATAAGGTGTTATTGAAGGTAAGAGAGTGTTCATCTTCTAAGGGTACTTTAAAAAAATTGAAAATTTTGGTGAGAATCATTCCATAAGGAGCTGATCTTCCAAGATATGCAGCGTTTACCATAAACCTGAAAATAATGTTTCCTAGATGAAGAGGGGATCCAGAAATGAGATGATGAATGATCAGAATGTCCAGCTCAGTTACTTTTTCGTAACTGCCAGCCCTAGGGACAACAGAGTGTACACAAATATTGTGCAACACTCTACAGATTGAAAGAAGGTTAGATGCAACCTGGGGCTTTGGAGGATGAATAAAAATGTTGGCAAGAACAGATGAGCGAGTTATCTTGTAGCTAGAATACCAAGCTTCAGAAAATAGATAGGGGCCTTCATCACGTATTTCAAAGATTTGACATAACAAAGTTGGGGTGAGCTCAATATGCGCCCCTTTGAGAATAACACTGATGCAATTGTCACCCTTGGACACATTTGCAGCAGCGTAGAAAGCTCTAACAAGTTTGGGATATTGGGGTTCGTTGATAAGGAGGAAGGGAGACCAACCCTGTAAGACCCTTAAATTTAAGAATTTAATTATGGAATTAATATTAAGTGTATTTTGGGGATATTTGTAAAATATTTAATATATGTATGTTTGAGTGAATATATATATATATATATAAATATTTATTTTGGAAGATGAATTAAAATTATTGGATGAAGGATAAATTAATTTAATTACGAGTAATTAAATTATCGGACAGTTAATTAAGGGATTATCTACTAATTGCGACAAGACTGGTTAAGTGCTGAGGATCAGACAAGTGTCGGGTGAGGTGGCACCCACACAAGCCTATATATAGGAGTGAAAAGGAAGGGCAAAGACAGAAACCCATTCCTCCTCCTTTACTGCATGTAACAGTGCTCACCCTCCCCCTTCTCCCATTCTGATTTCTGTTTTATGAAGAGAAATAAAGGGAATTCCTCAAAAGTGATATTACTTGGAAATCCAAGCACCAAACCAGAAAACCTCCAGAACAAAAGTTGTTCTCCTCATCATTACGGAGCTAGAGAACTCATTTTCGTAGTGGCGAATGCAAAACGGGAACTTCGCCGATTTTGACGCAGAAACGTGAACAGTAGCAGAAATGCAACAAGGGTAAGGGCACCTTCCACTTTCTAGCTGCATTAGGGCTGTAAATGCATAACTGTCATGACATTACTGATGTTTCATAATTGTTTTGAAGAAAAACTGTTTTGCAATGACATTTTGAAAAAAAATGAAGCAAATGCATTCTGTTGATGTGTACTGATTCTGTGATGGTTTCTGTTTGGTTGAATGCATTAATGCTGTTTTGTTTATGTGGGAGAGTTGAAAAATGTCTTGCATATTATTTTGAAGATAATTAAAATGCATGTTCATAAAATTGCTTTGAATGTTGTTATAAAATGCGAAAATGCATTCTGTTGGTGTTTTGCTGCTATGTGATGGTTGCTGTTTGGCTGAATGCATTAATGTTGTTCTGCTTGTGTGAGAAAGCTGAAAATGCTTTGCATGTTGTGATTGGTTGTGTAAGAATGCTGGGAATACTCTACATGTTGTTTTGAGAATGCTCAAAATGTAAACGTTTGGAAATGCCTGTTATGTTTTGAGTTTGATATTCTGTTTGGGGGATTTAAGCAAAACTGTGATGTTGCTTTTGGTGTTGGTGATTATGTTTCTGTCCTGTTAATGAAAATTTGGTGTTGCTGATGTTTTCAAAAGAGAAGGATTTAAAATGATGAAAGTGCTTTCTAGAAAATCTATATTGATGAAAAATGTCTGAGTTTTGTGGTTTGCAAAAGAGTGGTAAAACTGTTTTGGGGTTGTTGATTTTTCAAAGAGAAAAGTTTGAAAAGGTGTTGAAGTCTCAAGAAAATTTCACTGAACTCGAAGGTGTATTCGAATACAGCATGAGTGTATTCAAATACAGCCTGCCAAGCTTCTTTTTTACCCAAGTTTTTGAACTTGTATTCGAATACGGGCCTCTGTATTCGAATACAGAGAAAGGATTTTTGCTTCTGACTTAGCATCTGTATTCGACTACGACTCTGTCGTATTCGAATACACAAGTGCAATCTTAACACTGTATTCGCATCTGTAATCGACTACGACAGTCTCGTATTCGAATATAGGATGCTGACTTTCACAATTTTTGCTTCTGTATTCGAATACAAGGGAGCTGTATTCGAATACAGATTCGTGCTTTTCCAGAAACTTCAGTTTTAGCTTCTGTATTCGAATACAAGGAAGCTGTATTCGAATACAGATTCGTGTTTTCTAGAAAATCAAGTTTAAACACTGTCATGTGAATCTTAAAGTGCTGAGAAACTTTGGAAAGGTTTGAAATGTTTTAAAATGGAGTTTTTGAAATAGTTTTGCAAAGGAGATGATGAATTTCTTGAAAACCTTGAATGATGTTGAGAAAAATGCTGAATTGACACTGTTTTGTCTTCTGTATTCGACTACAGGTATACTGTATTCGAATATAGAGTGTTGAAATTGCAGTTTTATACTTCTGTATTCGAATACAAGGGAGTTGTATTCGAATACAGATTCGTGTTTTTCAGAAAATCAAAGTTTTAAATATTGGGAAGGTGTTGTGATGAATTAAAATGGAATTTTTGTGATAGTTTGAAGTGGTGGAGATGAAGTTTTTGAGACTTCACTGATGTTCTGAAAAATGTTGTTTTGTGCATTGGTATTGCCTCTGTATTTGAATACCAGGGAGCTGTATTTGAATACAAAGTGTTAATTCCGCACTGTTTTGGCTTATGTATTCGAATACAGATTCGTGTTTTTCGGAAATCTCAGTTTTAAACAATGTTTATGAATTTTAAGAGTTGGGGAAAACATAGGGAAGATTTAAGATGTGAAGTGGAAATGAGGAGATGTTGATGAATATTTGATTTATGATGTGTTGATGATTAAATTGGTTGTGTTGAGATGTTTTCAGAAATGGTGGAAAGGCATGAATTTTATTGATGTTGCATACTGTTTTCAGTTAAGAGAAAACACTGCATATTCATGCATTGCATAGTCAGGTGGTACCTGCGATGGGCCACAGAGTAATGTGTAAACGTGCTGATCTGTTGAGCGATTGCACGAGTGCTGGTCTGTTGAGCAACTGCACTAGTACTGGTGTGTTGAGCGACTGTACCCTGAAATGCGCAAAAATGTGTTGATCTGTTGAGCGATTGCACGAGTGCTGGTCTGTTGAGCGATTGCACTGGTACTGATATGTTGAGCGATTGTACCTGAGTATATGTCAAACGTGCTGGTCTATTGAGCGACTTCACGAGTGCTGGTCTGTTGAGCGACTGCACTGGTGCTGATCTGTTGAGCGATTGCACCCTGGTCTTGAGGGCCGTTAAAGTCAAACATAATTAAATTGTGTTGGTTTGTTGAGCGACTGCGCCTTGGAAATTCCAAGAAGTTGAATACATGAGCATATACATATTGCATCGGGGTGATTGACCGGTGGGTCACGATTTGGTTATATGATGATGATTGGAAATTGTTGTGTGTAAGTACTTTATAAAATCTGAATTTCTAATAAATGATTGTGATTGCTGAAGTGTTGGTTGTACTTACAACATGTTTTCCATATTAATTAGTTGATGTTTGGAAAAAGCATATATGTCATAAAATTTCAAATGGACATCCTTAATTTTCATCATTGTTATATGATATGCCATGGATATTTTTGTTACTGTGAGATACATGCTATGTGTTATTTGTTAATTTCGGTCGGTGACCCTTTACTATTATTGTCGAAATTGGGCTTTGCCCTCAGATGAACCCCAAACCCGTCCCACCGACAGTTACACTAACGACGGAGACGTCGTTAGTTTTCCTTGATATTCGTATACAGAGTCTTTGTGGAAAACGCAGAGGGACAGACAACTGGCTGAAGACGAGACTTGTAGAGGATGCGGCGGAGACCGTGCTACTGTAGCTTAGTGCATGATCAGTTAGATTCGATGTATAGGATTTTGAGCTGGAAAATGTATTTTGTATTAATTTGGAAATTATTGTACCACTTTTCCGCTAACACATTCTGCACTCTGATATTTTCTTTTGAGATTATGACACTGTTACCTTTTGAAATGTATTAATGTTTATGATTAATTTCCAGAGTTAAGTACTTAGTTATGTTACAATGAAATTATACGTTCATCGATTAAATTACGACGTACTATTTTTAAGAAGCGGATTAAAGGAAATTTTTATTTCAATTCTTTTGAAGTAATAAATTGGGAAAAACATTTTTATTATTTATTTAAAAAAAAAATACACTCGCACTGTGTTTTAAACTCGGGGTGTTACAAACCCAGTTGATCAAAGATTTCTTCTACATTCACGCCTCCTTGAGTTAGACCTTTTAGGTCAATAATTTTTCCATTAATGACAGACTTGTCCTGCCATTTTTCTGTAAATTTTGCTTCCAGGAGCGTGTTTTTGAAGAGAGGGATTTTGGTAATTTGTTGACGCTGGTTGTTGTATGTTTTTTGGAGTCACTTTCTTTTTTGAAGTTGCTGTTTTGGAGGATGTAGGTTTGGAGGAAGGAGTCTTTGTGGAATCAGATTGTGTTGCCTCAGAATCGTCTGAATCAATGACGTGAACAGTGTTGTCTTGAATGAGTTGTTTAGATGATATTTTTCCAGATATGATACGTGTTGAACGTCGAGAAGGAGTTGATGATGAGGTTTTTTGAGAAAAGGTTTTTCTGGCTTTGGAGAGGTTTGAAGATGGTTGAGTGGACAGATGAGGATGGACCATGTTGATTGGTTTGGGTGAGGAAATGGTAGGGTTTGGATCATTTTGTTGAGATGAGTCACTTGAGTAGTTTTCAGGGTGATTTTCAGATGAGTTTGAGGAAAACTTTCTTTTTCCAGCAGATTTGGTGCGAGCCATGAGTAGAGATTTTAGGGTTTTTCAGAGGTTTTGAATTTTTACAGTGGGTAAATGGAAGAAGACACAAGAGTTACTTTAAAGAGGAAGAAATTTAGAGTAATTATTAGTTACCGTTGGAAGGAGGAAGTATGGAGGCTGTAGGTTTAATCATTTTAGGCTAGGCAGGTGCACGGGTAACTATCCGTTGGGCAGTGAGTAGGCAGCGGAAATCGAGGAGTTTTTGCAGACAAGGAGTGTAATCAGCAGTGATAGACGTGTCTCCTTCTGACTTTTGTAAATTTTCAAAATTTGGAGGAGGATAGAGAATTTTCTGAGTTGTCCATCCTCAGATTTATTTTTCTTTTAAATAATCCACCAAAAAAATAAAAATAACATTATGATTAAAGTTTTGTAGTGAATCTTATTTGTTAAACAATTTTTGAAAGATTTATGATGGAAAGTTTTTCTAAATTTTTTTTTGAAACGATCCTCCTGGAGAGGTTTGGTGAATATGTCAGCAAGCTGATTTTCAGTTTCAATGAAAATTAATTCAACATCTCCTTTTTGAACATGATCTCTTAAGAAATGATGTTTAATCTCAATATGTTTAGATCTAGAGTGTTGAATAGGGTTTTTGGAAAGATTTATAACACTTGTGTTGTCACAAAGGATGGAAATTTTTTTGTACCTGAAAGAATAGTCTTCCATTTGATTTTTTACCCAAAGAATTTGGGAGCAACATTGAGCAGCAGATACGTATTTAGCTTCTGTAGTGGAGAGAGCTATGGTATTTTGTTTTTTACATGACCAACTTATGAGAGATGAGCCAAGAAATTGACACGCTCCACTTGTGCTTTTCCTCTCAATTTTATCACGCGCATAATCAGCATCACAATATGCCATAAGATCAAGATTTGAGTCCTTTTTGTACCAAATTCCCAGATTTGTGGTACCATCTAGATTCCTGAAGATCCTTTTTACTGCTGTGAGGTGAGATTCTTTAGGGGATGATTGAAACCTTGCACAAATACCTACTGAAAACACAATGTCAGGTCTGCTGGCTGTTAAGTACAACAAAGATCCAATCATTCCTCTATATTCCTTTTCAGAAATACAGGTTCATGTTATATTTTTTTAGGAGATCCTTGGTATATTTTTCTTGAGAAATAAAGATTCCTGATTCCAATTGTTTTATTTGCAATCCAAGAAAGAATTTTAATTCTCCCATCATGCTCATTTCAAACTCGCTTTGCATGAGGTTGGAGAATTCTTTGCACATTTTTTCATTTGTGGAACCAAAGATTATGTCATCCACATAAATTTGAACTATCAACATGTCTTCATTGGGAATCTTTTTAAACAATGTTGTATCAATCTGACCTCTTGAGAAGCCATTTTCTTTTAGAAAGCAACACAACCTTTCATACCAAGCTCTAGGAGCTTGCTTTAATCCATAAAGAGCTTTTGAGAGCTTGAACACATGATCTGGTTTCTTTTTATCCTTGAATCCAGGAGGTTGGTGAACATACACTTCTTCATTTAAGAATCCATTCAAGAAGGCACTTTTAACATCTTTTTGATATAATTTGATTCCTTTATGTGTGGCATAGGCTAAGAGGATTCTGATTGCTTCAAGTCTTGCAATCGGTGCAAATGTTTCATCATAATCAATTCCTTCTTGTTGGTTGTAACCTTGTGCCACTAATCTTGCTTTATTTTGAATAACCTCTCCATCCTCATTTAGTTTGTTTCTAAAGATCCATTTGGTTCCAATGATGGATTTTTCCAGAGGATGGGGCACAAGATTCCACACTTTATTTCTTTCAAACTGAGATAGTTCCTCCATCATGGCATTCATCCATGATTGGTCACTAATGGCTTGATCAATTTTTTTAGGTTCAACATGAGATATCATGGCCATGTTGTTTGAATCTCCTTTCAATGATTGCCTTGTCCTAATTCCATCAGCAGTATCACCTATGATCAGATCTGGAGGATGATACGTTATAATCTTCCATCCTCTTGGAGGCTGCTGAGAGGTTGGATCAGAAATTTCCTCTTCATTTGGATTGTGAACTTTAGAGGATGAATTTTCATCTTCTTCAATTTTATCCATGTTTTCTAAACACAAGTCATCAAATTCATCAAAAATAACATGCATGGATTCCTCCACAGTTTGAGTCCTAAGATTATATATTCTATAACCTTTCGATGATGTGGAGTATCCCAAAAATATACCTTAATCAGATTTTGGATCAAACTTTCCCAAATTTTCTTTATTATTAAGGATGTAGCAGTAACATCCAAATATATGAAAATAAGAAATATTTGGTTTTCTACCTTTCCATAGCTCGTATGGAGTTTTGTTTCAAATTTTTCTAATTGAAACTCGGTTTGAAACGTAGCAAGCTGTGTTGATAGCTTCAGCCCAAAAATATTTTTCAATGTTGGCTTCATTTAGAGTAGTTCTAGCCATTTCTTGTAAAGTTCTATTTTTCCTTTCAACAACTGCATTTTGTTGAGGAGTTCTTGGACAAGAAAAATTATGAGAAATACCATTTTCATCAAAAAAAAATTTTGAATGACTCATTTTCAAATTCTCCCCCGTGATCACTTCTTACTGGGATAATTTTTTATCCTTTTTCATTTTGTATCTTTTTACAAAAATATTGAAATGCCTCAAAGGCTTCATTTTTGTGTTTTAAAAATAAGACCCAAGTAAATCGTGAAAAGTCATCTACTATAACAAATCCATATCTTTTTCCACTAAGACTTGGAGTCTTGATAGGACCAAAGAGGTCAATATGAAGGAGTTCAAGAGATTGATTTGTTGAAACAACATTTTTAGAGTGAAAGCTACTTTTAACTTGTTTTCCTTTTGCACAAGCCTCACATACTTTGTCTTTTTCAAAATTTATTTTTGGAAGACCTTTAACTAATTCTAATTTTGATAATTTAGACATAGTATTCAAGCTTGTATGACCAGCCCGTTTGTGCCAAATCTATTTATCCTTTTCCATAGACATAAAACAAGATCCAGTAGGTAAATCATCTAAATATAAAACATATAAATTCTTTTTCCTTATACCTGAGAATAAAACTCTACTCGAGGATGAATGTTTGACCTCGCATAGAGTGGGTTTAAAGATTACTTCAAATCCACTATCACAAAGTTGGCTAATGCTTAGCAAGTTATGTTTTAAACCATCAACATACTGAACATTTTCGATTTTGGCAGAATTGTTTTTACCAATAATACCTTTTCCTTTGATTTGAGCTTTATCATTGTTGCCAAATGTAACCGATCCTCCATCTTTTGATTCCAAAGAGATGAAGCAATGCTTATCCCCTGTCATATGTCTTGAGCAGCCACTGTCCAAGAACCATCGCTTTCTTTTGTTGATCGGAGGATGTACCTGTGTTAGGATTTAGAAGAGACTTAGGTACCCATATAGAATTGGGTGCTTGGTGGTTAGTCTGTCCTTTTGTAAAGATATTCTTTTTATGATAGCAAATGGAATCATGGTGTCCATGCTTATTACAAAATGAACATTTCCTTTTGTTATTTTCAGCTTTTTTCTTAGCAAGACAAACTTTGATAGTATGTCCATGCTTTTTGCAAAAAGCGCACTTAGGTCTATCCTCTAGGTTCTTTGGTAGAAAAAAATTTCATATAATTTTTGTTTTTGAGAACTTTTAAAACCAATACCAGCTTTGTCAAAGATACCAGATTGAGATCCCATAATTTTTTTAAATGTTTCTGTGGATTTGACAAAGGTGGTAATGTCATTTCTTAGTTATTCAACATTGATTTTCAAGTCCTTCTTTTCTGTGTCCTCTTCAGGAGGATGGATTTTGACATTCTCTTTGTTTAAAGTGTTTTGTTGCTCAGACAATTTTCTATTTGATTGCTGCAAGTCTAGAATGATGTTTTGAAATTCTTCATTATCTTGAAGTTCCTTATTTAGTTTCTTTATTTCATAATTTTGGTTTTTAAGAAAACCACATTTTTTAGATAGAGTGTTTGAGTCATTTAAGAGATTGTCAAATTCTATTTCTAACTTTTCACAAGAAGGACATAAATCTGTGATGCTTACCTCATCTGTTTCTGAATTTTCCATGAGACAAAGGTTGGCTTCTTCTTCTTTTTCTTGCTCGGAGGATGATTCATCACTGTCATCCCAAGTTGCCATCATAGATTTGTTCTTGTTGTGAAATCTTCTTATGTTCCTTTTATTTAGAGGACACTCAATTTTGTAGTGTCCCATTTTATTGCATTCATAACAAGTTATCTGGCTTTTGTCAATCTTTTCTTTTTGAGAGGATCTTTTGTCTTGTCCTCTTCTGTTGATTATTCTTTGGATTCTTCTGGAAATTAGAGCCAGTTCATCCTCCTCCTCAGAAAGAGGATATTCTGTGTTATCCTTTTTTGTGATATTTTCAGAATTTTTGGAGGATGGACTTTCAGTTTGACTGGATTTCAACGCAATCATTTTTCCCTTTTGGCTTGGTTTATTAGCAAGCAATAAAGGTTCATGAGCTCTAAGAGTTCCAACAAGATCTTCTAACCTCATGGTGGCTAAATTTCTTGCTTCTGTGATGGCAGTCACCATGGGTCTCCATTCCTTTGGTAAACTTCTTAATATCTTCCTTATCCTCTCTTGGACGGAGTATTCTTTTCCCAGAGACCTTAAGTTGTTCAGGATGATTGTTAGCCTTGAGAACATTTCATCAATTGTTTCTTCTTCCTTCATTTCAAACAACTCGAACTCTCTTACTCCCATGTTAATCTTGGCCTTTTTAACGTGACTTGAACCTTCATGATGGATCTTCAAGGTGTCCCATAGTTCCTTAGCACTTTGGCATTCTTCAACTCTGTCATACTCTTCCCTACTCAGAGCACACGTTAGAAATAAATGAGCTTTAGAGTTTAGAAGTACCTTGGCATTTTCTTCAGTTGTCCATTGTGTTTGAGGTTTTTCATCAGAGGTTGGATATGCGCTGTTGATTCTAATGACATGATTTCCTTTTTCTACCACTAGCCACATGTTGTTATCTTGTGATATGAGAAACAATCTCATCTTACCTTTCCAGTGGTAGTAGTCAGTGCCATCGAAGTAGCGAGGTCTGCTGGATGATCCTCCTTCAGGGATATACTTAGCTTTTGACATTTTTCTTTTGGATCTTTTTCTCTTACACTGTTAGGTGTAGTTTTTAGAGAACCTTGTGAAGGTGCAAACACGAGAAGGCGGGTTGAATTGTGTTTGACTAACTTGAATACTTTTTCTGTTTTTGCAGTTTTAAAACAAAACTTGATGTATGAATAAAATAGAGTTAGCAGCGGATATAAAGTAAAAATAAAAACACAGAATTTTATACTGGTTCACCGTTAACGAGGCTACGTCCAGTCCATTCACCTTGAAGGATTTCACTAATTCAAACCTTGAATTACAACAGTTCCACTGACCCTCCAAGTCAGTCTTCTCAAACAGTCTAACAATCCTAGACTCTTGGGGAATACATCACCTTGACTTCCTAAGTCAAGTCTTCTTCTACCAATCTAACAACCCCAGATTGTAGAAGGAATTACAACGCCTTGAATCTAATTGCCAAGTAATCTGCTACCCCTTCTGACTCCCTCAAATAGGGGTGGGAATAGGCCAGGCCAGGCTTTGAAAGGCCTGAGCCTGGCCTACGATGAATTTTTTAGGCCTAAGCCTGGCCTATCATAGACTTTTTTTTCGGCCTGACCTGACCTTTTTTAAAAATCCGGTCTGGCCTGAAAGCCTATTTAAAAGCCTTATTCACATTAAAATATTCAAATGTTATATTTTACATTTTTTTAAATAGGTTAAATTAGAAAGTTTTATATAAGGAAAACTAATAAAATTATAATCAAATTTAATATAATAAAATAATATTAAAATAGTCTAATTGATAGGCTTTAAAATAGGAAACAATAATATTAATAAATAACATTAATAAATAATAAAATTTATATATACATATACTTTAAAATAGGAAACTATAATATTAATAAATAATAATAAAAAATAACATTAATAAATAATATATATATATATATAGGCCAGCCTGTCAGGCCTAATAGGCTTTTATATAAGCCTGAACCCGACCTATTTAAAAAAATAGGCTTTAAAAATAGCCTGAACCTGACCTTCTTATTAAAGAGGCTAGGACAGGCCAGGTCATAGGCCCCTGTCGGACGGCCTAGCCTATTCCCATCCCTACCCTCATATTGTAGACTCTACTTCAACAACTTAGATCTAACACAAGGGAAAGAAAATAACACGAGTACTTGCTTCTGGAAAGCTGGAACTCACAATTAACCTCACTGAAAACTTGAGTGTTTGCTTTTGGAAGTGTATGACTCTTTTGTGATTTTCGATGCTAAGTATTCTGCCTTGAGCCTCCTTTTATAGATGCAGATTAGGGTCTCTTCCAAGCTTAATTTCGAGCTGTATCTTGCTGGATTCTCTTGCAAAAATATCTTTAACAATCGGGCTTCACTTAAATAAAAAACATATCTTTTTAAGCTTCATATTTGCTTTCAAAAATAACTGGCCAATCATGTCTTTAGTTTCTTCCCGCCAACAGCTCCTGAACTTCCATACGACTTCACTTTATTTTTGTAACAAATCCTTTTAATACTTTGATCAAATTTAATTAAATCTCCACCGTTAATCCTCATGATTAAATTTGGACCGTTCGATCTTCTACGCTAGTCCACATATGGACCATACTAAGTGATCTGTTGTGATCCTCTGATTCCGGCCAGCCCTGGACCACACTATCTGATCTTCTGATCTCGGCCAATGTTGGACCACACATTCTGATCTTTTGATTTCGGCCAACACTGGGCCATGGTCTGATCTTCTGATCTCGGCCAACACTGGGCCAAATACTTAAATCTGAACCATTGATCTGAATATCTTCCCTCTGATCTGGACCAATTCTAGACTTGGTCTGGATTGAACTGAAATTAACTGTGGACAAAGGATATTTAAATTTGGACTTTTACCATTGATTTTGGATCAGTTCTGGATCAAATCTGGAGATCATTTCTTCTGGTCTGGACTTAGTTTCATACCCTGAACCATGCTATCTTCTGGTCTGGGTCAAATCTGAATTAATTCTCTTGTTCTAGACCCATTAACTTATCCTCTGATTAAGTCTGGATCAAGTCTGGGCAGTTTATCATTTCACTGCCAGGCCATCTTCTGGTCAGAATAACTTCTAGACTAAGTCTGAATTATGATTCCTTCTGGTCTGGATCAAGTCTCCCTCTGGCAGGATTCCTTCTGGTCTGGTCCAAGTCTCCTTCTGGATGCATTTTCTGGTGTCTTCATCTTCTGCCTCTGGAAACTTCATTTTCTGGTGGCATTTAATATAATAATTCAAGGTTCAAAATAAGATTACATGGAGTGCATTTGTAAACATCAAAATCCTAAGTACTTAGAACCAACTTGGTTCCAACACCTTGCTCTGATGCCAATTGAAGTAGCTAGAATATCATTAGAATGGGGTTGAATAGAGATATTCGAGGTTTTAAAAATTCTGTTTAGTTTTAAAATGTTATCCTCTTCGAGAGGATGAATATCAGAAGTTGAGAGATAGAGAGAGAATAATGACACACGAAATTTTATATTGGTTCACCCAATGAAGGCTACGTCCAATCCTCACACACTTGTGAGATTTTACTAAGTATCAAAAGCTATCAGCCTCTTACCGAGATTGATTACAAATCGTGTATTCTAGAGCTTCACCAAGCTTACAATTCTTTCTTTCAGATTCGTCTCAAGTGTAACTCACTTGAAGTTTTCAAGATGATATGAAGTAGTTTTGATTGGTATTACTTTCTACAAATATAAATCAAAGATCTAGTGTAAGATTATAGAAAGTTTGAAGAGAGAATGAAATGCTCTTGATAGCCTTTTGATATTTCCTTTTTGTGCGTGTTGTTGTGTTTTTGATTGAAGAAGAGCAACCTTCTTTCTATAGAGAGAAGGAAACTTTCTCTTCAAGAAAGTTTGTCCTTTATGACCGTTTACCCAAGTTATAATGATCTTGAGTTTTGTTTTGAATTACAGCTTTGCCATTGAATTTTGTCCTTTTTCAGCCTAGCACTTGGGAGGTTACTTCCTTACATAGCTTTCTAGGAGGTTAGATCTTTCCATACGTTTTGACAATTGGAAAATGCTCTTTTCTTGTTCCAAGACATGACCTTTCTCTTTTCGTGAATGATGCAGCTTTTGATACTTTGGTACTGTTAGTTATTTTTAATGTAAGAGGATGAAGAAGCAGCTAGAGTTCATCCTCTGGTGATCACCTTTTGGTGTTCATCTCTTGAAGTTCACCTTATGGTATTACCTTCTGGTGTTTCATCTTATGATGCTTATCTTCTGGTGTTCATCTTCTGATGTTTATTCTCTGAAGTTCATCTTCTGATTTTTATCCTATGGTGTTTAGCTTCTGGTTTTTATATTCTAGTGATCTGCTTCTGGTTTTTATATTCCAGTGTTCTGCTTCTGGTTTTCTGTTTCAGATGTTCTGCTTCTGGTGTTTTAACTTCAGGTTTTCTGCTTCTGGAGTTAATGACTTTGTTTCTTACATGCGTTCATCCTCTGGACAGGAGGTTGAGATCTTTGTTCTTGAATCTTTTGATTTTAATCCTGTTCCTTTCTTAGTACAATACTTAAATGCACGCATTAGTATAATCAAAATCTTGAGATAATTTTGTTATCATTAAAAGAGATTTTTTTCTCAACACAATCCAGTAGAAATGCTTAAATTTGTTCAAATTCTGCTTGTTATTGATGCATACCATGATTATGAAATTTGGAAAATGGACGTCAAGATTGCATTCCGTAATGGAAATCTTCTAAAGGATGTATATATCATACAACCTGAGGGTTTTTAAAATCCAAAGGATGCTGGAAAGGTATGCAAGCTACAAAAGTCCATTTTATGGATTGATTTCTAGAATCTTGAATCTTTGTTTTGATGAAGTTGTAAGACAATTTGGATTCATTATGAATGAATATGAACCTTGGGTCTACAAGAAGGCTAGTGGGAGAACAATAGTGTTTTGGTCTTGTATGTGGATGACATACTACTCATTGAAAGTGATATCCCTACATTACAAAACGTAAAACATGTAATTAAGGAGTTTCTTCTCGACAAAGGACTTAGGTGAAACCTCATGTGTGTTAGGAATAAGAATCTATAGAGATAGATCATTGAAGCTACTTTGCCTAAGTCAAAGTACATATGTTGACAAAGGTTTTAAGCACTTCAATATGCACAACTGCAAGAAAGGACCATTTCCTATGACACATGGCATATATTTGTCCAAAGGACAATGCCTACTTCATCAGATGAGAGGGAACAAATGAGTAAAATGCCATAAGAATTGGCAATATGATATATCATGTATGTCATGATATGTGATAGGCCATATGTCTCCTATGCAAGGTTGTTAAACTCTCGAGTTAACTATTAAACTCTTATGAGTTTAAGATTTTTGATCATGAAAACGAGTCAACTCGCATGGTAACTCTATTTTTTTTTATAAACTCTTACGAGTTTTAAAAAATTATGATAAATTAGTAAACTCTCGATTTTACTAGTGTTTTATGAGTTTACGATTCTACATTTGTTTATCTTAAAACGTATAATTATGATAAATATGAATTAATATTTGATTTAGTTATGTATGTATTACTTTAAAAAACGTTATGAATTAATATGTATTACTTTAAAAAAGTAAATTTACGTTTTTAGTGTTGTTTTTATGGACAACTATTATGCATTGAGTTTGACAACCTTGCTCGTATGCATTGAGCATGACAAGCAAGTACCAATCAGTTCCCAGTGAGGGGTCATTGGGTCGTAGTTAAGAACATCCTAAAGTATTTGGGAAGGTCTAAAGATTCGTTCTTAGTCTATTGGGGTGAGGAAGAGCTCGCTGTAAAGAATTACATTAGTGCTAGCTTCCAAACTGATAAAGATGACTTAAGATCCTAGCCTAAATGGTGGTGTTGTGAGATGAAACTTCCAAGAATGAGACAATCTTTAATTATAGTACATAGTGTTGCCTCTAATGCAACAAATGAGTTTGTTTGAATAAAAAAGTGCATCGTTGAACTAGATATAGTTCCTAGCATTGCGGATGCGATTGACCTTTACTATCATGATAATGGTGCAATCCCGCAATCTAAGGAACTCAGATCCCACGAAAGATTCAAACATATATTTTGGCGTTTTTATCTTATTCGAGAGATCATCGATAGAGGAGATGAGAATATTTAAGAGTTCCTACCTTGGATAACATTGCTGATCCACTTACGAAACCACTTGCTCCGCAAAAGCACCATGGTCACACTAGATTGATAGATATTAGGAGTATGTCTGGTTGGCTCTAGTGCTAGTGGGAGATTGTTATAATTTTTCCTTGATTATTATTTGTATCATGACACTTACTATTATTTATATATAATATGAGACATTTTTTAATTTATTATGTGGATTTATTTAAAGTATAATAAAGTCATTATAATAGTTAATTTGTTTAATAGAACATTAAGTGTGTCTTAATTGTGAGACCACATTGAGCATAATGACACTATTCTTAAACTGTCTGTAGTCAATTTTTACCGTTAAACAGGACAACAATAATGCATAAAGACTTTCATGTGAGTAAACTAATGATCACATCTTACAAGTCATGAATATGAGATATCAAGTCTTCACATAGATATAAATATTATGAGTAATATTTATACTAGATTGATCCATTATGAGAACGTTATGAGTAACAAATTCTTGAGATTTTTTTGGTCCCGATCATTTTGTTGATGTTGTTAAAACAAAATCTCAATTAAAGTATTTTGATGAAAACAAACAAAGATTAATTAAAGACTCTAATTATGATTCTAAGTTAATTGTTATTTAACATGTATATTTGAGTGTATTAATCCAAGATAGGTACTAAGCAGAATCAATTTAAAGAACAAAGCTAAAAATAGACTACCAAGAACCAAGAACGTTCTGGACGTTTTATGGAAAAGCCAAGTGAAGGTGCAACTTAGATCTACTTCAACAACTTAGATCTAACACAAGGGAAAGAAAAACACGAGTGCTTGCTTCTGGAAAGCTGGAACTCACAATTAACCTCACTGAAAACTTGAGTGTTTGCTTCTAGAAGTGTATGACTCTTTTGTGATTTTTCGATGCTAAGTCTTCTGCCTTGAGCCTCTTTTTATAGATGCAGATTAGGGTCTCTTCCAAACTTAAATTCAAGCTGTATCTTGTTGGATTCTCTTGCAAAAATAACTTGTCCAATCGGGTTTCTCTTAAATAAAAAACATATCTTTTTCTGCTCTAGATTACATTCAAAAATAACTTTGACCAATCCTGACTTTAATTAATTCTGGAACAAATCTTTCTTCCCGCCAATAGCTTCTGAATTCCACAAGACTTTAATTTATTTTTGTATCAAATCCTTTTAATACTTTGATCAAATTTAATCAAGTCTCCACTGATTATCATCATGATTAAATCTAGATCGTTTGATCTTCTAATCTCGTCCACATCTGGACCATACAATCTGATCTGCTGTGATCCTCTGATCTCGGCCAACCTTGGACCACACTTTCTGATCTCCACCACTCTGGACTTGCAATCTGATCTGATGTGATCCTCTGATCTCGGCCAATGTTGGACCACACATTCTGATCCTCTGATCTCGGCTAACGCTGGGCCATGGTCTGATCTTCTAATCTCGGCCAACACTGGGCCAGATACTTAAATCTTGACCATTGATCTGAATATCTTCCCTCTAATCTGGACCAATTTTGAACTTGGTCTGGTTTGAACTGAAATTAACTCTGGACAAAGGATATTTAATTCTGGACATTTACCTCTTGATCTGGATCATGTCTGGAATGAATCTGAACATCATTTCTTCTGGTCTTGACTTAGTTTCATACTCTGAATCATGTTATCTTCTGGTCTGGGCCAATTAATATGTTATCTTCTGGTCTGGTCTAGGCCAATCCTGAATTACATCTCTTGTTCTGGACCAATTAATTTATGCTCTGATCAAGTCTAGACTGATTATCATTTCATTGCCAAGCTATCTTCTGGTCAGAATAACTTCTGGACTAAATCTGACTTTTGATTCCTTCTGGTCTGGAACAAGACTCCCACTGGCAGGCTTCTTTCTGGTCTGGTCCAGGTCTTCTACTAGACTCTACTTCCTTCTGATTTGGGCCAAGAAAGATATCCTCTGATGGTGTTTTGACATCCTGGTGTATCCTCTGGTGCTTTCAGGATGCATCCTCTGGATGCATTATCTGGTGACTTCTGGAGGTGTATCCTCTGGTCTGATGTTATCCTCTGGTAATTCATCTTTTGCCTCTGGTGACTTTATCTTCTGCCTCTAGTAACTTCATCTTCTGGTGGCATTTAAGATAATAATTCAAGGTACAAAATAAGATTACATGGAGTGTTTTTGTTAACATCAAACTCCTAAGTACTTAGAACCAACTTGGTTCCAACACCAAGAACGTTCTCCAAGATTCTTTTCACTTCATCAAGATTGTTTGAACATGATTTTTATGCAAGGAAAAATCATGCTTATTTTAAACAAATTTCCAGTACATCATCATGGGATATGAAGCTTTAAAGATAGCAAAAGAACACTCTAAAACATCTAAGGAGAAAATATTTAGAGCAAGACATAACAGAAGAAATAGCTGAAAACAATCATTCTCCAGTTTCTGCCATTCTGCACCAGAGCATTCTCCAAGTTCTGAACCAGACCAAGAACCTTTTTTGTTGTACAACATCACATTCTGACACATATTCCCATGATCAAATTAAACCTATAGTGTGCACATATCAAATGGTAGACAATAAACAAATATGAGAAAGTCAAGAAGTCAAAAAGCATAAAAAGTTCAGTCAAAAGGATTAAAATCAGGGTTGATTATTTTATTCTGCCCCTTGACCAAGGGAACCTCCTCAAACGGTAATATTGAGCCTACAAGGACTTCCTAAAATTATATAAAAGGAACCTCACTGCTGAAGAGTAAAAACAAGACATTCAAGTGCAAAGAAAAATCATCAATCATTCACATTAACACTTGAAAGCTTCTCAAAGAAATCAGTAACCCTCTGTTTCGAATTCATTATCTTTAGTTTACTGAAACCTCTTGTAAAGAATATAAACTCAAACAAGAGTTGAGTCAAAATAGATTCTGTTATAAATTCCAACATTATCATATAATACTTAAGACTATAAGGTTTGTTTATAGCTTGAGTGAATCATTTTAGAAAAATCCTTTTAAGGTTAAAAGGTGAGTTGTAAAAATTCTATCAAGGGTTGATAGGCGATTTGATTGAAACTCTTTCTGGGCAGAAAAAATTGACAATTGTGACAAATCAAGGTTAATTTGCGCTAGGTGCTGTAAACCGAGAAGGTTCTTTGTTTTTAAGACTTAGAGGAAAATCTCATTGGTGTAAGGACTGGACGTAGCCCAAGTTGGGTGAACCAAGATAAATATCTGTGTGTTATCTCTTCTCTATCTCCATTTAAATTCAGCTATTTACTTACTTAAGTTGAAAACAATTTTCTGTTTATTTAAAACAAACCAGAACGTTGTTCGTTTTCCAAAACGTTCTCCGTTTTCTGCGTTTATTATTTAAGAGCGTTCTGCCTTTTAAAACTAACCAAGAACGTTCTCCATTTGCTTATTAACCAAGATTATTCTTGAGATATTTTGTAAGTGTTAACAAGAAAATTTTAAAAGACAGCTTTACAATTCAAACTCATCTTCCTTGTAAAGCAACATTTCTAGTTCAGATGTGACACTCTAATTAATGACATGACATATAGATGACAGTTGTGAGTTGAATAAAAAATATTCATGTCATTATTGTTGTAATTAATTTTATTTATATATTAACATATTTTAAAATATTAAAATAAAATGTTTAAAATTAATTTATTTTAGTTAACTTTTTTGAATAATTTAAAATACACATACAAAGTATTTAAAAATTTATTTATTTTATTTTTAAAATTTTATTTATTCCATTTTTAATATTATTAAAAATTAAAATTAAATTAATTTATATATACATTGAAATATTAAAATTAAATTAATTTTATTTATAAATTAAAATATTTACAATTAAAATTAATATTAAAACTAAAACTTAAAACATTTAAAATTTATTATTACCAACCAATAATTTAAAATTTAAAATATTTTGATAAAAATATTTAAATTTTTATCTATTTATTTATTTCTTAATATTTAAATATATAAATAAAATAAATAATAAATTAATTACAATAATAATGACATGAAAAACATTGTATTCAACTCATAGATGACATTTAAGTGTCATGTTATTAATGAGATAGTCATATAATCAAAAATAGTGAGACCAAAAATCTAGTTTTAGAAATGACTAGATTAAAAGTTCATTTTTGGAAAGAAAAAAAAAAGAAAGACCAAAACTGTATTTAAATCTTTTAAAAAATTATATAAAATATTAAAAATTGTATTGATTTTATTTTTAATATTTAAATTTATTACATTTTTAATGTTATTTAATATTTATTTTATTTACACATTGAAATATTAAAATTAAATTTATTTATTTTTGTATAAATTAAAATTAGTACTAAAATTAAAAATTAAAGTATTTAAATAAAATATTTAAAATTTATTTTTTATCCAACAATAATTTAAAATTTTAACATATTTTGATAGAAAATATCTAAAATGAATATATAAACCCTAAATCCTAAATAAAATAAATAATAAAATTAATTACAATAATGATAATAACATGAAAAATATTTTATCCAACTCATAAATAACATCTAAGTATCATGACATTAACGAGATAACAACATCATAAAAAATGGTGGGAACCCAAAAATTTCGAGGATTAGTTAATAGGGAACCACAAAACTGATTTTAGAAATGAATGAACTATTTATGGAAAAATAAGGGACTCAAAGTGCATTTAAGCTTACATACAAACAACACATAATAAATATTTATCATGGATGTATATATAAAAACATGGGATGAATATTTATCACTGATAAATATAAAAATAAACATAATAAATATTTATCACTAATATATATAAAAACACTACACAAATATATGTTAGTGATACATAAAAAAAAAATGAGACGCATATAGATTATTGTTACATAAAAAATATGGGACACATATTTGTCGCTGATAAATATAAAAATAAACACGAAACAAATATTTATTACTAATAAATATAAAATAACATTGAACAAATATTTGTGTAGTAAACATAAAATAACAACGGACAAATATGAGACACATATTCTTTTTATCAATAAATTTTTAAAACAAATTTATGAGATAAACATTTATCATTAATAAATATAAAAAAATGAGAAAAATATTTATAATTGATAAATATAAAAAAAACATGGGACAAATATTTCTCATTGATATATAAAAACAACATAGGACAAATATTTGTCACAAATATATATATATATATATATATATATATATATATAAATGAAATAAATATTTATCACTAGTAACTATAAAAAAAATATGGGATGACTATTTATCGTTGATAAATACACAATATTGGACTAATATATGTTATTGATACATAAAAAATAATATGGGAATCATATTTAACAACGATAAACATTAAAAAAATACGGAACACATATTTATCACTAATAAACACAAAACAACACGAGACAAATATTTGTCATTGATACATCAAAAAATACGTGGTATATATTTGTCACTAATAAATTAAAGAAAAAATTATAGGATAAATATTTATCACTAATAAATATAAAAAACATGAAATAAATATTTATAACAGGTTAATATAAAAAACACATAATTAATATTTATCATCGATACATTAAAACAACACAAGACAAATATTTCTCACGAAGAAACATTTAAAAAGTAGAGGATAAATATTTATTACTAAAATATATTAAAAAAAACAGGAGATAAATATTTATCACTGATAAATACAAAAAAAAAAATGGGACAAATATATGTTATTGATACATAAAAAAAGTACACGACGCATATTTGTCACTGATAAAACCATTGCTCCGATTGCAAGGTTAGAGGCTATCAGAATACTACTTGCATATGCATCTCATAAAAATATCAAACTCTTTCAAATGGATGTTAAGAGTGCATTTTTAAAAAGATTTTTAAATGAACAAGTTAATCTTCCTCTTCATCATCATTTTTACTTAAATCAAGATAGCAAATTTATCAAATAATACATGTATACTTATTTCAATAGTTTCAGTTCTCAAATTAAACCCTAAACCCTTAACCCTAAAACCATAAAACCCTTAAACCTTTAAACCCTAACCCTAATCTCCAAATCGAAAAACCTAAACCCTTAACCCTAAACCGTAAACCCTAAAACCCTAAACCCTAAACCCTAAACCCAACCCTTAACCCTAAAATCCTAAACCCCAAACACTAAACCCTAAAACCCTCAACCCTAAATGTCCGTCAACCCCCTAGTTTTGAAGATCAATCTAAAACAAATCATGTTTTTAAACTCACCAAGGCTCTCTATGGATAAAAACAACATCCTAGATAATGGTATGAAAGATAAAGCTATTTTTTAATCAAAAACAAATTTACTAGAGGAAAAATGGATACAACGTTTTTCAAAAAATTAGATGGAAATGATTTACAAATCATCCAAGTATATGTTGCGACATTATCTTTGGATCCACTTATGAAAAAATGTGTGTGGACTTTTTGAATATCATGCAAAGTGAATTCGAAATGAGCATGACGGGAGAGTTAAGATATTTTGTTGGTTTGCAAAATAAACAACATGAAGATGTCATTTTCGTATGTCAAGAAAAATAGATAAAAGATCTCTTAGTAAAATACAAAATAAATGAAGCCAAAATCACGACTACTCCCTGTTCAGATTAATGTTTCCTCTTTATCATCCTTTTAACTTAAATTAAGATAATCAAATCATCAAATAATATATGCATACTTATTTCAACAGTTTTGTTTCTCAAATTAAACCTTAAACCGTTAACCCTAAAACCCTAAACCCAACCCTTAACCCAAAAACACTTAAATCCTAAACCATAAAACCCTAAACGCCGAACACAAAACCCTAAAATCTAAACCCTCAACCCTTAACTCTAAAAACACAAAACCCTAAAATCTAAACCCTCAACCCTTAACCCTAAAACCCTCAACCCTTAACTCTAAAACCCTAAGAATATGATGGCAACATGGGATGATTCTGATGAATCTTCTAAAGATGAAGAAGCAGAACTAGCCATGATGGCTCACATAAACTCTGCCTCTGGATCCAACATAAAATCTGATTCTAGAAGTGAATCAGAAATAGAACTGGCCCTGATGGCTCACACAAGCTCTCCCTCTAAATCCGATACAGAATCTGATTCTGGAAGAAAATCATCAGAATATGAAAAAGAGGTATTTTCTGAACTCACTCGATCTGATTTAATTACTGCAATGAATGATATTTTAAATATCAATAACAAACTGTCTTTAAAACTGAAAACACTTAGGGAAGAAAATAAAACTCTAACCAAAGAAATTGATGTTTTAAAGAATCAAAATGCAGAATTTAAAATAGAAAAGGCAACTCTTAAAATTGATATTGCTGAGCTTAAGTCTGAAAACCTAACTCTAAAAAGTAATATTTGTTCAACATCAAGTAAAAATATTGTATGTAATTCTGATATGCATGAACAAGTTTTACAAGATTTTATTGTTAATGGTATGCAAAGAAACAACTATGCTTCTATGATCTATGGAGTTAGTAACAATGGTAAAAGAGGCAAAGGATTTGATGAATCTGTAACTGTAACTAAACCTATTCCCTCTAATGTTTTGTGTGCTATTTGTGCTAAGAAAGGTCACTCAAAATTGTCTTGTCCCATGATAAAATCAAGGAAAGACAAGAAACCTTTCAAGACTAACAAACTTGGACCCAACCAGATTTGGGTACCAAAAGATAAAATTGTTTATGTTGCAGATGTTCTGAGCAACCAAATTGAAACACCAGTCATGGTGCCTGGTCAATGGATGCTGGCAATATATGAAGGGGAAAAGGTCTATGTTCCAACATTTACCAAACAGAAGCAAATTAACTCTGGCGGAAGAAGGACTGGCCAACACAATACATATCAGAACCAAAACCATATAATGAACCAAAAACATTAGAGAAATCGCACATATCAACAAAGCTGGAACTACCAGAAAAATCAGAATTACCATAAGAGGAACCTGATACATCAGCAGAAACCAATGTGGCAGATTAAGAATCAGTATCAGGAGACTTCTTTGAAGACTCCAATCAAATTCATCAAGACTGAAACCTAGAAGGCAATTCAAATTCCTTCATCCAGACTCTCTAATCACAAAATATGCAAATTCAGAATCTGAAAACCAGAAAAGAAGAAATACGAGGGTTTTCAAAGTGAAACTAAAACTGGTCATATAGGTTATATCTTTCATTAAATATTATTATTGTTTTGATATTCTGTTTACTGTGATAACAAGAAGCTTGATCTTAAAAATCAAAGCTAGATAGGTATTTTGCAGTTTCTCAAAGATTTAAAGGAACCAGGTGATCCACAAGAATTGAACATTTCAGCAGAAACATCATTCCAGTGGTTTCAAAAACAAGCAAAAACCATCAGAAGCAGAATAAATGGTTTGGCTGTATTGAGTTCATTTTTAAAAATTATTTGATTTCTATTATGTTATATGACAAATAGCTTGACCTGAAAAGTCAAAGCAAGATGAAGCTGATGCAGGTTTACTAGAACTAGAAGCTGATACAGCTTTACTATAACCAGAAGCTGATTTACTAGAACCAGAAGCTGATACATATCTACCAGAAGCTGATTTACCAGAACCAGAAGCTGATTTACTAGAACCAGAACCTAATACATATCTACCAGAAGCTGATTTACCAGAACCAGAAGCTGATTTACTCGAACCAGAAGCTGATACAGATCTACCAGAACCAGAAGCTGATGCAGGAAAAAGAACTTGAAAAAGCAGAAGCTACAAGCAAGAATACGACAAATCTTCAGAGGATAAATCTGAAGATGAGTCAGAAGAAGGATATAGATGGAGTCTACCAATGCAAGATGAGCTAAATGAATGATGTTTGGGATCTAGTTCCAAGACTAGAAAATAACATTATTGGAACCAAATGGGTTTTCATAAACAAGCTAAATGAAAAAGAGAAGTTGTCATAAACAAGGCACGATGTGTTGCACAAGGATACAATCAACAAGAAGGTATTGAATACACTGAAACATTTGCTCCAGTGGCCAGGTTAGAAGATATTTGTATCCTACTTTCCTTTGTTGCTAATAATAATATTTCATTATTTGAAATGGATGTTAAAAGCGCATTTTTAAATGGTTATATAAGTGAAGAAGTCTATGTTAAACAACCTTCAGGTTTTGAAAGTTTTGAATTTCCAAACCATGTTTTTAAACTTAAAAAATCTTTGTATGGTTTAAAACAAGCACCTAGGGCATGATATGATAGACTTAGTAACTTCTTAGTTAAAAATGACTTTGAAAGAGGACAAGTAGACAATACTCTTTTTAGAAAATCAATAAAAGATGATATTCTGATTATTCAAGTTTATGTTGATGATATTATCTGAAGGTGCAAACACGAGAAAGGGGGGTTGAATTGTGTTTGTAATACTTGAATTCTTTTTCTGTTTTTGATGATTATTTAAAATCTGATATATAAGCAAGAAGAATTAGCAGCGGATAAAGTAAAATAATCAACACAAAGATTTATCCTGGTTCACCATTAACTAGGCTACATTCAGTTCCTTCACCTTGAAGGATTTTTCCACTAATTCAAAACTTTTGAATTACAACAGCACTACTAACCCTCCAAGTCAGTCTTCCCAAACAGTCTAACAATCCTAGACTTTTGAGGAACACATCACCTTGATTTCACAAGTCAAGTATTCTCTTACCAATCTGAAAACCCCATATTGGAGAAGGGATTTCAACACCTTGAATCTAATTGCTAAGTCACCTGCTACTTCTTCTGACTCTTCAGATTGTAGACTCTACTTCAACAATATAGATCTGACACAAGGGAACGACAAACAAGAGTACTTGCTTCTGGAAATTTGATACTCATAATTAACCTCACTGAAAACTTGACTATTTGCTTCTGGAAATTTATGACTCTTTTACTAATTTTCGATGCTAACTCTTCTTCCTTGAGCCTCCTTTCATAGATGAAAATTAGGGTTTCTTCCATGATCAAATTTGAGCTGTATCTGTCCAGATTCTCTTGCAAAAATAATTTGGCCAATCGGGTATCACTTAAATAAAAATCGTATCTTTTTAGCTTCAAATTGTATTTGAAAATTCTGTTGACCAATCTTGTTTCTTTTAATTTCAAACCATATATTTTTAAGCTTCAGATTGCATTCGAATTTCTTCAAGTCTTCAGTAATTTTTGAATCAAATCCCTTTAATACTTTGATCAAATTTCTATCAAAATTTAATCAAGTCTTCTTCGAATTTTAATCAAGTCCTCACTGATTTTCATCATGATTAAAATCTGGATCATATGATCTTCCGATCTCGACCAACTCTGGACTTATGTAAGAATATGCCCCATTTATGTGATCCTCTGATCTCGGCCAACACTAGACCATATGATCTGATCTTCTGATCTCAGCCAACTCTGGGCCATATGATCTATCTTCTTATCTCGGCCAACACTGGGCCATGATACTTAAATCTAGACCATTGATCTGAACATTTTCCCTCTGATCTGGACTAAGTCTGGATTGAATCTGAATTAAATCTGGACTTATGATATTTTAATCTAGACCATTGATCTTTTAATCTGGACATTTATCCTCTGATCTGGATCAAGTCTGGATTAAATATGGACAATCATTTCTTCTGATCTGGACTGAGTTTTATTTTGTGGATCATGCTATCTTCTGGTCTGGACCAAGTCTGAACCCAGTCATTTGTTCTGGACCAGTTATCTTCTGCTCTGGACCAAGTCTGGATTAAGTCTGGACTGATTCTTATATTCACGACCAAGCTATCTTCTGGTCAGGATTAAGTCTGGACCAAGTCTGACTTATGATTCCTTCTAGTCTGGACCAAGTCTCCCTCTAACAAGCTTCCTTCTGGTCTGGACCAAGTCTCCTTCTTGACTCTGCTTCCTTCTAATCTGAGCCAAGAAAGATATCATCTGATGATGTTACTTGTCCTTTGATATTTTGCCTTTGATGACATCCTCTTATATCCTCTGGAGGTGTATCCTCTGGTGCCTTCAGGATGCATCCTCCGGTACCCTCTGGATGCATTATCTGGCCTAACCTTCTGGTGACATTTCTATCCTCTGGTTGCTTCCTCTGGATGTATCCTCTGGTGGTGTCATCCTCTGATTTTACACAGCTTCTGATTTGTTCTTCTAAGTCAAAATACTATTTACATAAAATACTTTTGTTAACATCAAAACTTTGATTGATCGAACCAACTTGGTTCCAATAATAACATCATCATAGGATATCTTTCTTAGCCCAGATCAGAAGGAAGCAGAGTCTAGAAAGAGACCTGGTCCATACCAGAAGGAAGCTTGTCAGAAGGAGACTTGGTCCAGACCAGAAGGAAACATAAGTTAGACTTGGTCCAGACTTAGTCCTGACCAGAAGATAGCATTGTCGTGAATATAAGACTCAGTCCAGACTTAATCCAGACTTGGTCTAGACCAAAAGATAACTGGTCCAGAACAAATGAATTGGTCCAGACCACAAGATAGCATGGTTCAGAACATAAAACTTAGTCCGTATCAGAAGATATAATTGTTCAAATCGTAAGACTTAGTCCATATTTAATTCAGACTCAATCCAGAATTAGTCCAAACTTGATCCATATCAGAGGATAAATGTCCAGATTAAAAGATAAATGGCACAGACTAGAAGATAAATGATCTAGATGGAAAGATCAATGGTTCAGATTAGAAGATCAATGGTCCAGATTACAGAATGGTACAGATCAAATCACATGGCCCAGAATTGGCTGAGATCAGAGGATCACAAAATGGTACAGATCAAATCACATGGTCTAGAGTTGGTCGAGATTAGAGGATCACAGAATTGGTACATATCAGATTACATGGTCCAGAGTTGGCCGAGATCAGAGGATCATATGGTCCATAATTTAAATCATGATGCAAATCAGTGAAGACTTGATTAAAATTCAGAGAAGACTTGATTAAATTTTGATAGAAATTTGATCAAAGTATTAAGGGTATTTGATTCAAAAAATCACTGAAGACTTGAAAAAATTCGAATGCAATCTGAAGCTTAAAAAGATATGGTTTGAAATTAAAAGAAACAAGATTGGTCAACAGAATTTTCAAGTGCAATCTGAAGCTAAAAAGATACGATTTTAATTTAAGAGAAATAGGATTGGCCAACAAAATTTTCAAAGGAAATCTGAGCAAGATTTATTTCGAATTTAAGCTTGGACAAAACCCTATTTGCAGCTATAAAATGAGGCTTCAGGCAGCAGCATCAAGCATCGAAAATACAAGAACTCAAGCTTCATATTCATCACAATCCGAGAGTTCAAAAGAGAGAATCACTTGAGTGCAAAAGCAAAATTTTCTAAGTGTTTTCAAAAGAGAAATTCAGTGCAGCAATCAGCTTCCAGAAACAACTTTGCAGAGTTCCAAATCCTTGTAATCAAACCCAATAGTGGTGTAGATTCCTTCTTCAATATGGGGTTGTCAGATTGGTAAGAGAAGACTTGACTTGTAGAGTCAAGGTGTTGTTTTCGTTCCTCAAAAGTATGGGGTTGTCAAGCTATTTGAGAAGACTCGATTGAAGGGTCAAGTGATGTAATTCAAAGATTTTGAATTAGTAGATTAAAGCCTTCAGGATGAAGGGACTGGATGTAGCCAAGTTAATGGTGAACCAGGATAAATTGATGTGTTCTTAAGTTGTTATTATCCGCTGCTAAGTCTGATCAATTATTCATCCAATAATTCGCATCAACATTCAACAAAACAGCAAAAGAATTCAAGTTTGACAAACACAATTCAACTCCCCCTTCTCGTGTTTGCACCTTCAAGTATGATTAATGTATTTTATTTTTTTATTCATTACATCTCATAACAAAGAGAATGAAATAATTTTTTTTGTTATTCATTTTCATATTCATATTCTACACAATGGCTTCTTACTAGAAAATCAAATCCATTTTAAATTTGAGATAGCTAATCAGAATAATTTGATCTGTGTTTTTAAAATAAATATTAAATCACTTGTGTATATGACATATAACTTTCGTAAAATCTTCATCGTACCATGAGTTTATAAGTTCATTAACAATCATTACTTCAATTATCTATGTATTGTTGACCAATTTTTCTTTTAAGTTTGACTTAATATTTGTCTTCATTGCATAATAATTTGATTGTGTATGTTTCAACATTATAATGTCATATTTTGACTATATCAATTATAAAATGTTAATAATACATTACAAATTTTTAATATTTGGACAAAACACTTAAATAAAAAAAAATATTTATGTAATTATCTAATTCAATTTACTATTTAAAATAACATATCAGTTCATATTATATTTAATTAATCGTTTTTTTCACAAATATGTTTTTAAAATTCAAAAATTGAAGTCATGTAAATGCATGAGTGTCTTACTAATTTCTCGTAAAACATATAGTTGTATGATGAGAAATCTAAGCCTAAAGCTTTTGAATACTTGGTGGCTTGCTTTGATGCCGAAAAGCCACTAAACACGAAAACAAATTATAAACATCCTCATAACAAACTAATTATCCATCTAACTTTAATTATAAGTAAAAGATATATTTTTTTTTTATCTTCAAAAATATGATAAATTTTATCATAATTAACTCAAACAATTGTGAGGTCTCGAATTTGAATTTAAAACAATAAAACATTTAACCTAACAATATCGACATTTATCAGAGCTAGACGGAAAGATAAAAAAAATCTATTTATTGGTATCAAATATAAAAAAAAAAAAAAATTAATGTATCCACATGTTCCAAAATTATTCTTGAATTAATTTCATAATATTGTTAGACATGACCGTAATAATTAAGAATAAGTTAGTAACTTTTTTCATATATTTTTTTACGTCATATTATTGTTTGAACCACATTTACAAGCCATATCCAACAGGCGTACAATCTGTTTATTTATCAATGCAATTCCGTCACAAAAGCGCACACTCAGCATATTTAAATGAATGAGATTGTCATGTTACTAGTCTATGCTTCAAAATTAGTTTATTGCATAAAAAGAAAAAGTTTTGCTACAAAAACAAAATAGTCAGTACTAAACAAGAAACATACAAATAATTACCATGGATCATTCATAATAAATATCTTTCAAAATAAAATAATACCACACTGCAACAAAAATTACCAATCAAAACCGAAGTCATTTCAAATAAGAAACAAGTGGAGTCCTATCTAAAATTTTTCTTAACTTTTGATATGAAAATTTAGTTTATCTTTCTCTTAATAGATATCAAACTTTGTGAATATTTATTGAGAGAAATAACTTTTACATGAAAAATTCAAAGAATATCTATTATCGCCATTTAAACACACTCTAACACCACAGTCATCAAACTAAACTGTTAATTTAAAAGTATCATAAGAAAAATTAAAAAGAAAAATCAAGTTAAACTGTAACAGAATACACAAAAAACCCTCATCACAAAAGAAAACATAAATAAAGCAAATTTTAAAAAGAAAATGTAAAGGCGAAGAAGATTCACCAGGGGATGAAGTGCACAGGAGCAATCCATGTGTACAACAACTCAACAAGTAGTGTTATTTTACTTAGATGTTTGAAGAAACAAAATTAGTTGGTCAATCAAGACAAATATTAATCATAATAATTCACGTTTTCCTATCACTTTACTTATCCAGTGTTTGGTTAGGCAGTAATGCCGTATTTTTTGTCCCTCGCCATGCACACGCACTGATGCAGTGGATTGCCTCAGAAACTAACATGTACTTACTTTACTTTGCCCCATTCTTTTGAAGATACAGTTGTACCAGAATTTGACAGAAATCACTTTTTCCTTCCCTTGACTAAATAATTTCTAAAGCCCAAAAAACATCTACTTAGATTTTCTTTTATTTCCTTGTCTGCCAGGTTTTTTACCCTTTGGCGACTTGCTCTTCATGTAAGAAATTTTGTTTGCTTTCTTCTGCCTCTCCTTCCGAATTTGATCCATATCTTTGATTTCTGACCGCACATGAGCATTGGGCATTGAATGCTGTTTCTTGCCGCCTCTAAAATCCCTGGCACCTCCTCGGTAGGATCCTGAATCACAAGAAATTAGAAACTTAATACCAAACAAAAAAAACATTACAACCATGCATCATTCTTTGACATTACCAACCGGCGCGTATTACATGCAAAACTATTTCCTGGATTGTGGAGAAAAATGACAGTGTTAAGAGTCCTATGTAATATGACTTAAAAATGTGTTTATAAAGGTGATGGATATTCATCACCTTACAAACCGATCTTATAAAGATCAAGTTAAGTACAATTTAAATACTAAGATGGTATCGGAGTATATCCAATATTAGTTGGACCACATGTTATAAAGTCACCACTCACCACTATCAGATCAGTTTGGTCACGCTACAGATGTTCAATCCTAGACATGAGGGGGTGTGCTAAGAGTCCCATATTAGATGGATAGAACTCACTTTACAAGCTGATTTGTAGGACTATATTAGACCCATTTCAAAATTTTAAGATAGTATCAGAGTCTATCTAAAATCTGTTGAACCACTTGTTATAAGGTCACTCGAGTCACACTCTGGATGTTCAGTTGAGTATTAGAGAGTGTGTTAAGAGTCCTACGTTGGATAAAATATGGCCTGAAAATGTGTTTGTAAGTGGTGACTAGTCTTACCTTACAAGCCAATTTTGTAGAGTTGTTAGGACTTAGGCCCAACCCAAAATTCTAAGAGGCAATCTAAAAAATGAGATTTAGGTTTTTGTTGAATAAAAAAATGAGATTCCCGATTTTTTTGAGGCAATTTTAAAAATGAGATTTGAGATTTAGTAAACACTTTACACTGACACAGAAAAAGTATCCAAATTTCATATGCTACATAGATTAGAATAGTTGCTCAGAGCAGTGACCGAGCTACAACACAACTATTCCTCTGTTTTTGTTACTTAAAAGCTTAACGGAAACCAGATAGGTAAATCCAATTATTGAGTATAAATCTAATTTCTAGAGCCCCATGGATATCCACTACTTCAAAAATATACAAGGATATGGACAGGATGGATGTGGAAGAACACTACCCACCCCCGCCTCATTGTCATCCCTGAATTAAAGGAAGTAATGTTTCAGTATTACCTTTGAAACTTGTTAATTCTTGAGCATCACCATCAGTACTTGTCCCTTTAAGAGATATCTTGGAGTGTGAGCGCTCCTTCCACTTTTTATATATGCCAGTCTTGTTGGTCTTCGTTTTTGCACCACTCTCTGTCTTTATCTGTATTCAAATAGAAATAAAAATAGTGTTCAGAATTCTACAAGTAGGTAAATAAAATAACATCATCTTGCACAGTAAGTACCAACATAAAAGATGGAGCCTTATGAAAACTATACCTTTCCATTTGCAGCAACACGGTCACCATTGTTTAACTTGATGTACTTTTTACTCCTCTGAAAGAAACAGGTTCATAAGTGATAAATGGAAAATTTTGCATAAGATTAAAAAAAACTGTCCTTTTTTATTTTTTTACAATTCAACGACAACTATTTAGTATTACCTTATCCCAGTGAAATACAGATCTTTGTTTCTTAATGCCAGCACCATCATCTGCAACTAGATCTAAGACAGCTTCATCCAATCTGTACACATTACATATCATTAGGACTAAAATCAAATAAACAAAAAGCTAAAAAATAAGAAAGTCGAGGGTATATGTAAAACTGAATCATCCAGGTTGAATGTCACAATGTAATATACAAGCAAACACGTTAAACTCCAAAGGACAAACACAATCAGCCAAAAGTTTGTCTGTTCCAACTTACTGCTTCTGAACTTTTTATTTATTTATTTATAGGCTTCTGAACTAATGATTTAGGGTCTATTTGGCCCAGCTCTTTAGGAATGTAAAAGCTACTTTGAAGCTAAAGATAAGAATAAGAGATTTAGAAATACAGTAAAGGTAAAGTTGTTTGGCCACTGTTGTTTTTTCTGACTTAAAAGCTAATTTTAAATTGAAAGTTGTTTGGAAAAGTATCTTCATGAAATATTTGATTTGATTATAAATTATAATTATAAATGAATGAGATACTTGAAAAATATAGGACATTATTAAGAAAAACTCTTACACTAAAAGATTTGAAATGAATTTTGCACATAAAAACTTCCATAAATCATGTTTATGAAAATTTTTTAGAGATTGTAATTATAATGTCTCAGTCATTCAAATGATTTTATAATATATTGTATGGCTATATCACATGGTACACGGGTGAGAGTGCTAGGGATTTAACACATGGTACACTGCCTAAAAGAGAAGGCAAGAAAAAGTCAAGCCAAACAAGCACTTAGAGTATGGCCAAAGGGATAGTTTGGTTCTCGCTATAATCCCCCTCCCACCTCACTCCCCCATCCCAGGCTTAAAATATCAAATAAGGATTGATTTGTAATCGATAGAGTAAATATTTACCTGTTTGAAGAAAAGCCTTCATTAGCTTTTACCGAGAGGCCTGCCTCCATGTGCTGAATGATAACAAGATACAAGTTAAACGGGTAGCTGACTTTTTGGTATCAAAAGCATAAATATGGTATATGTCTATGTAAATCCAGATAAATATGAAGAATAGTAACACAAATAGTGACGTACATGATTTTTAGGAATGGAACTTATATAGTTATCTTCATCCTTGAAACTTTGTGGCTTTCTCTTAGAACCACGTGCCACTGAAACAAAAATAAACAGAGTCAGAAAACAATCATCCTTTACCTTCCTCTTCTAGTCTTCACTCAAAATCCTAAAATCATACACAATGCCCAAACCCAAATCTTAACTGCTGCAATACTGAGGTCATAAGGTTGAGGTACTAGGTTCATTGCAGAACAATGTATTTGAATGCCAATTAACTTTATATAACAGGGAAAAAAAGATAACCGGAGGAGGGAAGGGGATCGACAGGAACTAGTATGAGTTACTACTCTGGAATGAAATATAAGCAAAAATTGTAACTGAAAAGTTGATGCATCTAGTCTGAATTTTTAACCTGATACATCAACTGTTCAGCTACCATTTTTGCTTATATTTCATTCCGAAGGGAGTATTGGTCTATCCTATAACTTCAATAAAGGTCAAGTGTGGTAAACAAAAAAGTAAGTTTAATCAACAGCCAGAGAGAGGCAGCACTAATATTCATGCTGAGATAAAAACTGCCCCATATACCACTGAAATAGTAAGCACTGCGGTCCTCTTCACTCGCATCACCAAATCTTACAAAGGCCAAGGCCTTGTTATTTGAAAGACAGACAAAATCCCACTTTTCTATGGTAGAAGAAGAAATTCAATAAGATGAAGACGAGAAAATTACAAAGAAATCATATGATAAAGAATCACTGATGAACAACTACAGCCTTTTCTCGCTAGATGGAATCAAGTACATGAATTAAATAACACCTTAATTTCCTATCAGAAATCATGTTTAATAATAGATCATTTGAATCTGGATTCTTCATAATGGTTAGACTCATATTTTCCATAGTCTCCTTCTACTTCTAACTATTGAACCATCATCCATTTGATATACCCTCCAAACTAGAGCTTCTACAAGCCTTATCCACAAATCCCCAACCACAAAGCAAGACTCTTACAATCTATTCCACAATGACTTGTATTATGAGTCCACTCGTCCATCTTGACAACATTAAATTGGATTTATTGCTGGCTCTTTCCTACCTTGGAATTGGACTGAATTACATGCATAGCAAGTCCTATAACAATGGTAAAAGTTTCCCATGAGTTAAAGAGGTGCTTTAATTAGACCTAAAATATTATTTCATTACATCCACCCCACTAAATCCTATACTTTATATCTCCCTCTATTTACCTGTCATTTTGTTTGACAGACTCAAGATGCTTAAATCATGGAACTTGAGATATGAGCTAGCATTAGAACACTGTACACCCCTTTTTAAACTTACACTCCATTTACTCTATTTTACTTCTACTTTAGTAGAAGTGATGAGTTTCCAAAGCTTCTTTCCACAACTCTAGCTACTCAGATTAGAGGAGAAAAAAATCCAACATGTATCTTCTTGATAGTAGACTAGTAATATATGCCTGCAGCAGTGCAGGTTAGAAGTGTAAATTTCAGACAGCATTTCCTCTAACTAGCCGCAATTAACTAGTCAGTTTAGAGAAAACAAAAATTATAAAGGTGTATATTTGGAGAAATAGACGTTTTGTAGGGATCCAAGGGGATTATATCTCCTCCAACTAATTGAACCCGAGTCAGTTGAGGGTAGTTGGAATAAGGGTTTAAATAGGAATGACAGAGAAAGAGTGGAGATAGGAAAAGGATTGATGTACTGCAGGAGAGGGCCAGAGACTCATGCTCTGCAGGAGCAGAGGAGATAAATGGGCGAGTGACAATGAGATAACTTATTTTTCATGTCGATCTTTGGTAGGACCTGAGCATTGCGATCTATAGAAGTGAGCATTGATCAAACTTGCTCCCTCTAAAATGTCCATTGCATACTTCAAAAAGTTACAATCCTATCCTTGGATTACGCCACCTCCACCACAAAGAAGTATTGAAGCCTGCCAAGATCTTACATAAAAAAGTGGTGATAAAGATAATGGTTTATCTGCACAATGCCATGATCACCCTAGGGAGCAACAAATCCAAGAGGTTGCTTCATATGAACTTTTCAATGAGACCACCACTACAAAGGAAAGCATTCTTAATATCAAGCTACTGAAGAGGTTAGTGACAAATAGCAACCATATACAAAAATAACAACCTTTTACCCCTTCTCTTATTTTTCTCTTTTGCTAAAGCCTACATGACAAGTTCTCGAAGTTGATGTTCAAAGAAGTCACCTAATATAAATTCCTAGCATAAAATACAATTTAAAACAAATAAAATAAAAGGGCACCAAAATGATGACAATCCACTTTACAAACCAAAAAGCACAATAATCAAAGGAATCTAATGACAATAAACATGAAACACAACCTTTTCTCCCTTTCTCCGCAGAAGAAGTAATTTGCGATTCATCATCCTCCTGCAAGAAGAAAACATATGTTTGTCCTCAAGAAATGAATACACTGAAAAGAAAATGTCAAAATAAAACTAGATTGATTCCAATCAATCAGCAGGGTAAAGCAGGTCAATTAAAAAAGGGTGGTCAGCTTGTCCAAATTCGAGTAACTGTAATAGTTATGTACCTTTACCATAGTACTTTTAGAATTATGTTCATGAACCAAATTTATAATATTCTCATGAATGGCTCTTTTCCTTTTCATCACATCAGCCCATTGACCAGAAGCCCCCTGCAATTATTCGTTGAGCATCATTTTGAATCTAAAGGTAAAGAGGAAAGACAATAGTGTGGGCATGCACATCAAAACAGATATTTCAATAGGTTTAAGTGGCAAGCAGTGCAAAGTCCAATATGATATATCATGAAATATGAATGAAACATCTACAACATTGTCATCAATACAGCACAGCAAAATTCAAATTGTAAGAGCAAGATAGGAAATTGACATAAAAGCAAAATGTTGAAGTAATGACATCGTAACATCTAATGTCCATAATAAGATGTATATGCATGTGCAATAAACAAAACAAATTATAGTTTTCATAACCAAGTATTGTCCAATACATAATAAGATGTATATGCAATAAATATGTCGTTAGGAGATTTCTTTGAGAAACATTTTGTACATATTAGTTGAGAAACACTGCAAGAAGTGATACACATATAACTTCTCAACTAATATTTCATAACAAAAATCTGTTGACCCAGTGTGGCAATTTCAGATTTATTGAAAAACATCAAATGGACAATAATTCAGAAGAATCGTGGAAAGTTGATAGAAGACAATGTTCCAGCTTTCATGAATCCAAATATATTAAAATGTTGAGTTGCATAAGAGAATCGTGAACTGTAGTCAATTGAAGGAGGAAATAGAAAATTTCATTCTAAATATATCTAATAACAAATCAGAATTATTAAATTATTAGACTATAATCAAACAAAATATGGACAATGTATTGAAAGTAGAAACATACCGCCATACGCTTTGATTTAGCTGATTCTCCTTCTGCTTCCAAAATGGTTTGCTTTGGCCTGATATTAAATTATTAAAGTTATGCACTTACAAAATCTTCTATAGAGGGATGGTAGGAATAATTCCAGTTTATGAATTTGCACTCACCTAAACTTTTTCAAATGCTCAGAAAATGCAAGTGCAGTTAACTCCCCCGTTCCCAACACATTGTTGAAAATCGGATGCAGACCTTCGCGGGGCAAATCCTTTACTCTTCTAATGGACTCCTTTGCGGGTAAGGGTTTTGTTTTTGAATATAAACGGAATGCATTTTTACAGGCTCTCTGCAACGCTTCCAGCTCCGCAGAAGTATCAATAACTTCCCTAACTCTGTCAGAAACAAGGTCGATGACTTTTTGAGGGAAACGACCATAAATGGTTTCTCCTTTTGCCATTGCTTGGTCAATTCTTGACTTTACCCCATCCATATCCTGCAAGACCTCTTCTTCAGTGGGAGCAGCTTTGACTGGTTTTGAGAGAAACAAATGAAGGTCCAAGAGGTAAGCCATATCCTCCGTAGTCAAGAAAGAATAAGCGGTACCGGTACGACCAGCTCTTGCAACCCTTCCAACTCGATGAACAAATATTTTAGGCTTAGAAGGAAAGTCCCAATTGATAACATTATCAAGCAATGGAATGTCAATGCCACGAGCAGCAATGTCAGTGACAATCAACAACATTGTCCTTCTTGACCTAAACCTCGATACATTGATTTTGCGAGCATCTTGATCCATGTCACCATAACATACCGAAGGTTCAATACCCTCTTGTCGAAACAACGAGTTGAGAAACTCGACATGATGTTTAGTGGATACAAAAATTAAAGTCTGCTCATCAGAACCTATAATCTCTCTGATTAAATAGAGCAAAGCAGCATACTTCTCTTCCTGCCTCAAAGTAAAAAAGGCAAGCTTCAAGTCAGGACTAATTTTAGTTTCCAAATCAAGGCGAACAAGGCGGGGGTCTCGCAGACCGGCCTTGGCAAATTCGGCAAGAGCACTGGGTAATGTGGCACTGAAAAGCAAGGTCTGACGGTTGTCACCGAGCTGAGCAAGAATTTGATGTAACTGCTCAGCAAAACCCATACCAAATAAACAATCTGCCTCATCAAAAACAACATACTCGACCTTACGCAAGGACATGTCGTCGACCTCAGACAAATGGTGCATGAGCCTACCCGGAGTAGCAATAATAATGTCTGGACTCTGAGCCAACTCCTCAAACTGGCTTTCCATACTATCACCTCCAACTAACAAACTAATACGAAGGTCTGATTCACCAACAAACAAACAGAAATCAGATATAAAACATAATACATGACAATGAGATAAAGGAACAAGGTGATGTAGGCCTGTTTACAATTACTTATTTGAGATTATATATTTGCATAAGCACTTGTGAGACTGTTTGTGTCTTTGTGATAGCTAATAAAAACAACCTATGACATGTCAAAAAGTTTTTTTCACCTTATTTCCATAATATCTTCTGGATAGCTTCTCAAACCAGCTAAAAGCTGATATGAAAACGGTTTACTTTAATTTATCTTTTATTATAAAAAATATCCAATAATAACTCACTAATGTTCCACTTCATATAATCAATTTCAAAATATACTTACAAAACGTGATATAAAACAATACCCGTGACTATATGTTTAGTGAGAAAGAAAAGAGAACCTGTGAAGTGACCAAGCTCTTTGGTGAACTTGAGAGTTTGAAGAGCCAAATCCCTAGTAGGAGATAAAATGAGGGCTCTAACACCACCCTGAGGAAGATGCTGATTAAGGCGGTGAAGCATAGGGACAAGAAACGCAGCCGTTTTGCCGGAACCGGTACGAGCCATAGCAACGACGTCGACACCAGAGAGAATGAGAGGCATTGTCTTCCTCTGAATTGGAGTGGGGACTATGTAACCTTTACGCCTGATTCCTCTGAACACGTTGGAATTCAGACCTAGGGATTCAAAACCCCCTGATTTTGTAGTCTTGTTCTTATTTTTCTTCATCTTCGAATTCTTGTAACAAACAACTGGATTTCCTTCCCCCAACGAAAACCTGGATTTCTCGAGGCCGATTAACAACTCCGCCTGCGTTTTCCTGCAAGTTGAGTGAGACTCCAACTTGTTTAGAACCTGTTCTTTAATAAAATGATGGAGCTGCTGAGTTTCGTTGGTTCAGGGTTTTACTTGTTTTTTTTTTATAATTGTGATGGGCCTTAAGTTTTTCTTAGAATAGTGATGGGCCTCTAAGTCGATTGATTGGGCTTGGGATTAGAATTAAGTTTTTGAAAGTTTTACCCCATACCCCCTACAATTATACTTATACCCTACAAATTTTTTATAATGTCAAAATTATCCTTTATTTTTTTTACTATTTTATCAAATTAAAATTTACTTTTTTTTTTAACTTCTACCAGAAAACTTGAAAAAAGTTCTCCAGAAAAGACGCAATATTTAACACTACTGGAAAATTTTTTGGGAAGTTTTCCAGTAGTTACCAGAAAATTAGGGAGGAAGTTTTCCGAAAAAGACAAAACTTCATGGCAAGTTTTCCGGTAGTTTTTTTTTTTCAAATTAAAAAAAAAAACAAAACAAAACTACCGGAAAACTTTTTGACAAGTTTTCCGGTGGTAACTACCGGAAAAGTTCATGGTAAGTTTTCCGGTAGTGTTAAATGTAGCGTCTTTTCCGGAAAACTTCCTCCCAAATTTTTCGGTAACTATCGGAAAACTTCAGGTAGTGTTAAAAGTTGTGTCTTTTTCGGAAAACTTTTTTCAAGTTTTCAAGTAGAAGTTAAAAAAAAAGTAAATTTTAATTTGATAAAATAGTAAAAAAATGAAAGTAATTTTGACATTTTAAAAATTTTGTGGAAATATAGATATACTTGTAGGGGTATAGGTAAAACTTTCGTAAGTTTTTGAAGATTTTTGTTAACAAAAAGAAATGTATTGAAGATTTCTAATAAAATTAGTAGTTATAAATTTTGTTTGAAAATGTAAATGAAATGCATTAGAATCCACTTTTTGATCTTCTCACTTGTGACTAATTTCATGATAGTGTGAAAAAAACAAAAAAAACTCACGGTAATATAAAAAGTTATTGAAATTTATTTTATTTCTATGAACTTTTATAGTAAAGAATTTGTCGCAAACTTATAGCTAACATCGTTATACTTATTCCTTGCCCATGTATTTCCAAGAATAATTCCTAAACTTGATACAAACACCGTACAAAATATTCATAATTGATATGATTTCCTCAAATCAATAATTTTTTCAAAATTTAATTTAATTACAAAAAAATATACTGAAAAATTAAAGATTGAATATTAAAAAAAAAAGGGTAAATTTCATTTTTGTTTTTTATTAAAATAAGGAGGTAGGGTATAATTGAGTGGGTATTTAGTAAAATTTTGAAAATAGAGTACGTAATTCAGAATTTATTGCATGGTTAAAAATACAATAGGGAGTTACTTTTTTTTTTATTTGAGTAATTCACGTTGAAGAAAATTATAAATTGACTATAAGGTTAAAATTTTAATAGAAAATTATGTTATTTTTTATTTTAAAATTTTACGTTTATTTATTCTATTTAAGTTTGAATCGGGTATATTTAAACATTTTTCAATAATCGTTATGGTACAAAAGCAATTTGTCATGTGTACAAAAAATATTAAAAATTGTGTTGTAAATATTTATAATATAGATATAGAAATTTCTCAGTCTTGGTTATCAAGATGAGATTATTTGATACTTTGTTCTTGCTATATGTTTGTATTTTATTTTATCCATTTCATATATTTAATCTAATTTTCTTTTTTAAATTGTTGTTTTTTTCATATGTATAACTTGAATTTGCAACGTTAAATAGTTGTTGTTGAAACAATTTACAAAAATAGGTGACAACTTCTATAGATTAATATCATTCTAATAGACAAAAATGGCTTTTAAAATTATAATATTATATTTGATCTATTTAAAATAAGTGGTTTGATTGTCTTAAAATAGTTAAAAGAATTAAATTTATTATATCTCATATTTTTTAAAAATATAATTAATAGGCTGACATTATTGTTATTTTAGAACTTCACATTCTTAATATTTATTAGTGAGATAATTTTTCTTTTTAATATTATAGTTGTTGCAATAGAAATAAAATCGATTTTCTAAATATATATTTTGTTGATTTCTATAGATGTTTATTACACTATTTTTTATTTAATATAGTTTTATCTCTCTCTGTTTTCTTAGTAAAAATTTTATCGAGTGAGTAATTTGTATCTTTTAAAATTGTTTCATGGATTTTTGTATGGTCCTTTAATAATTTTGTATTTTATATTTTATTTTATTTTTGTTTTAAATTTTTTTTATCTATCTTCAAAAATCTTCAAAAGAAGGAAAATTTACAACAAAATCTTGGAGAAGGTCTGTACGACTACAAATTCATTTTGAAACTTTTCAACTACTTCACTCATTTTCCTTTTAGTTGTTTTTTTAGTTGGTGTTTTAAATATATTTATACATATCAAGAAAAATAATAAATTGTTATTTCTTTCGATAAAATTATTTATTTCTTCTATCCAAAATTTAATATCTGCCATAATTTATTATTTCATTTCAGTATTCCCATCTTTATAACAAATACTATTTAAGAATAATATTGATATTTCCTTAAATAAAAGATAAATGAATAATTAATAATAAATATGATTTTGATATTTAAAAATGATAACTAAATGAAAAGAATATTTTTTTTACAATTTTGATAAATAAAAAGAAACAAAATAAATATTTATTAATCACGTTATAAAAAATGTGCAATATAATTAGCGAGGTAAGAGTATAATTTATAAAATATAAAAACCGAAAAGAATCTTAATGCCACTCATGGGGCTGAGTCTAGAAGAAAAGAAATTAAACTCTTACGCTTGAATAAGATTACTCAAATGCAAGAAAATTGAAAAACCTAAAATACATGCACCAAATAACAGCTCTTTGTGACAACAATTAATTAAATAAATATTTTTTATTTAAAAAATGTGTAACGTGACATGTTAAATATTTTTTATTTAAAAAATGTGTAACGTGACATGTTAAATGATTATGATGTTTTACGATCTTAATATACTACCTTTAAATTTTTAAACACAATGTATATAAAAAAGAAGAATTGATAAAATGTAAATATAAACTATCAAGATGACTTTGTCAACAAAAAAAAAATAGTAAATTATCAAATTGTCCCATAAAAATTGTAGAAATTTGTAGGGTCAAACATTTGCCCTTGAAATTTAGAAATAAGTAAATAATACCTGAAATTGAAAGACGTAGGACAATATAGTTCATCTATTAGTTTGTTTTGTTAATAATGTTGATGTATTACTTACTTGGCAAATTAAACTGTTAGTCAACTTTTTGTCACACATATAATAGGGGCTAATTGCCAATTTCAAAAATATAAAAGGCTAATTTGTCTTATTTTGAAAACGAAATTGAAACTCAATTTAAAAAAAAAACTTGAAATTTTGTCATCATTGCAACAATAACATATTCATCTATATAATACATTATTATTATTCTTATGTGATTTCATATTTTTTTTCTTCTTCTAATATCATTCATTTATATAATTCAGACTTCGTTCTATTTCGTGATTTTCAAATTGTAAAAAATGAATAAATTAAAAACACTTATTTTTCTTTTTTCATTGGTGAAAGCTTGAACCCAGTGATTCTCGTATGTTATTCCGAAAGAAAAGTTGTTGCAACTAAAAAAAAATTAAAAGATAGTTTTTTTCATTTGCTAAATGATAATTTCTCCATTTTGGTTTCTCATTTTTCTCCAATTTTCTCTTCTATTTTTTTCTCTATTGTTATCTCATAGCTTGCTCACTGATTTCTCCAATTTTCTCTCTGGGACAAATTGAAATATGTATTTATACAAATAGATGCATCGTGAACTAGAAAAACTCAATGATAACTTAAGTATTGTATTGCAGTTTTTTAATATAACTATATTAACCTACTAAGTGAACAATTTCAAAGGCTTATTTATCTACCTGTGCAATATTATCCTCCATAACAATAAATTTATTAATAGCTGAGTTTATCACATAATCAATTAATACTCACAACAATTATTAATAAAACAAATTAACAAAATAACTATATTTTCTGACATAATTAAATTTTAAAGTATTAGTCATCTATTTACAAATATTTACAAATTTTAAGAATAAATATTCGATCCTTACACTTTCAAAGAACAATTTAGTTATTTCTCAAGAAAAATATGAAAATACATAAAAAATAATTTTTTTTTCTCGTAATGGAAAGAGAGTACCCAACAACCGATAGTGGACCAGTAAAAAAAACAAAACTAACGATGAAAGGACCATGTGATAAAGAAGAGGAATGTGTCCTGTCAATAAAAGAAGAAGGTGTCAAAATGTGTTTGATCATTGTTGGTGGTTGGATTAAGTTAAAGCAATTTAAATCTAAATTCAATATTCTAATTATATTTTAAGCCAAATTAAAATTAGTAATTTTTAAATCAATATCGGACAAATACAAGTACGTGGACTTCCAAATATCGAATCATCACAGTTTGAATTTCATTTATTGCCATTAATCTTGTTACTCAGAATCACCACATTTGTCTTCCAAGTTCCCAAACACGCACGCTATCTTCGTTTATCTACGGAAATAAATAATCTTCATCTTTTCACACACTTCACCACCACCACCACCATCACCACCCACATCTCGAATATTCAATATGGACACCGACCGCATCTCCCGGCGAACCGAGATCCTCTCCAATCACCTCCGCCTTGACCCGCCAACAGCAACATCAATCCTACAGCAAAACGGTTGCCTGAGCTACTCTCCTCCGGAATTATCAGAATCAAACCAGGTAACATTCGATGTAAAGGAGATGCGGATGCTATTGGACGGCCACAATATAGAGGAACGCGATTGGCTGTTCGGACTGATGATACAGAGCAGACTATTCAACCAGCGGGAAGTGGACGGACGGGTGTTCGTGTCTCCTGATTATAATCAGTCGATGGAGCAACAACGCGAGATGACGATGAAGCGAATTGCGTATCTGTTGGATCGCGATGTGTTTCGTGGGTGGCTCACCGGTGAGGGCCCACAAGATGAGTTGAGGAAGTTGGCGCTTCATGAGGTTATTGGAATGTACGATCATTCTCTCGCTGTTAAGATCGGCGTTCATATCTTCTTATGGTACCGTACATCCTCTCTCTCTCTCTCTCTCATTTTCATGAATTCAGATTTGTTCCAGTTGATCTTAAGTTCAGTCAACACATCTGAACCTTCCGATCAAGATTTTAGGATCGGATTTTAATTATTATATTTAAAGGGCTTAATCAGTTTTAATAATGGTTACCAAAATATATTAGGATCCAAACTCATTATATATTGACTTAACTTTATTAACCACTTATCCACAATATTAAGGTAAAATTGTGACAAATTAATTATTATTATGTGGATGATTGACGAGGCTCAATGTTTGGTATATCTATTAATCATATATTGAACGCAATTAACCACTATTTCAAAAGCATTTTAACCACTTAGAAAATTGACGTGAAAGTTGTCTTAGTTTATTTGTACAAAAGCCATCTTTTCATATTATGCTCTTTTTTTTTATTTGTTAGGTATATAGGTCAGGTCTTTAATATGATTTTGGTCCACATGCTACATGAAGTTTCATTTGTGTTGTTACCGGAGTATAATAATATTAAGTTTTCATAATATATCGACAAAAAATTGGATTAACCTATTATACCAAGTTAAGTTGAAAGTCCACCTTTATATCTTTTAAGAAGATCCATATTAAAAGCATGCAGCTGTTAAGTTTGTTGTTATGATTATCTTTAAAAGCTTATGTTATAAACCCACCTAAGCTGCCTATGCCCCACTGAATTTACGATGGAACTTTTCTAGATCACTTGGTTAAAGAATGACTGTACCAATCACATTATACCTTTTAATAAAGTGTTATGGATGATTTTTAAAATTGACAGATAATTGGGCTTGTTAAGTGAAATGTTTTTTGTTAGACAAATTTCCTTTTCTTCATTTTTTATATTGAGGTGGTTGTGGATAACAAGAAAAGAATGATGGATTTGTTGACCTTAGATTATTTGTTTATACCCCCTCAAACAAGTTTACTTGACAAATGGCTCACTATTGGTTTTCTTATGAATGATGGATTTTAGGGGCGGGGCTGTAAAGTTTCTGGGAACCAAGCGCCACCATGACAAGTGGTTGAGAGCTACTGAGAACTATGAGATGAAGGGTTGTTTTGCTATGTCTGAGTTGGGCCATGGGAGTAATGTATGTGAAGGTTGCTCAATTGGATGTGATTATTAAGTCCATATGTAGTTTATTATGCTTTTACCTTGTCCCTTTTAATATCCTTCCAGAATAATTTTCACAGGTCCGAGGAATCGAAACAGTCACTACTTATGATTCAAATACTGGAGAATTTGTCATCAATACTCCGTGTGAGTCAGCTCAGAAGTATTGGATTGGTGGTGCAGCAAATGTAAGGACTCTTTTATTATCATTTCCATTTATAAGTTGTAAGATTATTTGGGTGCTTACATTTTCTCCCTGCTCTGTCTTCGTCCATATAAACACTGTATTAACTTACTTTTCTTTTTCAGCATTCCACACATACTATAGTCTTTTCACAGCTCAATATAAATGGAAGCAATCAAGGGGTGCATGCTTTTATTACCCAAATCAGGGATTCAGCTGGAAACATATGCCCAAACATCCGAATAGCTGAATGCGGTCATAAAATTGGTCTAAATGGAGTTGATAATGGCCGTATCTGGTAATATATACATTTTTTCAAGCAAGATTGCACCTGATAAATGAATTTTATTTAAAGGAGTAAACCCAAGTTCTGGCTGGACATCTGAATTCAGGTTTGACAATGTGAGAATACCCAGAGAGAATTTGTTGAATTCGGTGGCTGACGTTTCACCAAGTGGCGAATATTTGAGTGCAATAAAAAATACAGATCAGGTGATTGCTTTTTCTGAGAGCTGGCATTCTCTTTTATCTCCTTGTGCTCTTACTTGTTTCAATTTGAAAGTTTTCTCACATATATTTTGTTGTATGCCTTTCTTGCTCTAGAGGTTTGCAGCATTCTTGGCCCCTTTGACCTCCGGTCGTGTAACTATTGCTGTTAGTTCTGTTTACATCTCCAAGGTAATGATTCCATCTTATTTGTGGATATTATTGCGATTGACTGTTTTTGTTTTGTTGGTATTTTACAAACTCACAATCTTACATTATCATGCTTTTCATTTTCTGTTGTTAGATAAGCTTAGCCATTGCTATACGATATGCATTGACAAGGCGGGCCTTTTCTATTAAACCAAATGAGCCTGAAGTTTTACTGCTTGATTACCCAAGTCATCAACATCGTCTATTACCTTTACTTGCGAAAGTGTAAGTCCTCTAATACTGGCTTTAGCATTTTAATTTCTATTTGCTGGTAGCTCAAAATAACTTGATTCGTTTAGGAACCTTCAGCCAAAATAATAATGGGTCTATTTATGTTCATCTCCTTATGTTTTCTACAGATACGCCATGAGTTTTGCTTCAATTGAGCTCAAAATGATGTATGTGAATAGGACGCCCGAGTCAAACAAAACAATTCATATAGTTTCTAGTGCATACAAGGCTACTTTTACATGGAATAATATGCGTACTCTTCAGGTAATACAAATGGCTATTATACTTGGGTGTGATATATTGTAATATGTAAGCTATTGGCCTCACTAAGGTTCTACTAATGCATTAATTAGGAATGTCGTGAAGCCTGTGGCGGACAAGGCGTCAAAACTGAAAATCGTATTGGTCAATTCAAGGGTGAATTTGACGTGCATTCAACATTTGAGGGGGACAACAATGTTCTGATGCAGCAGGTGAGAAACAGTACTCTGTTAAATATGAAACTTAACAATGTATGATCAGGTTCTGATGCAGCAGGAGTTGTGTGTGAAGTGTTTGAGCGTCTTGGAGTAGAGAAAATATTATGTGTAGGAGGCCTATGCTCTAGCTCTGTTCTTAAACAGTGTACTGTATGAAAATGAAATCCCCCTTTCAAATCCAAACTGGTGGAAACATGTGACGTGTATATTGCAAAGCAATACTTGAATCCGTGCTGCTTTTGTTAGATTAGGTGCATTGACTTTTTGGTTGTGGAGAAAATAGAGAAATAATCATATGGGATTCAACTTATTATTAGCTTCAATGATTGCAACTTAGTTTGAATTTGTTGGAGATAGATCTACTTTGGGCCTTTAACAGTGTAAACTTTTTGGTTGATTGGTTTCTAATCATAACATTTGAGCCTTTTTGTTCAAGTGGATAAAACATTGAACTTTGATCCTTATCACTCTTGATGTTTATTAATTGAGATTTCAGCTGAAAAAAATTGATAGGCCTATGCTTTGTGTTTTTATGCCTTATAATAGAGATATTTAATCGAACCCAGTGTGTTATTTGAAATGAATCTGTTTTAGATCATTTTAATTGTATCTTTAATCACAATTTTCTATAGCGGACAATTTCCCATTTCTGATATGGGTGAACCTTGTCAATACTCAATAGACTTTTTAGTTTATGATTTTTGAAGTAGCATGAAATGATTCACGTTAAATTTAAACATCATTCCTTTCTTCTTTGTTCAATATCGATGGATTGAATTTATGGGTTCTACATTTCATCTCAGATAAGCAAGGCACTCCTTGCAGAATACATAGCATGTCAGACAAAAAACAAACCATTCAAAGGTCTGGGATTAGAACACATGAACAAATCTTGTCCTATCATCCCATCTGAGTTAACAAGTTCTACCATCAAGAGCAGTGAATTTCAGGTAATCATTTGACTGACTATACCTGTTGATTTTTGTAATGATCTGGTTGAAGCTTCCAATTGTTTCTTACCTCTCATTTACACAGATGGATCTATTCCACCTAAGAGAGCGAGATCTATTGATGCGTTTTGCTGCAGAGGTTTCAGAACATCAATCTCATGGAAATAGCAAAGAGTCTTCTTTCATTCTAGTGAGGACTATACCATGTTTTGTTAATTATTCCTTCATAATTAATTATCAGCCTAACAGTTTGAAAATGAAACTACTCTCTTTACCAGAGTTATCAGCTCGCCGAGGACTTGGGCAGAGCTTTCTCCGAACGAGCTATACTGAAAACGTTTATGGAGGCTGAGTCAAATTTACCAGCTGGTTCATCGAAGGTAAATCATATTATTACTTATTGAATACTATATTCCTTCTTCTATGTGTGTGTGTTTGTTAAATTATTTCCAGGATAAAGAAGTAAAACAAGTTTGTTTATCAATCTCTTTGCGATTGTCTCCTCTGTAGAATGTCTTAGGTCTGTTAAGATCATTATACGCCTTGATTTGTGTGGACGAAGATGCTGCCTTTCTCCGATATGGATACTTGTCAACTAGGAAGGCTTCTGCAGTGAGGAAAGAAGTTCCAAAACTCTGTGCTGAACTTCGACTGCATGCTTTTGCCTTGGTTAATTCCTTCGGTATTCCTGATGCTTTTTTGAGCCCTATTGCATACAACTGGGTTGAATCAAATTCTTGGTCTACTGCTCAACATTAATCGCTGATGCAAACTTCTGCATGTGATCGAGGTATAGGATGGGGCGTGGCCCTATGCTTACTTTATGCTTGAATTTTATTTTCCATATTAATAAGGAGGAAATGTGAATAATATTTGTTACTTCATATGTAATAGCTGTTAGAATATATTCTGATATTTGATGAATACTTTTACTGAAACATGAAATATTGAAGTTTTTAATCTATGTAATTAAATTGATTGTAGCGAAAAAAGAGTTGTCACCAATTTTATTTTATTAAAAAGGAAAATTAGATAAAATCTAAAATGATAATCTTCAACCAAAATTCGGGAGTCAATTACGAGTACCATCACCCTACACTGTCCGTTAAAACGGTTACTGTATAATTAATTGTATAAAAAATATTTATTTATTTTACTCCAAAAAGAATAATAAAAATAGAAATAAATTATTTATATTAACAAAAGAAGAAGTTTTTTTTTATTAATTTGGTTTGACAAGAGAAAGACTTTGCTCCTACGTATTCTCAGGTGCAATAGAAAAATCAAAATACACGTAGTTTTTGGTAGAAAATATTTATGGATTAATTAATTTTATTATTAATCAATTTTATTTATCATTAAAAAAATTGGATTAATAGTGATAAGTGAGAAATAAAAAGGATTACCAAATAGTAGGATAATAAAACAAAGAAAAATATATCAATTTTTCTAAAACAAATTTTATTTTCTACAGGTTGTATCAATTTAAGAGTTGCATGGTTTGTATAAAAATTAAAATCGACAATTAGATGACAAATCGTAATATATAAAAAGTATCAAAATTTAATAGAAAAAACAAAACACCATACCAAATTCACAACTTTAATTGTCTCCTTTAGGCATCTTTTTTTTCCTTCTCTTATTTTTTTAGTGCGAGTTGAATGGATAGTTATAGAGAATATTGTGTAAGAATGACTGGATGGAGAACTAACGGTGTTCACCGAATAGTAGATTCAAACACTTTTCTATATTTTTTATAAATGGGTGATTATAGAGAAAGAATGCTGCAACAGAGAACTAATAGTAGTAGCTTTCTGGTAGGCAAATTCAAGCACATAAAACTCGTCATATTTTCTAATCTCTTCCTTCTTTCCTCCAATCTCATAAAACTCTTATTTATATTAACAAATTAGGGTTAAGTAATTTTTAGAAATAAATGTCAACACAACTAATTAAGTTGAACCCTCAAATTTTATTTGCTTTTAAAATCTTTCCTCAAATTCCAAAAAATCATATTAAATAGAAATTATTCATATTTAATTTACTCCAAAAAATACCATATTTATTAATTTTATATTTAAATAAAAATAAACAAGTTTTGAATTAATTTTTTTTATTAGCATGTTATTATTAGACCAAAAAAGTAGTAAATAAATAAAAGGCCTAACATATATATCTTTTCATTAACAAGTGAATATCATATGGAAAATTACATAAAAATTATATATTGAAATAAGAAAATAGAAAAGTTAGGGTAAAAAGTTCAAACTACCCTTTTTATTAATGTTTTTGTGAATATTAAGAAAAGACATACAAAATTAAGTGTCGACAACGTCTAAATAATGTGAGGAAAATTTCTAAAATATATTTGAAATTATTTAATAGCTATATTAATGTAGCAAAATTAAAAAACTTAATGTGGTCAAGTGATATTAATGTAGCAAAATTAAATAACTTAACGTGGTCCAGTGATTGCGATACTTGAGGTTATTGCATCTGTTAGCCATCAAACCAATGCATTTGTTAAATTACTAAGGGTTACAAACCTTTTCAATAGTTTTTCCCCCTCACCAATTGGTAAAAGTTTCTTTATAAATAGAGACGCTTTAAAGGCAGAAATAGAACATATTTTTCATGTTAGATGAATCAAATTTCAGTCAAAAATATTTCTGAGTCATTTCTTCTTTTCTCCATTGTACAAGAGTAAATGAAAAGCCTTTAATTTGTAAACTATCATTGATAGATAAACTTGATGTGAATGTGTAATTTATTTCAAGGGTTCCAAAATATTCTGAAGAAGATTTGTCGGTTAACACATTTGCATCCAATATTCATAGATTGATGGAGACAAATCGAACCTAAAGCTTAGTGTAATACACACACTTCGGAATTTATTTGTGCAACTTTCATTGTTGTCAATTTCATCTTCTTCCTATTTCAGATTTACAACATATCCCCAACAAAATATCAAACAATCTTTAGGTTCAAATTTTTTATTTTAATTTATTTTTGAACAATTGATGTTTCTTTAATGAAAATGAACAACCACATATTTATGACTACGATGAAAGGTACAAAATCAATTTATATTAATATATGATATATTTGATATTCATGTAATTTTAATATTAAGTTAAAGACAATGTATTTGTCTGAATTTGTCTGAATTGCATGCCCTGTTACCGACTTGTTAGCATATATAATTGATGACAATGTTATTCTTGTTTATATATGCATGAATTTTGTTTGTTTGCATTTTAAAAAATCAATTTATGTCTTGATTTTTATTAGTGGCGTTGTATGGATTGACTCTTGGTTGATATTTTGGTTTCAAATCTTATATTTTGAAATTGTTGACAAAAAGAAAACGCAAAACTTGGAATTAAAATATTTTAAAAAAATCATATTGAACATTTTAAGTTTGGAAACAAAATTGATGTAAATGTTAATTACTTTGGTCGTAGATAATAAAGTTTATATGATTCTAAATTTATATGATTTTATGAAATACTCATAATTGTAATGCTACAACGAGTTCATGTTTTGATACTAACAATTATGTGATTTTATTAGCATTAATATGTTTGACTTATGATGCATGCTCATGTACTAATTTATTATAAAAGTAGTGTAAGTAACTTTCATAAATATCAAGTGGGGTTTTAACTGGTTCATGCAAGAAGTTTTATTTTTATTTAGAATGAATGATCTAATAGCATATGTGCATGATAGTATTGAAAGTAATTGTTTCTTACATGCCTTGATATTGAAAATTATTTGGATTTATTTTGAATTATTGTAAGTTGACAAATGTTCATGGAAGAAACTAAAAGAATATTTTAATGATTTTATTCATTGTTTATTTTTTATTATGACACTTATTTGAATTTACCATAAAACATATTTAAATATAAATCTTGAATTAAAAAATAAAATTTATAATGTATGTATTAGTTTAAATAAAACTATGAAGAAATGGTTTCTTTAATAAAAATGAAATGAGAATTCTTATTTGTTAAGGAGTAGATGACTTACATGTTTGGACCCATCTTATGATATTTGATTAGGAGAAATTTTCATGATCATGCTTTGTTAGCTTGTGACAATATATATTTAATGCATTCAATGTAATATATCTTGAACTTAGATATATTGAAAAGAAAATTAGAATTTTAAATTGAAGTGCTTAGTAAATATAGTAAAAGGTAGAATGACATAAAAGTTTATGTATGTGATAGTTGAGATGTTTATTAATTGTATGTGATACAATGTGAAAAGATTAAATGAAAAAAGTATCATGGTTTGGTGATAATTGGTCAATACTATAAAGAATATATAAAAAGGTGTAACTATGTGAGTGAATGCATATTCAAATATTATTAAAGTTGAAAGGAATCTTGCAATTCTTTGACAAAAGAGTTGACAAGGATATGATGTTGAAGTCATTGAAGACATCGTCAAGGATACGATACAAGCTTATATCTAAATAATCACTAATATTTGGACCATAAAATAAAAGTGGTAGGATGAGGTTGTTGGAACCAAGTTGGTTCTAAGTACTTAGGATTTTGATGTTTACAAAAGCACTCCATGTAACCTTATTTTGTACTTAGAATTATTATATTAAATGCCACCAGAAGATGAAGTCACCAGAGGCAGAAGATGAGCTACCAGAGGATAAAATCAGACCAGAGGATACACCTCCAGAAGATACCAGAAGATGCATACAAAAGGCACCAGAGGATACACCTCCAGAGGATATCAGAGGATGTCAAAACATCATCAGAGGATATCTTTCCTGGCCCAGATCAGAAGGAAGCAGAGTCCAGAAGGAGACCTGGACCAGACCAGAAGGAAGCCTGCTAGAGGGAGACTTGGTCCAGACTAGAAGGAATCACAAGTCAGACTTGGTCCAGACTTTATTCTGACCAGAAGATAGCTTGACAGTGATTATAAAATTCAGTCTAGACCTGAAGAAATGAAAGTCCAGATTTAATTTCAGTTCAATCCAGACTCAGTCCAGAATTGGTCTAGATTAGAGGAAAAATGTTCAGATCAATGGTTCAGATTTAAGCATCATGGCCCAGTGTTGGATGATATCAGAAGATCAAATCACATGGTCCAGTGATTGGCCGAGATCAGAAGATCAGAATGTGTGGTCCAGTGTTGGCCTAGATCAGAGGATCATAACAAATCAGATTGTATGGTCCAGATGCGGACGAGATCAGAAGATCAAACGGTCCAGATTTAATCATGATGATAATCAGTGGAGACTTGATTAAATTCGATCAAAGTATTAAGAGGATTTGATACAAAAATAAATTGAAGACTTGTGGGAATTCAGAAGCTATTGGCGGGAAGAAAGATTTGGTTCAGAATTAATCAAGAACAGGATTGACCAAAGTGATTTTTGAATGCAAATTTGGAGCTAAAAAGATATGTTTTTTTATTTAAGTGAAACCCGATTGGCCAAGTTATTTTTGCAAGAGTATCTGGCAAGATACAGCTCAAACTTAAGCATAGAAGCAACCCTAATTATTCATCTATAAAAGGAGGCTCAAGGCAGAAGACTCAACATCGAAAATACTTGAGAGTCATACACTTCCAAAAGCAAAATACTTGAGTTTTCAGTGAGGTCAATTGTGAGTATCCGCTTTCTAGAAGCAAGCACTCTAAGTTTTCTTTCCCTTGTGTTAGATCTAAGTTGTTGAAGTAGAGTCTACAATCTGAAGGAGTAACAGATTACTTAGCAATTAGATTCAAGGTTCTTTTCCTCAAAAGTCTAGGATTGTTAGACTGTTTGAGAAGACTGACTTGGAGGGTCAGTGGTATTGTTGTAATTCAAGGTTTTTGAATTAGTGAAATCCTTCAAAGTGAAGGGACTGGACGTAGCCTAGTTAACGGTGAACCAGTATAAAATTCTGATTTTTTATTTACTTTATATCCGCTGCTAACTCTGTTTTAATTCATACATAACATGTTTTGTTTTAAAACTAAAAAGTATTCAAGTTAGTCAAACACAATTCAACCCCCTTCTCGTGTTTGCACCTTCAGAGGTCTCCACTTAAAGGACATATAACATATATTTGCTAGAATGTATAATTATGGGTCCATTTACGATATAGTCCACTTATATGTTGAAGGTGCAAACACGATAAAGGGGGTTGAATTGTGTTTGACAAAATTTATAACTTTGCAAATTTGATGAAGGCTGGTTGAATTATATGAATTACTTGGATACGAAGCAATCAGAGTTAGAGGTAGCAAACAATGAAAGCATAAATAATTTGACACATAGATTTATCCTGGTTCACCACTAACTTGGCTACATACAACCCCCTCATTCAGAAGGCTTTAATCCACTAATTCAATTACCTTGAATTACAAAGCACCTGACCCTCAAATCCAGTCTTCCCAAACAGCCTGACAATCCTAAACTTTTGAGGAACTAACCACCTTGACCCTACAAGCCAAGTCTTCTCCTAAAAATCTGACAACCCCAAATTGTAGAAGGAACTAAACCACTATCAGGTTGGATACAAAAGATTAGAACTTTAAGTGTTTGCTTCTAACAAAGCTGATAATAATAATAACTCTCACACTCTAAGAAAAGAACACTCAAAAAATATTTCTAACTTGAACAAGTGTTTCTCTCTTTGAACTCCAAGATTAATTTGAAATTTTGAGCTTATGAGTTCTTCTACTCTTTTCCGATTTTCAATGATCTTCTTCTTCACCCTTAAGTATCTATTTATAGTTAAAATTTGGGATTCAATTTAGTCCTTGTTTAATTCAGAATTGTATCTTCTTTAGATTAAGTTTGTAAATTCTTCAGATTGATTCTGTTTGTATTTTATTCAAATTGAGTTTGTAAATTCTTCAGATTGATTCTGTTTGTATTTTGTTAAGATTGAGTTTGTAAATTCGTCATATTGATTATGCTCATATTTTGTTGTAGACAAATCTTGTTCAAATCTTGATAAAATCTTCTTCAAATCTTGACCACATCTTCTTCAACTATAAATTTGAATCAAATCTTTATTATCATCAAAACTTTAAATATAAAACCAACTTGATTCCAACAATCTCCACCTTTTTTATGATGACAAAACTTGTATTTTTTATAACTAACTTTTCTTTAATATTTCTTTGACTCCCCCTAATTTAGGTCTCCCCCTAAGTCTAAGTATCATTTTCTTCCCACGTTATCAAATATATTTTCTCCCCTTTCGTCATCAGACAAAAAGACTTGAAAGTGAAACTTGCTCCTTTTTTTTTCCTATTTTTTTAATAACATAAATATATTACAAGAAAATATAAAAACTAATATAAAACTAAACTACTTTGAATTTTTCACAACATCAGTCAGGTATGAAGGTATGATTTATGTTTTTCTTGATGAAGTCAAATCTATCTTCAGGTAGTGGTTTGGTGAATATGTTAGCCTATTGGTGTTTAGTATCTACAAAATGAATGTTTAGTACCCCTTTTTGAACAAAGTCCCTGATGAATTGGTGTTTGATCTCTATGTGTTTAGCTCTAGAATGTTGGAGAGAGTTTTTGGTTAGACAAACGGTAGAAGTGTTATCACAATAGATGAGAATGTTGGGTTTCTAGGATTTTGGCCTGGATCATCTTTTTCAAGTGAACAACTAGGGTGCATTGGTGTAACCATAGGTTTGCAATCACTCATCTTAAACTTCCTAAGAAGCTCTTTTGTATATTTAGTTTGATGAATGTATATACCTTTTTTACTTTGCTGAATTTCACGCTATATCAATTTAGAAAATTCTTGGCAACATTAGTAGATTCAAAAATAATGTCATCAACATAAAATTGAATAATAAGAATGTCATCTCCTATTGATTTCTAAAAAATGTATTATCTACTTGTCCTCTTTCAAAATTATTTTTAAGCAAGAAGTTACTAAGTCTATTATACTATGCCCTAGGTGCTTGTTTTAGACCATACAGAGTTTTCCAAAGTTTAAAATATGATTTGGAAATGCATCACTTTCAAAGCCTAGGGGTTGTTTAACATAGACTTCTTCACTTATATAACCATTTAGAAAAGCACATTTAATATCCATTAATGTAATGTTATTATTTGCAGCAAAAGAAAGTAAGATATGAATAACTTCTAACCTGGCCACTGGAGCAAATGTCTCAGTGTAATCAATGCCCTATTGCTGACTATAGCCTTGTGCGACAAGTCTTGCCTTGTTTTTGACCACTTCACCTTTTCCATTTAGCTTGTTTTTGAAAACCCATTTGGTTCCAATAATGTTCTTCTTTGGTCTAGGTACTAGATCCCAAACATCATTCCTTTTAAATTCATTTAACTCTTCTTGCATTGCAAGAATCCATCCATCATCTGTCAATGCTTCCTCAATAGAGGTAGGCTTGATTGATGAGAGTAAGCCAAACAAGGTGGTATCTTTTAGTGATGATCTGGTCCTAAAAAGATCACTTGCACTTCCAATGATTAGAGTTTCAGGATGAGATGACTTGTACTTGCATCTAGATCTTCCTTCTGACTTATCTTGACTGTTTCTGACTTGATCATATTCATCTTTTTCTAATTTGCTTGCCTCCTCGAATTTTTCAAGTTTTTTTGGTTTGTCTATATCTGCTTCATTTGATTATGGTAAACCTACAGTATCCTCAACTTGCTTTGACTTTTGAAGTCAAGCTGTTTGTCATATAACATAATATAAATCAGATAATTGAAGAATGGGATCAAATACAACCAAAAAATTAATTTTGTTTCTTGTCGTTTCGACTTGTTTATGAAAGCCAAACTTGTATGCTACTTCTGCGGAAGTGTTCAGATTCTGTGATCTCCTGGTTCCTTTAAATTTTTTAGAATCTACAAAATACTTATCTAGCTTTGATTTTTAAGATCAAACTTCTTGTTATTACACTAAACATAATATCAAAATATTTAAAGAAAGATATAACCTATATGTCAACAGTTTTAGTTTTACTCTGAAAAACCCTTTTATTTGTTCTTTTCTGGTTTTCAGATCTGAATTTGCATATTCTCTTACTAGAGGGTCTGGATGAATGGGTTTTAAATTCCCATCCAAGTTTGTAGTCTTGATGAATTTGATTGGAGTGTTCAAAGAAGTCTCGTGGTTTTGATTGTTAATCTGACACTTCTGTTTCTGCTGATGTATCAGGTTCCTCTGGTAATTTTGGAACTGATGGTCATTCTGATTCTTCTGGTAGTTCTAGTTCTGTTGATATACATGATTTCTCTGCCAGTTTTGATTATGTTGATACTCCAGATTTTTATGGTTCAACATATGGTTCTAATTCTGATATGTATTGTATTGACCAGTCCTTCTTCCACCAATGTCAGTTGGCTTTTGTTTGTTAAGTCTTGGAACATAGACCTTTTTCCCTTCATATATTGCAAGCATATGCAACATAAACAATTTTATCTTTTGATACCCAAATAGGTCATGGTTTGAAGAAAAAAATACATCAAATTGAATTTTTCTTCAATTATATTTTTTTTCTTCTATTTAATGTATTTTGTTTCATGATATTAATATAATTTACTTTTTTAAATTATAATTATTTTTATTTTAATTATTATTATTATTATTATTATTTTTGTTTATTAGATCCAGAGAGAAAAAAATAGGAGGAAGTTGTTAACAAAATAGAATTAATTGACTATTTTATCTAAATAGAAGAGAATTGTTATAATAATATAAATTTATCTACAAAATATGATAGAGGTTTTAAAATAATATGATAGAGTTTTAAAATAAGATGTCTTGTGGTTTTGATTGTTAATCTGACACTTCTGTTTCTGCTGATGTATCAGGTTCCTCTGGTAATTTTGGAACTGGTAATTCTGATTCTTCTGGTAGTTCTAGTTGTTGGAACCAAGTTGGTTCTAAGTACTTAGGATTTTGATGTTTACAAAAGCACTCCATGTAATCTTATTTTGTACTTAGAATTAATATATTAAATGCCACCAGAAGATAAAGTCACCAAAGGTAGAAGATGAGTAACCAGAGGATAAAATCAGACCAGAGGATACACTTCCAGAAGACACCAGAGGATACACCTCTAGAGGATATCAGAGAATGTCAAAACATCACCAGAGGATATCTTTTCTGGCCCAGATCAAAAGGAAGCAGAGTCCAGAAGGAGACATAGACCAGACTAGAAGGAAGCCTGCCAGAGGGAGACTTGGTCCAGACGAGAGGGAATCACAAGTCAGACTTGGTCCAGACTTTATTCTGACGAGAAGATAGCTTGGCAGTGATTAGAAAATTCTGTCCATACCAGAAGAAATGAAAGTCCAGATTTAATTTCATTTTAATCCAGACTCAATCCAGAATTGGTCAAGATCAGAGGAAAAATGTTCAGATCAATGGTCTAGATTTAAGCATCATGGCCCAGTGTTGGCCGAGATCAGAAGATAAGACCATATGGCCCAGTGTTGGCCGAGATCAGAAGATCAGATCATATGGTCCAGTGATTGACCGAGATCAGAAGATCAGAATGTGTGGTCCAGTGTTGGCCGAGATAAGAGGATTACAGCAGATCAGATTGTATGGTCTAGATGTGGACGAGATCAGAAGATCATACGGTCCAGATTTAATCATGATGATAATCAGTGGAGACTTGATTAAATTTGATCAAAGTATTAAAAGGATTTGATACAAAAATAAATTGAAGTCTTGTGGGAATTTAGAAGCTATTGGCGGGAAGAAATATTTGGTCCAGAATTAATCAAGAACAGGATTGACCAAAGTTATTTTTGAATGCAAATCTGAAGCTAAAAAGATATGATTTTTATTTAAGAGAAACCCGATTGGCCAAGTTATTTTTGCAAGAGTATCTAGCAAGATACAGCTCGAACTTAAGCATGGAAGAGACCCTAATCTTCATCTATAAAAGGAGGCTCAAGGCAGAAGACTTGATCATCGAAAATACTTGAGAGTCATACACTTCTAAAAGCAAAATACTTGAGTTTTCAGTGAGGTCAATTGTGAGTATCCGCTTTCTAGAAGCAAGTACTCTAAGTTTTTCTTTCCCTTGTGTTAGATCTAAGTTGTTGAATTAAAGTCTACAATCTGAAGGAGTCAGAAGGAGTAGCAGATTACTTAACAATTAGATTCAAGGTTCTTTTCCTCAAAAGTCTAGGATTGTTAGACTGTTTGAGAAGACTGACTTGAAGGGTCAGTGGTATTGTTGTAATTCAAGATTTTTGAATTAGTGAAATCCTTCAAAGTGAAGGGACTGGACGTAGCCTAGTTAACGGTGAACCAATATAAAATTCTGTGTTTTATATTTACTTTATATCCGCTGCTAACTCTGTTTTATTCATACATCAGGTTTTGTTATAAAACTGCAAAAACAGAAAAAGTAATCAAGTTAGTCAAACACAATTCAACCCCCCTTCTCGTGTTTGCACCTTTACTAGTTCTGTTGATATACATGATTTCTCTGCCAGTTTTGATTATGTTGATACTCCAGATTTTTATGGTTCAACATATGGTTCTAATTCTGATATGTATTGTGTTGACCAATCCTTCTTCCACCAATGTTAGCTGGCTTTTGTTTGTTAAGTGTTGGAACATAGACCTTTTTCCTTTCATATATTGCAAGCACATGCAACATAAACAATTTTATCTTTTGATACCCAAATAGGTCTCGGTTTGAAGAAAAAAATACATCAAATTGAATTTTTCTTCAATTATATTTTTTTCTTCTATTTAATGTATTTTGTTTCATGATATTAATATAATTTACTTTTTTAAATTATAATTATTTTTTATTTTAATTATTATTATTATTATTTTTGTTTATTAGATCCAGAGAGAAAAAATAGGAGGAAGTTGTTAGCAAAATAGAATTAATTGACTATTTTATCTAAATAGAAGAGAATTGTTATAATAATATAAATTTATCTACAAAATATGATAGAGTTTTTAAAATAATATTACACGTTATTTTTTTTTTGGCACATCTACTCAACCACATTTTTTTTTCTTTTCAATTTAATGTGTTTTATTTTATTGTATTAATAGTATTTTGTTTTTTTAAATATTTTTATTATTTTTATTAGGCTAAATAGAATATGTAATCCTTTATCCTTTTTTTTACAAAAATTCAAAAAATTCATCAAAATTTTCAGCCAAAGCCCATAAAATTAATTATATTCTTCAATATAATACAAATTTTATCAAATTCGAAACTCAAATCTTCAAATAAATTCATATTTCTATTTCTAACAACATCAAATAAAGAATGTTACGAATTTAATGAAATTTGTATTATATTAAAGAATATAATTAATTTTATGAGTTTTGGTTGAAAATTTTGATGAGTTTTTTGAATGTTTGTAATAAAAAGGATAATATTGTTGACATTTTAAAACATAGAAGATCAAATTGTCACTTAAAATTAAAATAAAGGACCAAATTGAAGAAAAAAAATAAAGATAAAGGAGTTAACTGAAATTAAGATAAGGACCACAAGTGTTATTTAGCCTTTTTATTATTATTATTTTTATTTATTAGATCCGGAGAAAAAATATGAGCAAATTGTTAACAAAATAGAATTAAGTGGATATTTTATTTGCAAAATAATAAGACATATTTGTTATAATAATATAAATTTATCTACAAAATAGGATAGAGTTGTTAAAATAATATAACATGTTATTTGTTTTGACACATCTACTCAATCGCATTTATTTTTCCTTTTCAATTTAATGGATTTTATTTTATTTTATTAATAATATTTTTTTTAAATATTTTAATTTTTTTAATTATTATTATTTTTATTTATTGAGAAAAAATAGGAGAAAATTGTTACCAAAATAGAATTAAGTGGCTATTTTATTAATAGTATTTTGTTTTTTAAATATTTTAATTATTTTTAATTTATTAAATAACAAATAACCCACTTATTAAAATGAAAAAACAAAAAACAAAACGTGTAGATGGTGTGCGACCTCTCCTAGCGAGTTAAAAAAAATAATCCTTCAGGAGGTTGTATGGCGGATGCGACCTCATGAAGGTGAAAATAAGTAGTTATATATTTTTAAAAGTAGGGCATTTTAGTTACCTTTAAAAAAAAGAGATATTTCAATCAATTAATCCAAAAATTAACGTATTTAATTTATATTATAGATCAAATATATAATTATTATTGACCAAATTATCTTTTATAAAAACGATTACATAAAATAGTATTTAAGAATGAGAGAAATTTTATTTTAAGAAAGACTTAATTGTAGTTTTGGTCCCTCTATTATTATCAACGAAATTGGTCCTTTTATTTTAAATGTCGACAATTTTGGTTCATCCTTCAAATTTTTTAACTAAAAAATGACAATTTGACATATATATATATTTTAAATAATATGACATACAATTCTATGATATAGAACAATATAGATACATCAATTATTTATATATTATTAATTAAATTCAAAATATAAAAAATTTATGAAGTTAAAAACTAAATTTTTACGTCATTTTATTTAAAACATCCACGCCCTGATTTTTAATTAAAAAATCCAAATAAATAGATGACCACTTTGGTAGATCAATAAAGGCGCCTTCAACGACTCATTGTCATCTACTCACTCCATCTACATTTGAACAATAACCATTGCTCTAAAATTTGATTATTCCTTTTTTTCCTCTTTTAATTTAGTGCCCTACTGTCCCAATAAATTAAACTCTAAAACAATAAAAGAATGTTGATTACGAGTTTACCATTTTTCCATAGAGTTTTCTAAAGTTGTTCTTCGTCGATCACGAGGGGAGTTGAAATTTCTAGATCTAAGGTTAAAAGAACGGTTCCGTATAGAGAAAAAGATAAATAAAATTATGGGATATATTAATATTAATATAATAAAAAAATATAAATAATTGAAGTGATATTTTAAAATTTTGAAAGAAACAACATTTAAATAATAAAAAATAATTTTTAGGTTTTTCATGAAACACGCACTCAATATATATATTCCATGTATAGCATGATGAGGATGAAGTCCTGTTTTTGACACACAAGTTCTCTTTAACTATGCTTTGGTAATTGTTGGTTTATAAATAAGAAGAGAAGATAACTTCTTCCATAAGCACCACCAAAATCAAAGGATCTCCATATTTCTAGCCTCTTTCTTCTCTACACTCTACATTTAACCAACACATATATATCACAAATAACAACTCTTTTTGTCTCATCTTCTTCAATTATCATTTTGTTGAAAACTAACATCATGGATTCATCACATCCTTTACACATAGCAATGTTTCCATGGTTTGCCATGGGACACCAAACAGCATTCCTTCACCTATCAAACAAATTAGCAAAAAAAGGCCACAAAATAACATTCTTCACACCCCAAAAAGCACAATCAAAATTACAACCATTCAATCTCCACCCTCAATCCATCAACTTCATAACCATCACTGTCCCTCATGTTGATCCTCTTCCTCCCAATTCACAAACAACAGCTGATGTTCCTTACCCTTTACAGCCACACATCATGACAGCCATGGATTTAACTCGACCCGATATTGAATCTCATCTCTCCAATCTCAAACCTCACATTGTCTTCTATGATTTCACACATTGGATTCCATCTGTAACAAAACCTTTAGGTATCAAATGTCTTCATTATTGCACTGCTAGTTCTGTCATGGTTGGTTACACTTTATCACCTGCTAGATATTCTAAGGGAAAAGATTTAACTGAATTTGATCTCATGGAACCTCCTTCTGGTTACCCTGATTCTTCAATCAAGCTTTTTCAACATGAAGCTAAATCTTTTGCTGCTAAAAGGACTGAATATTTTGGTAGCAATGTTCTTTTTTACGATCGACAAGCCATCGCTTTGAATGAAGCTGATGCATTGGGATACAGAACATGTAGAGAAATTGAAGGACCTTATCTTGATTACATACAGAAAGTTTTTAATAAACCTGTTCTAGCTTCAGGTCCTGTTATACTCGAAAAACCGAATTCGTGTTTGGAAGAAAAATTGGCCAATGGGTTTAATCGATTCGAAAAAGATTCAGTTGTTTACTGTTGCTTCGGAAGTGAATGTACATTAAGGCCAAATCAGTTTACAGAATTGGTGCTTGGTCTTGAGTTAACAGGTAAGCCATTTTTTGCCGCTTTGAAACCGCCTTTTGGTTTTGCAACGGTCGAAGAAGCGTTACCAGAAGGTTTTGAGAAAAGGGTTGAAGGAAAAGGTGTTGTGTTTGGTGGTTGGGTTCAACAACAATTGATTTTGGAACATAGTTCTGTTGGGTGTTTTATTACACATTGTGGTTCAGGTTCTTTGTCAGAGGCATTGGTGAATAAGTGTCAATTGGTTTTGTTGCCTAATGTTGGTGATCAAATTTTGAATGCTAGGATGATGGGGAATAACTTGAAAGTTGGTGTTGAAGTTGTGAAAGGTGAAGATGGATTGTTTACCAAGGAAAGTGTTTGTGAAGCTGTGAATATTGTGATGGATGATGAGAATGAAATTAGTAAACAAGTGAGGGGTAATCATGCTAAGATAAGAGAGATGTTGCTTAATAAAGATCTTGAGTCATCTTATCTTGATAGTTTCTGCAAGAAGCTTCAAGAGATTGTTCAGGAAAATAGTTAATGGAATTTTTATGTAGTAGTAATTGTTTTTGTTTTATTTTACTAATTTTGTTGGAGTCTGTTTGTTATGCATGTTTGTATGTGTGTGTACTATGTAATGTTTGATATGGTCATTTGCATGCATTAATTAATGTTGGATATTGTATTATATCTTTATGGAATTGGAACCATAATCTCCTGATTTTCATTTGCTATCTTATAACTTTTTTTAATAACTAAACTTTGAATTAACAATCCCTCTCAATAGTACAAAAAATGCTACTAAAGGAATAAACAAAAATAATTTACATGAAGCCCTTTAATATCCAAGAGAATCAACAATTTAAGCAAATCAATGGTTGAGAAATTATAATTGAAACTTTTTAAATTACAGTTAAACTAAAATTAAATTAAATGTTTCACACATTCAACAATAGAAATAATATTTGCTTTATGCTGACCAAATACTCTATTATTTTTTTTTTCAAATAGACCAAATAACAGCCAACTAAACACATAAAATCTTCTTTTGTTTAATCCAAAAAATAAGCAGTGTTTTTTTTTTATATAGATTTTCTCTGCAAAACATAATCTTAATCTTATTTAAGACATATCAAACATTAAATATAAATAATTCTCTCAACTAAAATTCAAATTTTTCATCTAATTCTTTCCGCTATACTCGACTTTATAAATTAGTAGTTTTGTTTTTATACGTATCTTAAAAAATAAAAGCGGTCAAATGTTTATGAAAATAAATTGAAGGAGTGGACTCTGGACATTTCAAAATTGCACCTATTACACAAATTTTTATAATTAGGATCATTCTATCTATTACCTCAGATCTTATATACAAGAATATGTGTAATTTTTTGTCCCAAATATATAAGAAAATGTTTGTATGATTTTTTTGTTCCAAATATATGAAAAAGTCACACATTTAAATGTATTAAATATTTATTTTTATTTTTATGCCTTTATTTCATATTTAATAAATGTATCTGAAAAAGTAATTTTCAGTTTTTTTTTATCATAAAAATAACTCATTTAATACATTCAATCAAATAAACTTGAAGTAAGCTCATTTTATCATAAAAGTTATTTATAAAAAAATTATCATAAAAATTAATACACTCAATAATTTTTATTTTTATTTTTATAATAAAATAAAATATACACTTAATAAAACTTATTTAAAGTTTTTTTTTACAACGTTTTTTCATTAGCATACTTTGCCTATAAATAATAAAGTCCTTTCATAATAATCCAAGAGGGTGTTTGGCCTTATTTTCTACTTTTCTTCTCCTTACAAAGAGCAGGTAACCCAAACACTATTTTAATAAAGTTCTTAATATAAAAAATATTTTTTTAAGGAAAAAAAACAATATTATAAAAATACCAATAGGGGTTGAGATTAATAGAAGAGACTTCAGTTCAAAATTCAAATCTCCTCTAAAAACAGTAGTCACATTTAATTAGTGTACGGCACACTATCGAATCGATGGAAATTTTCTTTTTTTCATAATAAGATGTTAAATCTAATATTTAGACAACTTACACGGAAATTGTGCTAAATGGTACCAATCAATTCTTTAAGTAATTGAATAAAATGGCAAGTCAAATTGGTCAAGAATACTCAAATCTTATCTATAGTTTTTTATTCTGTTCAAGGATTCCTCCAATCTCATCACAAATCTTACCACCCAACAAACAACCTTGGCCAAGCGTATCTAAGATAATTTAATTTAATATGGGGGTTTGCATGCATATACAGTACGTTGACGGTTGAAACCCCATAATGATTGATTCACACATCTAAACTTTGTTGCCTGCAAAACTGTGCTAGATAATATATTATTAAAATACGAGAATGGAATAAGCAGAAAAATAAATAAATAAATAAACCATGCATTTCAGCACAACTTTTTTCCACTTCGATCATATACACAATTTAGTTTGGTTACGCAACTTTAATTAATTTTAAATGAATTAATTTTAATAAAAAATGAGTTAAATATAAAATAATTTATATTTATATTTATATTCATATAAAAATGAATTAAACAAGTATAAAATTATATTTAAAGTTAAAAATTAAAATTTTTAAATTTAAGTTATTATAAAGACAAAAATAATTTTATCCAATAACACTCAAATATATCGATATTAATTCATACCTATAATCAATTTTTCCTTGTCGAAAAGTAAAATATGGCACAGTCAAACTGCTTTTTTAAGGTGGATAATTTATAAGTTTAAGGTTATATGATTAAAGTATAAATGTTTGGTAATAATTTTCCGAATTTATAGCGTTTTTTATGATATTATTTTAAAGTTATATGATTAAAGTAGAAATATTTGGTAATAATTTTCTTTCACAAATTTATAACTTTTTTTTTCTGAGTTTACAGCGTTTTTTATGATATTATTTTAAGTAGTGTTTAATTATATATATATATATATATATATATATAACATATTAAATGAGGTGAATTTTAGAATGAAAGAGTTAAATCTTAATTATAATTATATATAAATAATCATAATTAAGAATTATTTAAGTAACACATGATCATTCAAAACAATCACATGACTTTTTCTTCTAATCTTGACTATTTATATATAATTATGTATTCAAAATTTAACATTCTCATTATAAAACTCTTCTTATTTTATATATATATTATTTTTTTGTCTTTGTTATTTTCGTTATCTTTAATTTAAAAACCAAATATTTAATTAATCATTAGTTCAACGATTGCAAATAATGCACACTCAAATGGTAAGAAGGAAGGAATAGATAAACTAGAGTGACATGTGGTCATATGCATGAGGTGATGCAGGCCCCATCTGAAGTAAACTTAGTCCATCCACATTCTAACATGAATAACAATAAATTAGGCCGAACTAAAATTTAAAAGATTTGAGTTTGTTTTTTTTTTTTTTAAATTTAAAGTTTAAGTTTGATCAATGATTTGTCATAGATGTTGTTAAGTCTGATCTTAGGATTGATTTAACAAATTTGAAGACTTAAAGCAACTTTTAAAAATGAAATTTTAAATTATATACCGTAAAAACATAAAAATAGTGACATAGTCTACATTTGAACTTTGAACGAAAAACTTAAAATCCACATTTTACCAACCGAGATAACATATAACTACAAGTAAATTTGTAACATAATTAATAACATCATATACTATTTAGTTTGAAAACATTTTTTCTTTATTTTAAGTAAACATTTTTTTTATGTCTAAAGCTCTAGCTTTAGTGGTTTGACCATTGGGTCAATCCTACCTCATCATGGTCTTTATAAAAGTCTGATGCAACATATTGAAGGTGCAAACATGAGAAGGGGGGTTGAATTGTGTTTGACTAACTTGAATACTTTTTCTGTTTTTGCAGTTTTATAACAAAATTTGATGTATGAATAAAACAGAGTTAGCAACGGATGTAAAGTAAATATAAAAACACAGAATTTTATACTGGTCCACTGTTAACGAGGCTACGTCCAGTCCCTTCACTTTGAAGAATTTCACTAATTCAAAACCTTGAATTACAAAAATACCACCGACCCTCCAAGTCAGTATTCTCAAACAGTCTAACAATCCTATACTTTTGAGGAAAACAGCACCTTGACTTCTTAAGTCAAGTCTTCTCCTACCAATCTGACAACCCCAGATTGTAGAAGGAATTACAACGCCTTGAATCTAATTGCCAAGTAATCTGCTACCCCTTCTGACTCCCTCAGATTGTAGACTCTACTTCAACAACTTAGATCTAACACAAGGGAAAGAAAATAACACGAGTGCTTGCTTCTGGAAAGTTGGAACTCACAATTAACCTCACTGAAAACTCGAGTGTTTGCTTTTGGAAGTGTATGACTCTTTTGTGATTTTCGATGCTAAGTATTCTGCCTTGAGCCTCCTTTTATAGATGCAAATTAGGGTCTCTTTCAAGCTTAATTTCGAGTTGTATCTTGTTGGATTCTTTTGCAAAAATATCTTGACCAATCGGGTTTCATTTAAATAAAAAACATATCTTTTTAGCTCCAGATTTGCTTTAAAAAATAACTCTGGCCAATCTTGTCTTGAATTAATTCTGGATCAAATCTTTCTTCCCGCTGCGTGCTTTCCTTCTTGAAACTGTGCCTTTATGATGTCCAGAGGCAGACCTGATGTGTGCTATCATTGCTGTTTCTTCCTCTTCTTCATCAGACGATTCTTCTTCTGATTCTGATACATCCCAGGCTGCCATCAGACCCTTCTTTTTGAATCTGGAACTCTCTTTCTGCTATTTTCCTTTTTCAAGATTTGGACATTCTGACTTGATATGTCCAGGTTCATTGCATCCATAACAGATGATGCTCTTCTTTTCAGATTCTTCCTTTCGTTTGCTATTATGTTTCTTCCTGGAGCCTCTCCTCTTCCTGTTTTCCCAGATCTTAACCATCTATTTGGTTAAGTAAGCCATATCATCACAGTCACTGTCGCTATCCTCTGATTCTGGTGCTGCCTTTGCAGCTTTCTTTTGTTTCGACTTCAGGGCCATATTCTTCTTCTTCTTTGGTTCATTTGCTTCTAGGTCTATTTCATGAGACTTGAGTGAGCTGATTAGATCTTCAAGTCTTAAGTTATTCAGATCTTTGGCTTGCTGAACTGCAGTAACCATTGGTCTCCACTTGGTTGGTAAGCTTCTTAGAATCTTCTTGACATGATATGCTGTTTTGTAACTTTTCTTCAAGACCTTCAGTCCAGATATCAGAGTCTGGAATCTACAGAACATTCCATCAATGTCTTCATCATCTTCCATCTTGAACATCTCATACTGTTTGACCAGTATGTTAACCATTGCTTCTTGAACCTCTTGGCTTCCTTCATAGGTCAGAACCAGACTGTCGAATATGCTCTTTGTTGTTTCTTTATCTGTGCATCTGTCAAATTCCTTTAATGTGATGGCATTGATCATGATGGTTCTGGCTTTGTGATGCAGTTTGTATGCTTTGCTCTGGTATGGTTTCATATCTTCCATGTCTAGTTCTTTAGTTGGATCTCCTGGAACAGTAGGTGCAATGTATCCTTTGACTACCAGCTACCAGTTTGTATGTTTTGAGTAAATATATATATAAATATTTATTTTGGAAGATAATTTAAGATTATTGGATTAAGAATAAATTAATTTAATTACGAGTAATTAAATTAACGGACAGTTAATTAAGGGATTATCGGCTAATTGCGACGAGACTGGTTAAGTGTTGAGGATCAAACAAGTGTCGGGTGAGGTGGCACCCACACAAGCATATAAATAGCAGTGAGAAGGATGGGTGAAATCAGAACACCATTCCTCCTCCCTCACTGCCCATACTGCATGTAACAGTATCCCCTCCCTCCCATTCTGTTTTTCCATTTCCAGCCCGTTCAAAAGAAAAAAAGAGGGAGTTCCTCAAAAGTGACATTAATTGGAAATCTAAGCACCAAACCAGAAAACCCCCAGTACAAAAGTTGTTCCCCTCATCATTCCAAAGCTAGAGAACCCAGTTTCGTAGCAGCAAACGCAAGCGGAAGTTTCGCCGATTTTTGACGCGTAAACGGGAACGAAAACAGAAACGTGAGAAGTAGCAGAAACGCAACAAGGGTAAGGGCACCTTCCACTTTCTAGTTGCATTAGGGCTGTAAATGCATAATTGTCATGACATTACTGATGTTTTCATCATGGTTTGAAGTAAAACTGTTTTGCAATGACATTTTGAAAGAAATGAAGAAAATGCATTTTGTTGGTGTTATTAATAATCTGTGATGTGTGTTGTTCTGGCTGTTGTTTCAAGGCTGTTTTGTTTATGTGGGAAAGTTGAAAATGTCTTGCATGTTATTTTGAATATGATTAAAATGCATGTTCATAAAACTGTTTTGAAAGTTGTCTTAAAATGCGAAAATGCATTCTGTTGGTGTTTTGCTGCTATGTGATGCTTGCTGTTTGGCTGAATGTGTTAATGTCGTTATGAATGTTTGAGAAAGCTGAAATGCTTTGCATGTTGTTCTGTTTGTGTGAGAAAGCTGGAAATGCTTTGCATGTGTTTTGAGAAATGATCAGAATGTAAATGGTTAAAAATGTCTTTTGCTGTGGTTGACATTCTGTTTGAATGGTTTGAGCAAAACTGTGTTGAATGATCTGGTGTTGCTGATGTTTTCAAAGAAAAGGGATTTTAAATGATGAAAGTGTTTTTCTGGAAAAGTTGTTATTGATGAAAAAATGCTTGAGTTTTGTGGTTTCAAAGAGTGCTGAATCTGTTTTGGTGTTTTGCTGAATTTTCAAAGGAAACAGTTTGAAAATGTGTTGAAGTCTCAAGAAATTTTCACTGAATTCGAAGGTGTATTCGAATACAACATGAGTGTATTCGAATACAGCCTGCCAAGTTTCTGTTTTACTCAAGTTTCCAAACTTGTATTCGAATACGGGCCTTTGTATTCGAATATAGAGGAAGAATTTTTGCTTCTGACTTAGCATCTGTATTCGACTACGACCCTGTCGTATTCGAATACAGAAGTGAAATTTTAACACTGTATTCGCATATGTATTCGACTACGACAGCCTCATATTCGATTACAGGATGCTAACTTTCACAATTTTCGCTTCTGTATTCGAATACAAGGGAGCTGTATTCGAATACAGATTCGTGTTTTTCCAGAAACTTAAGTTTTAGCTTCTGTATTCGAATACAAGGAAGCTGTATTCAAATACAGATTCATGATTTACAGAAAATCAACTTTTAAACACTGCCATGAGAACTTTAAAGGGTTGGAAAACATTGGAAATGTTTGAAATGATTTAAAATGGAGTTTTTGAAATAGTTTTGAAGAAGAGATGATGAAGTTCTTGAAAACCTTAAATGATGTTGGGGAAATTTTGAATTTACCCATGTTCTGTCTTCTGTATTCGACTACAGGCATGCCGTATTCGAATACAGAGTGTTGACATTGCAGTTTTCAGCTTCTGTATTCGAATACAAGGAGTCTGTATTCGAATACAGATTTGTGTTTTTCCAAAAAATCAAAGTTTTAAACATTGTTTATAAACTTTAAGTGTTGAGGAGTATTTGGGAAGATTTTGTGACTAATTAAAATGGAGTTTTGTGATAGTTTGAAGTGGTAATGATGAAGCTTTGAGATTTCTACTGAAGTTGTGAAAATACTGATTTTTACACTATGACAGCCTATGTATTCGAATACAAGAAGGCTGTATTCGAATACAGAGTGTTGATTCTGCACTAATTTGGCTTATGTATTCGAATACAAGCTTGTATTCGAATACAAATTCGTATTTTCCAGAAATCTCAGTTTTAAACACTGTGGGGGGAAAGACTTATGATAACTAATAATGGAATTGTGAGATAATGTAAAGTGTTAATGATTGCTTAACTGTTTAATCATGATTGTGTTGATGATGATATTGACTGTGTTGAGATGTTTTGAAAAAGATGGAAAGGTTGAAAATTCTTGATAATGCATACTGTTTTAGTGAAGAGAAAACACTGCATATTCATGCATTTGCATAGTCAAGTGGTACCTGCGATGGGCCATAGAGTAATGCGTAAACGTGCTGATATGTTGAGCGATTGCACGAGTGCTAGTCTGTTGAGCGACTGCACTGGTACTGATCTGTTGAGCGATTGTACTTTGAAATGCGGAAAAACGTGTTGATCTGTTGAGCGATTGCACGAGTGCTGGTCTGTTGAGCGACTGCACTGGTACTGATCTGTTGAGCAATTGTACCTGAGTATATGTCAAACGTGCTGGTCTGTTGAGCGACTGCACGAGTTCTGGTCTGTTGAGCGACTGCACTGGTGCTGATCTGTTGAGCGATTGCTCCCTGGTCTTGAGGGCCGTTAAAGTCAAACATATTTAAAATGTGCTGGTCTGTTGAGCGACTGCACCTTGGTAATTCCAAGAAATTGTATACATGAGCATATACATATTGCATCGGGGGATTGACCGGGTGGTCACGAAATTGGTTATGTGATGATGATTGGAAAGTGATGTGTGTGAGTACTTTTGAAATATGAATTTCTGATAATGATTGTGATTGCTGAAGTGTTGAATGTACTTACAACATATTTCTCATATTAATTGGTTGCTGTTTTGAAAAGGCATACATGTCATGAAAATTCAAAATGAGCATCTTTATTTTTCATCATCGTCATATGTTATACCATGGGTGTATCTGTTCTGTGATATAAATGCTATGTGCTTATTTGTTAATTTCGGTCGGTGACCCTTTACTATTATATGTGGAAATTGGGCTTTGCCCTCAGATGCCCCCCAAACCCATGACACCCGTGGGTCCCAAGACGACGGAAACGTCGCTCGACTTCATTGATCGTTCCGTGCCTACTGCTTGGGTATACGACCCCATCTCAGGCAGGGCTACGTACACGAGGAGATTGAAGAGGACCTGTAGGACCAATGGAGTGGTGTACTACGTGGAGCAAAGCTATGCGAGGATTGACTTTCTTGTGCCTTCTCGTTTGATATTGGAGGCGCACAGAATTTTTGATGATGCGGAGGAGCCAGCTAGAGGAGTTGAGACGGAGGCCACCGTAGGAGTGGTGACTCCTAAACCGGTGATTGGTGGGGATGTACGTGATTCTGAGGCGGAAGAGAAGAATGAAGAGCCGAAGCCAGTAGCAGCTGATATTCCGGGTCCGTCTAGGATATCCGATGATTGTTATGAGATTCCGGCACCGCCGAAGCGACCGAGACTGTGCATCGATCTGACATTGGAGGAGACTGATCCTTCTCTGTATGATGAGGAGGAGGAGGTTACATCGAGGCGAGCGGCGAAGTCGGATGAGACTTGTTTGGGATGCGGAGGAAATCCGTGCTACTGTAGCTTTAGTGCATGATTGGTTAGATTTGATGTATACGATTTTGAGCTGGAAAATGTAATTTGTTTTATTTTGGAAATTATTGTACTACTTTTCCACTAACTTATTCCGCACTCTGATATTTTCTTTTGGAATGATATGACATTGTTATCTTTTGAAAATGTCTTAATGTTTATTATTAAATTTCCAGAATTAAGTACTTAGTGATATTTATGATGAAGTTATTTTATTACGTTGAAGTTATTTTATTACGTTCATCGATTAATCTACGACGTACTATTTTATGAAATGAATTAAAGGAAATTTTATTTCAATTCTTTGAAGTAATAAATTGGAAAATTATTTTAATTAATTATTTAAAAAAAAATACACTTGCGCTGTGTTTTAAATTCGGGGTGTTACAATGCTCATTTTGAAATTTCATGACATGTATGCCTTTTCAAACAGCAACCAATTAATATGGAAAACATGTTGTAAGTACAACCATCAACTCAGCAATCACAATCATTCATCAGAAATTCAGATTTTATAAGATACTTACACACATCAATTTCCAATCACCAACATATATCCAAATCATGACCCATATGTATATGCTCATGTACTCAACTTCTTGGAATTACCAATGTGCAGTCGCTCACAGACCAGCACACGTGCGGTCGCTCACAGACCAGCACGATTTTCATATGTTAGACTTTAATGGCCAACATGACCATGGTGCAATCTCTCACAAATCAGCACCAGTGCAGTCGCTCAACAGACCAGCACTCGTGCAGTCGCTCAACAGACCAGCACTCGTGCAGTCGCTCAACAGACCAACACGTTTTGCGCATATCAAGGTACATTCGCTCACAGACCAGTACTAGTGCAGTCGCTCAACAAACCATCACGTTTTACGCATTACTCTGTGGCCCATCGCGGTTACCACCTGACTATGCAATGTATGAACATGCAATGTTTTCTCTTCACTGAAAACAGTATGCAAACACCAGCAAAATTCTGCCTTTCCATCATTTTCCCAAAACCATCTCAACCCAAATAATTTCATTATCATCACCTCAATAAAAAAATTCAAGCACCTCATCATTACCACTTCACACTATCTCAAAAATTCCATTTTTATTTATCACAAGTCTTCCCAATGTTTCCCCAACTCTTAAAGTTCATAAAACAATGTTTAAAACTGAGATTTCTGGAAAAACGAATCTGTATTCGAATACAGCTTCCTTGTATTCGAATACAGAAGCTAAAATAGTCTAGAATCAACACTCTGTATTCGAATACAGCTTCCTTGTATTCGAATACAGAAGCTACAACAGTGTAAACTCAGCATTTTTCACAGCATCAATAAAGAACTCCAGAACCTCATCATCACCACCTCAAACCATCTCAAAAACACCATTTTAATTCATCACAAACCTTCCCAATATTTTCCCAACTCTTTAAGTTCATAAACCATTGTTTAAAACTGAAATTTTTGAAAAAAAACAAGCTGTATTCGAATACAGCTCCCTTGTATTCGAATACAGAGGCAAAAACAGTGAAAAATCAGTATTCTGTATTCGAATACGAGGTTGTCGTAGTCGAATACAGATGCGAATACAGTGGCAAAAATTGCAGTCTTGTATTCGAATACGATAGGGTCGTAGCCGAATACAGAGGCTAAGTCAGAAGCAAAAATCCCTTATATGTATTCGAATACAGAGGCTCGTATTCGAATACAAGTTCAAAAATTTGAATAAAACTGAAGTTTTGCAGGCTGTATTCGAATACACTCATGCCGTATTCGAATACACCTTCGAATTCAGTGAAATTTCATAGAAAACTTCAACACGTTTTCAAATTCTTTTCTTTGAAAAACGAACACAACACCACAATAAAATCACCATACTTTTGAAACCACAAAACTCAAAACGTTTTTTATCAACAACCGATTTTCCAGAAAACACCTTCACCCAGTTAAATCCTTCTCCTTTAAAAATACCCTCAACATGATCAACAACAGATTTTTAACAACACAATAGAAAACAGAATCATCAACACCAGAATCACCTCACTGTTTTTCTTTAACCACAAAACTCAACGTTTTTCATCAACAACAGATTTTCCAGAAAACACTCCCACCATTTTAAATCATTTTCTTTTGAAAACCATCATCAACACCAGATTGTTTTCAACATAACAGAATCACCAACACCAGAACATCATCATAGTTTTGCTTAAACCATCAAAACAGAATGTTAATCACCAAAACAGTACAGACATTTTTCAACGTTTACATTTTGATCATTTCTCAAAACAACATGCAAGGTATTTTCCAGTATTCTTACACAACCAAAACAACATGCAAAACAACATGCAAAACATTTTCCAGTATTCCCACACAACCAAAAAAACAATGTTATATCAGCCAAAACAGCAACATCACAGAATCATCAAACATCAACAGGATGCATTTTTCGCATTTTATAACAACATGCACAATAGTTTCATTTTTCAAACCAGAAACTAAAATATGATCACACATCAAACATGCATTTACAGCCCTAAAATGCAAACTAGAAAGTGGAAGGTGCCCCTTACCTCTGTTATGTTTCTGCTCCCGTTCATGTTTTCGCGACAAAAAATCGGTGAAGTTTCCGTTTGGATTTCCAAGTAATCTCACTTTTGAGCAACTTTTTTTTTTCTATGAACGTGAAACAGAATGGGAAGAGGAAGAAGAAGGTTACTGTTTCATGCAGTAAGGGAGGAGAATTGTGTTTGTTTTCTGCCTTTGTTCTTGCCACTCCCACATATATATAGGCACATAAATGTGCCACCTCATCTGTCAATAACATTATAATATTGTTTGACCCTCCAACACTTAACCAGTCTTGTCGAAATTAGCAGATAACATCTTAATTAACTGCCCAATAATTTAATTACTCGTAATTAAATTAATTTATCCTTCATCTCATAATTTTAATTCAGCCTCCAAAAGTAAATATTTACATATATATATATTTACACAAAACATACATATATTAAATATTTTACAAGTATTCCCAAAATACACTTAATATTAAATCCATAATTTTAATTTAAAATTTAGGGGTCTTACAGACATCATTTCTTCTGGTCTGGACTTAGTTTCATACTCTGAATCATGCTATCTTTTGGTCTGGGCCAAATCTGGACCAAGTCACTTGTTCTGGACTGCTTAACTGAAGCTCTGGTTAAGTCTGGATCAAGTCTAGACTGTTTATCATTTCACTGTCAAGCTATCTTCTGGTCAGAATAACTTTTGGACCAAGTCTGACTTATGAATCCTTCTAGTATGGATCAACTCTCCCTCTGGCAAGCTTCCTACTGGTTTGGTTCAGGTCTCCTTCTGGACTCTGCTTCCTTCAGATCTGGGCCAGCAAAGATATCCTCTGATTGGTATTTTGATATCCTAGTGTATCCTCTGGTGCTTTCAGGATGCATCCTCTAGTACCTTCTGGATGCATTATCTGGTGACTTCTGGAGGTGTATTCTCTGGTCTGATTTTACCTTCTGATTACTCATCCCCTTCCTCTGGTGACTTCAGCTTCTGCCTTTGATAACTTCATCTTCTGGTGGCATTTAATATAGTAATTCAAGGTACAAAATAAGATTACATGGAGTGCTTTTGTAAGCATCAAAATCCTAAGTACTTAGAACCAACTTGGTTCCAACACATATTAACATATTTAAAAATCTATTTCATATTAATATTTTTAAATAAGTAATTAGACATATTTTTGAATAGACTAATAAGTTAATAGTTTAGTGATAAATATTCTTCTTGAGATTTAACATCACATTTAAAGAATTTGACTTTATATGGCACCACATTTTAATTATATTTTATTATAATATATTTAAATATGTCAAAAACTAATATAGCATAATATGATTAAATCACTAAAAAAAGTTAACAAATTTATAATTTAACATAAAGTTCAAAATGTAATATATAATAATAGTAATAAAAAATATTAATAAAATTGTTAGTAATTTTGGTACTTCATAAAATATTTCATAAAGTTGTTATCCATGTCAAGTTATGTTATCGCCTAAATAAATCTATTAAAATTATATTTTTAAAAATTATTTTAAATTTTTTTATTTGTGCGGTATATATTATTAATATATATTGCCACCAAACATAAATTTCATAAATTTTTATGATAAAATGTTTTAAATAAATTTGATTTATGCACATATTTTTCTTGTACAAGATTTATGTACTATTTTTGTGATTGTATTATACCATAGTCATTAACATTATATTTTAGTGTTATACTTATAATGTGTCATATTTTTTTAACTAAAAATGATATTCATTTATTTAAATTATTGTAAATTACATCGAGAATAATAAAGTAATAAGTAACTGCTTGAAAGTTGGGATAACAAATTGTGGTTATTTCTAATTCTAACATTTGAAATCAAGAAAAATATTTATATGATCACAACATTTTTGACACAAGGTTTGGACACACATATATATATATATATATATCATTTAATTATTTCAAAAATATTTATAATTTAATTCTTTTCTTTTTCTGTTTTATTTTTATTTTTGGGAGTATACTCAAATCTTGTGATCAAAATTTTATGATCACAACAGAAGAATTTCACTGATATTAAAGTCATTTAATGTCTACATCTTGTTTGCTTTTTAATTTTTTCAATTTTGATTTTCTTATCTTAGTTTTAAACTATTATTGATACTGAGTATGCTTGAAAATCAGTATTTTTTATTTTTGAGTTTAGTGGTTAATTTATAAACTTTACCCATATGACCAATTATTTATAAAAATTTCATATCCATAATATTTAGATATAAGAATAATGTTGATGATACGATAAATTGATACATGTTGACATTTTTTTTCGCTCCAACAAACTTAGAGAAATATAATCAATGTCACACGTCTCCCTCTAGTTTCTTATAAGACAATGACCTCTTGACATTGTTAGTTTCTTTATTATTTTTTTTAAGAATTTGGCACAATGTTGCTCTTTCGTCTCCCCTCTCGCATGTTTTGGTTTTGGGATGAGAAATAAGTGTCAAACTTATAGAAAGTAATCTCTAAGAGAGTGTATGGATTATAAATTTTTTTGAGGTAACGTAATTTTTAGGGGAATTTAAATTATTCAAGTAAATTATCTTGTTTGAGTAATAAGTTTGAAAGATTTTTAAAATAAAAGAATTTTATGAAATATTATGTCAAAGTTAAATTTATAGAATTTTAAATACTACATAAAATTTATAAATTTCAAATTTCTTATTTATTTTATAGCATATAAATCATGAAATGATCCCTATAATTTTTATAAGTTTACAATTTTGAATCTATGTTTCAAAATTTGTATATTAATCCCTACTTTTTTTTATTTTTTTTTTAACAAATTGGTCTCTAAAATTTTCAAATTTTGCAAATCGGTTCTTAAAAACTAGACATAGCAACTAGGTGGGGCAGAGGCGGATTTTGCCTTCCCCACCCCTGCACCCGACTAATCGGGGAAAACCCGCACCCGTTTTTAGCATGTGTGAAATTTAGACCCCATCCTCGTCCGCCACAAGTTTTGGGTTTCTCCGCCCACACCTGCACCCATTCATATATATAAAATTATAAATTTAAAAATCATATCTATTATAATTAGTATAATAAAATAAGTATTGTTAGACAATAATAAAATTAAAAAAAAATTATAGAGATAAAATTTTAATTTTTAATATTTAAAAAAATATTACGTTTATTCAATATGTGCATGTATATAAAATTTAAAAATTACAATAATATTACTAGTAGGGCGGGTTTGGGTGCGGGTGCGGGGTGGATATCAACACACCCGCACCCAAATTTTAAGTACGGGAAAAATCCGCACCTGCATCCAATCAAAGCGGATTTTTCCGCCTAAATCAAGACGATTTCGGGTGGGTACCCGCTGGTGCGGGTTATGTTTTCATCCCCGTTAAAAATAGCAAAATAGTTTATCAACTTTTACAAAATTTCATTTTTAGCTAAAATATAATTTTCATTTTTGTCCTAAAAATTTTAAAATTTATAAAAATAATATTTTTATCCGAACAACAAAATTTAGAAATGAAAAGAATTCAATTAAAACATTTGAATTGTCTTAAACTTTAATTTCTCTAAAATTTTCAATTACCCATCCAAAGAAACTAAATGTGTTTATAATCAAGTTTGAACAATCAATCTCACATTCTAAAACAGATATAACGTTCAACCTCTCTCCATTGACATGTCATCTATTTATGTGTCACCTACTCAAATTTGTTTCACATCATAAAAAAATCTGATACGTCACTCTATATAATCATCCATGCTTTCTAAATTCCATCTTCTATTCTTTCATTGTAATACCTTATCATTCGTATTCCTAAATGCAATTTATTTTTTGGTTACTTAATCTATCAATGCATGTGACTTTTGTTTTCACATTTTCTTTTACTAAATTTCTTTGTTTTGTTAAAAAAAACTTTTTGCTCTCACTAAACTTCTTTGTCTTCTAAACTTAAACATATCTATTTATTAACTTTTAAGTTACTCACCCTTCATTAATAAATTTATCAACGTTAATATATTTTCCTTAAATCTGATGTGTCACTCTCTAAAATCATTCTTCCTTTCTAAATTATATCTTCTATTATTTCATTGTAATACTTTATCAATCTAATTCTTAAATGCAATTTATTTTCATCATTTTCGGTTACTTAATCTATCTGTGACTTTTATTTTCATATTTTCTGTTACTAAACTTCTTTGTTTTGTAAAAAAAACTTTTTTGACTCACTAAACTTCTTTGTCTTCTAAACTTAAACATATCTATTGATTAACTTTTAAGTCAATGACCCTTCATTAATAAATTTGTTAACATTAATATATTTTCCTTTAATTTCTCGATCAATTTGTAAAATAAATTTTAAATAATCAATTCATTCATCCTATTTGGTGACTGAATTATTGTTTATTTTAAACCAAAGTATTACATTCATTTTATTTGGTAAGTCATCCATTTTTACCATATTGCAATGGTCACAATTTGTATTATCAGTTTGCCACACACAAACATCAATCTTATATAAAATCAGAGTTACAGTTTATAAGAGTTTGCATTTAAAATTCTTTGTAATTTCTTGCAGGGATCAAATTTGTTAATTTAAATTTGTGTTTTGCAATTTCAAGTCTCTATTGAGATTTTCTAGTTTAGATTTCTTGCATTGAAGAAGTAAATTTGGTGTTCTGTAAAAAAAGGCCAACAATATTGGGTAGCTGTTATGGTAATGTTATCTCATTTTTTAATTAATTATTTTTTGTGGTGTTGTACTATGATTTGATTGTGCTTCTATATTTCATGTTTGATAAATCTACATATTTTCTATATGAATGTATTGTATCGATTAGTTATTTGTGTAAATGTGAAAGTGATTTAAGTAATTGAAAAAATGGTGGATTCAACATTATAATGATTGTCACTAGGCGTTGATGTTGCTAAATGGTAATTCGATATATAAATTCTTTACCATGTTAAATGTAGTTTGGTTAGTGAGCTAATAGACAAAAAAATAAATTTAAGCAAACCCATGACACTAAATTAACTCTACCTCTACTAATTTATTTTTGAGTATTAATTTCTAATTCAATTTTATTGCGTATGTTTTAGTATAATGAATCAAGGTTGTGAAGGAGGACTAATGGAAGATGGTTTTGAGTTCATCATTAAAAATGGTGGAATTACAAGTGAAGCTAAGTACCCTTACAATGCAGCTGATGGAAGTTGTAACACAGCAGAAACCATCCCTGTGGCTAAGATTAAGGGATATGAGAAAGTACCTGTTAATAGTGAGGATGCACTGCTGTTGCTTACCAACCAGTATCAGTTTCTATTGATGCTAGTGACTCGAGTTTCATGTTTTACTCAAGTGGAATTTATACAGGAGAATGTGGAACTGAGTTAGATCATGGTGTTACTGCTGTTGGTTATGGTAGTGCTAATGGTACTGACTATTGGTTGGTGAAGAATTCATGGGGCACAGTGTGGGGTGAGAAAGGATACATAAGAATGCAAAGAGGCATTGCTTCTAAGGAAGGTTTATGTGGCATTGCCATGGATTCCTCTTATCCAACTGGTTAAATACTCCAACTATGTAAACTTATATTTTAACCATACTAAATGTACACTGTTTAAAGCAAGTAATTGATTACAAGAAATTTTAAAATTTCTCTAGTTTCACCATAAATTTTCAATTTCCTATAGGGGAACTCAAATTTTCCAATCATATGCAAATAATACTTCCGTCACTGATTATAAGCATCATTTGATAAAAAACATTTTCTATAAATATAAATATTCTTTCAATTTAGTAGGTGTGTTTATTATTTTTTTAAATATACTCTTTCTTAATACTACTAATTTGTCTTGGAATATGAAGTTACGTTTGACACTTTCAAATACAAATATTATTTTAGGAACATTAAGACATAAAATAAATGACGAGATTTACAGTACTATAAAAAAAAGAGTGTGTATCATTATTATAAATATTTTGATCAATAATTTTCTCTAATGATCAATAATTTTTTCTAATTCGTCGACTAGGGCATTACTAATTTGCTATAGTGTCTATTAAAATTGACTAAAGTAAGAATTTTGATACATTTATCTATTTAATTTTGACTTCAATAATTAAATAAAATGTTTCCATAATTATAATTAAAATTTTAATTATAATTAAAATCATAACAAAACGTCATTTCAAAATAGACCCAAAAGAAAAACTTAAAAATTTAGTGGTGTTAAATCTAAAATATGGTCAAACTAATTCATAGATGACATGTCATTCAAAAGAAAAACTTAAAAATTTAGTTATGTTAAATCTAAAATATGGTCAAACTAATTCATAGATGACATATCATTCAACTGTTAATGATTTAATTTAATAGTAGCAAAACATATAATGTACCATAAAAACCAATATACATACATTAACTATCCTGACAACTTTTCTTTTTTTTAATAAGAGTGAAAAAAATAATTACTACTTATAATAAAGGACATTCGTAGAATTTGAAAGCACCATGGTTCACGTTCATTTTGTGCATTCGTTATGTTTGGACCCCCTCTCACCTTTTTGTTGAGCAATATTTGAATGTGATACTTCTTGTTTTCGTTTGTTCCCTCGGTTTGTTATATATCCTACCCGAAATTTGAAAACCACGTGAAAAACTGAACAATGCTCACAACAAAACATTTTTCAGCGCGGGACATTTTTATTTTCTGGGATGCAACAGCATCACTGCTTAGCTTCTCTATACACTGCATTCATCTTCTGATCTTGTCGAAATTTCAGATTAATATGTTAATCCATAATAACAAAGAAAGTAAAAGTGAAAAGGTCAATTATAACGAGAAAAAATCAAATTGATATTAAATTCAAAGTCTGTTCACTTCATGTTCACATAGTCCTCCAAACTAATGCACAAGACTGAACTATGAGCAGTAACATAAATGTCCCGTCAACAGAAGGGGAAATATCAGCATAATTTATCTATACAGAAACTTGTATTGACCCAGCATAAATTTTAGGTGAGATAGCAAATAAGGGAAACTACTATTGATCCATCAAAAAGTGCAGCATCTTCCTCACATATGATACGATAGATTTAACTTTCAACCCACCCAGCACGTGATGGGTTTCTTATCAGCACAATGCCAATATCCAAAAGCAGAATATCGAAAAATTAACTCCATAGAAGAATGTGAGCACCTACCATCACAAGAAATGTTAGACATTTCCACAAGCTGGAGTCCATTCTCAAATATGTACAAGTTGGTCAGTCATTTGGCAAAAATCCTCCAACAAAGTAATTTTTTATTTATTTAATTTTCAGGTGGGCCAATATTCTCAGATTTGGCATCAGTGTTTCCCTTGACAGAGTTTCCATCATCTGACGAAGGAAAAGCCGCGGTTAGCTTTCCCATCTTGTTTTGCAAATCAGTAAGAGATTCCTTAGTCACTTTTCCTTTAGGACTTTTCTTTTTATCTACAAGCTTTAATTCAAGTCTGTATAAAGCACAACCATCATGGTTATTGATTTCATACTCAAACAAATGCCACTCAAGATAACTAAGAGGCTGGGGATCCATGTAATAAGATCTCTTTTGTCCACCATGTTCCTTCATCACCTGCTTCCTTGATTCGTGCCAACCACGCCCGCTGTAATCGGGGAGAGATCTTTGTTTTCTATTTCCACTGTCAAACGCCCTTCTAGGCTTGTCAAAGAAGAGCCACTCCCTAACAGTTTCACCGTCAAGGAAAGAAAGGTCAAAGAACTCTGCAAACAAAAAAAGAAAAAAACTAACAATTTAAATTTTAAACCTAAACAAATAGATGAAAGTAACAAGTATGGATAGACCAATTTCTTCAATATCCACATTTGATAGACAGCCTTGTTGCTGGAATTTGCAAGCTTTGCATAAATATACCTCTGTCTCTAAATATAGGACCTCATTGACCGAATCACAAGAATTAAGAAAGTCGGTTGTAGTATTAAATTTGTTAACGATTGTTATTATTTTTACAATTTTATCTTTTAAGAAAGATAATTAGTTAATATTTCCATTAGAGTATTTACTGTTGGTTGCAAAAAAATATGTAAACTAATTAAATGCATGTTAGAAAAAAAATAACTAATGTAGTTGAAAATTGAAATATTCTTATAGAAAAGGACAAGGAAATTTCTCAAGAGAAACTTATATTTAGGGATGGAGGTAGTATAATGTAAGGGATACAAAGAACGTAATAAACTTGCATACTAACCTGAAGCATTCCAGGGGGCTTTTGTTGAAGCAGCGCCTTCACACTTAGGGATGCCCACTTCTTTTCCCTGTGTCTTTGCAAGAACAGCAGCAAACAAAGGACCGTCTTTTACATCAATGCCGTAAGGTCGCAAAATCGGAGTCATGCCGGGGAGACCCTCATTATTTGCTAAAAGCTCATGACAACTACTACAGTAGTCCTGACACCCTTCTAACCCTTGAGCAGGTCTGAAACAGTCCCACAGTGCACATTTTGGGCCTCGAAAAGCAGAAGGTGGAGGGCGGATACTTGGAAGGATGTTAGGTAAATGATTCTCTCTGAATTGTGCAGTGTCGTCATCTCTTAAAAATTGGCTACAATCAAAGCCTTCATCAAAACTAAATTGAGCTGATTCAGAGTTTTTTATTTCTGTGTTGTGCCCGAGGCTGAGGTCCTGATGATAAAAATCAAACTGACCAATCAAATCAGAGTTGTGACCTACAGTGTTGTGATCCATATCTTGATTTAAACTAAATGGATGATAATGCAACTGAGCCATGTCTGAGCTATTTAAAGGATTGTTGAACAGAGTTGAAGCAGAGCCCTCAAAAGTATGATCTAGTGGCTGGTTATTATGAAAACACTTCTGCACGAATACAACTGTCAGTTGTTATCTTAAAGAAAAGCACAAAAAGACATTATGAATGAGTAAAGCACATAATATGATTAAACAGATAGAAACATTCAGCTCACACTTGTTCTTTCTTTACGCATTGTGAATTAGTTTTTCTTGTTGCTTTCTAAAAACTTTTTCAATTTTCATTTGATCAAGCCACAAATGAAAGGATACTGCTTACTGCAGTAAACAATTGTGACTGTGAGAAGATGGATGGCTAGTTATGGATATCTCAAATGTCTGCTTACAATCAGAAAGAAACATACAACCAGAGACTAGTTTCTGACATATTTAGGAAAAGGAAAATAGAATAATAGAACAATGAAATGATAAAGCAGAAAATAAAATGACTCCTCCCTCAAGCCAGCCAGCTCCCTCATTTCACACTCCAACCCCTAAGTGCACCTGTCCATTCTGTAACGATTTTCCCCCTTCCTTCTCACAGTTCCCCTCTATCCTCACTGCACTTAAGCCTTATCTCTTGCCTTCCCTCTCTTAATGCAGACAAAAATGAAAGACCACCAGGGTCCTGCCTCTTGAAATATTATGACCCTAAATGTCCCTAATGCATCTGAGAGAAAGATCCTTCTGATGGACCTTTTGATCCTCTCTGTCCCCTTTGGATGGGTAAATGTGGTTGTGACACAATAGATGATACAGCAACCCATCTATTAGTTATATACAGAATTGCCTTGGAAACCGATGTTTCTTCCTTGATCAGGCCCATTTCAGCTTTCTGAAAGGCCCCCGTGTGGTTGGACTAGGCCCCTTAATCCCATAATTTTATTTTCTTGGGCAGCATCCTCTTTCTCTACATGGATTTAAGCTGGGCCCATCAGATCAAAATGAAGAACAAGCTGTTGTGGTACCCATTCTATCCTGGTATTCCAGTTCCTGTTCGAGCTTCTTCTTGTTGACAGTTTTAGAATCGCCGCCGTCTTCACCATCTAGAACATCCCACCATCTTCACCGGCAGTGGCAGCTTAGCTTGCAAGTCAAAGGCCCAGAATTTGGTCAACATTGAAGACTCTTCTTTCTGTGAACAGCCTCAAACCAACTGGTTCCAATGGAAGTTGTTGTTTGTGCAATTTGCATGAAATCCCACCTCCTAGGTGATTGACATCACCATCCCTTGCTGCTTCCATGCAATCCTACTCATACAGATATTCTTAGCCTCTATGTTTTCTATCACCGGAGAGTGTTGGATCTAGCCACTGATGTCGATAGCTGGAAGTAAAAAAAACTGTCTGCCTCCAGTTCTGATTCCTCTTACTCATCAGATATAAGCTGAATGTCTCTGTATTCTGGCTTAAAACGCCAAACGAGTACTAGTCAAAAGCCACAACCTCTCAGTGCACTCACAAGCCACGACCTCCGCCGGCTTCTCCTCCTCTGATGATTCCCTTTGCATCAAAGTGTTCCTCAATGCAAGAAACCAACTAGTAGGTGTCTTCTTCTCCATCAAACGCTCAAAACTCCATCCCCAGCATGATGTACTGTAGCTCCAAGATTGGAGCTCAAATACCAATTTGATAGGAATTGGATTAATATGATAAACTATGGATATCTCAAATGGAAATTGTTTCTTACAATCGGAAACAAGCGCACAGCTAGAGAATAGTTTCTGATATATTTTGGAAAAGGAAAACAGAACAATCAAATGATAAAACAGAAAATTGAAAAGCCCCCTTCCTCAAGCCAGCCAGCTCACCCAACCTTTTCCCAAGTAATTCCTTATCCTCCTGATTCCTACGTTCCCCCTCACTCCATTTATGACCGCCAGTCTATCATGTTACAATCCCCCCCAACAGTTTCTCTCTGTCCTCGCTGCACTTTGTCATGGGGCCACCTCGTAGGGATGTCTTAAGTTTAAGCTATACTTTATTGATGGAACCCGTGATTTTAGAGACAGAAATTAAGTACAGAAATAGATCGAACGATAGAAAATTAGATTGTATTTAATTTATAAAATGAGAAGAAACTGTAGAAGGGAAAGGATCCAAATCTACCCCAGAGCCAAGCTCCTCAGAGAAGGAGAAAACCTGTCTGCCTAACCATAAATGGTTCACTCAAAATATTCTTCATAATCCCCCACAATTCACTCACCTTACTATTTATACTAATAAGGCATAACAACTAGCCAGCTAAGCATCCTACCCACTCATTATTTACCATATATTCTTACCACACTCTTTATTACATAATATCCCCTTTTTTACTTATAACCTCTACTTGGATCTCTATCACTTATTATATAGCTTAAACTTAAATACTCAATGATGTTTAATTATTTACCATCTAGCACAGAAAAAAAGCTATAATACAGTTGAGCCATCAGATATGATCAGCAGGTAAGTTGACCAAACTGATTGAGAGTCAACTCACTCAATTATGCCAAAAAGAACAAAATAAAAGCACCCTAAATAAAATGTAAGGAACTATAACAAAAGTATACAAATGAGAAGCATGATAAACGAAAATAATTACGGTAATGTTTTGCTTTAAATTTAGAATGAGACAAGGCAACATGCTACACATATATAAAGGACTCTCCAGAACAAATGAAAGAAACTCACCTCCTGAAAAAAAGGATAGTTGCTATCACTAATGTTATTTTGATGAAGATCGTTATTCAATGGCACTAGTTTTGTTAAGGGACTTGTTGCATCATCTTTTTCTTCAATTGCTTGCAACAGTTGAGCTAGATCCCCGGCAAATGAACCAAGACTCCCATCCTATAGAACATCAACGTATATAATAAATATAAATAATATAAATATATATGTAATACTTAAATCTATTTGCAAGATGTGGAAAAAAAACATGCAAAGATATTAATCAAGCTATGTCTAAGAATTCAAAGACATACAGCTAAGGAGGTAGCCGGAGACTCCAGTTCCGCCTGCCACTCTCGAAGCAACTGATGCATCTGCTCCTCAAAGATCACAATGTCATTAGCCCTGCTTTCCTTTCTCGCCAATTGAATATTGGTGAAAATCCCTTGAATCTTATCCACCAGGCATTTCTCCTTTTCTTTCATGGATTTATGAGAAGAAGATCCACATTTGCCATTGAAATTTTCTTTCATCATACCTTCCTTGAAAAATTGCTACAAGAAAAAAAAAGCTTATATTGATAACCGATGAGCACAAATAGAAACATGTCAAAAAGAAGTTTTGAGAATAAAACTCGACCAAGATATTTAGACACAACAAATATTGGGGAAAAAAATCCAAGTCTCAGTGTTGAAAAGAGATAAGACCTAAAAAGAGTTTCTTCTTTCTAACGAGTGACACCCCTTCCATAAAAAACCTAATACGATATCAGTCACTACTGAATTATTCACGTACCAAGCCCAATGTGTATTGAGAAAAAACGCCAACCCTCACTTTACAAACCTGTTTTGTAAAGATGAATTGGAGCTGATATAAAAACCTAATAACAAATGCTCATGTCATATAAAGTGGCTTTTAATAATTGCAACATTGATGGAGCCAAGTAGTAGTAGGAGACTATAAGGCACTGCACTACGTTACTACCCCAGTTGACAGAATTTGAGGGTTTCAACCCTGATAATGAATTTATAGCAAAAATAGGTGAAGGGATTAATATACCTTTAGCCTTAAATAGGAGAAAGAAGAGAAGTGGAACTGTGTTGTGAAGGTTGCGGTGCGATCAGGTTAGAAGATAATCGATGGAAAAGGGAACCCTCATTTGTTGGGAAGCGGCGATTGTTGAAGTTTTAAGCTTAATTTTGACGCAACAATATTTGGGTATGCGATTCATTTCATAAGTAATTTAACTATAAGTACCTTTCTGTCTTTCCCTTGTGCTTGGTGGATGATTGATTTTCGCAGTGAAAGGATAGAGGCGTGTGTTTCTTTTTTCAACAGTCAATATTTAACACTTTTTTTTACGACCAATATGTTTTTTTTATAAAACAACTCGGTTTTGTTCTTTTATTTTATTTAATTTAGAAAATTTGATGTTGTTATTTTAAAATTCGACGGTTTAAGTTATTTTTTGATTTTTAAGATTAAAAAATAGTAATATATTTTAAATTATGTAAATATGATGCAATTATATAAAGTAGTGTAAGACGATTAACATTCATGAAATTGTCACGAAATTTTTAAAAATATTTTGTTTTAACTTTTGAAATTATTTATTTTTTAATTTAATTAATCATATATAAATATATAATGCATCTAGATGGTTATACATCATGAAATTGTACTCATATCATTTAAAATTTGTCACATTGCAATTTTTTAATTCAATAATATGAGAAAAATTTGATGTGTTTTTAAGTTAAATAAACTAATTTTGTGAATTAATAAAAATAAGGAGACCAAAACTGTAATTAAACAAACAATTTTAGGGCAGATAAATGATGTCTCATTCTAAAGTAGAGTAAGGGTCTGATTGGTTCAAGGGAAGGAGAATCGGAGAAGATTTTTTGTGAAGGAAAAGAGAAGAAAATGGAAAGTGGAGACATCTAAGATGGAGAACTGGAGACAAATTTTTTGTTTCAACGGAAGGAGAGTGATTTTTAAATAGTTTTTAAGTTATATCGGCTCCTTACCCTTTTATAGAAACCAATATTTAAGGCTTGTAATAGACAATATTTATCAAAAGAAAATAGTACACTATAATTTACGAGTTTAATTTTCATGTATTGTCAGTGTAAAAAGTTTTACATAGCCGAAAAATTATGAGTAATCATGTGAGTGTCTTTATAACTTATAAGTAGTTATAATAAAAATCAAATATTATTAATGATCTAACGGTTGTGATTGACTGACAGTATAAAAACTTACTTTTTATACTAACAACAATGTATATAAATTAAATTCATAATTTATATTTCTATTTTGTAAAAATATCAAATGGGATAATGTCACGTTAGTATTCTTTAATTAATATGTCAACAGCACAAAAAAAACATTTATAAAAATTAATATTATTATTAATTTTTTTATTCATGTTATAGAAGTCATATATCATCATTATTTGATTGAGAATCCAAAGAATAATTATGGACACTTTTTTTTTTTTATCTAACTTTATATAGAATACTAATTTCATTTTATCTATTGAGAAAACAAAGCTTACTCAATTACCTCATATTATCTCATCAATTGAATTACTTACATTTACAAAAGAATCACAGTATATATATACACACACTACAATAAGATTCATTTAGTTGTAGAACTAACTGCTAGGATAACTAACTTGTGACTGAGTCAGTAACTGACATATGCTTAGTATCCTCTAAACTAACTAATTATGACTTAGGCTTAGTATCTTTTGCACCCCTTTGCGAACTCATGAGAGAATAATCGTGAACTTTGAGTTTGAGTCGACATAGTGAAAATAGGAGCTGAAGTTGGTTTAGTTAAGATGTCAATAGTTTGGTTTGTAGAAGAGATATGATGAACCACTAAATCATTGAGTTGAATTTTCTCATGAATGAAGTAAAGATCAAGCTCAAAATGCTTAGTTCTTGAACGAAGAATTGAGTTTGATGCAAGCATAACAACACTTAAGTTATCATAATAGACAGTTGAAGGAGCTTTATTCATAATATGTAATTCTTGAAGAGGAGACTTTAGCCACATTAGTTCAGTAGTTACAACAACAAAACTCCTATATTCTGCCTCAGTGCTTGATCTCGACACGACTGACTTCTTCTTTGAAGACCATGAAACTAAGGTATTTCTCAAATAAACACAATATCCCGAAGTGGAACGTCTACCATCAACGTCAGACCCCCAATCTGCATCACACAAAGCAGTTAAATGCAAATGTGAAGATTTGGAGATGGTGAGACCAAAATATGAAGTGCCTTGAAGATATCTTAGTATACGTTTGATTGTTGTCCGATGAGCTTCTTTTGGGGAATGCATGAATTGAAAAACTTTGTTAACAACATAAGGCAGGTCAGGTCAAGTGATGGTAACATACTGCAACCCACCAACAATAGATCTATATAATGAAGGATCATCAATGTAAGACCCTTAAAAATTAATATTAATTTATGGAATTAATATTAAGGGTATTTTGGAGATATTTGTAAAATATTTAATATATGTATGTTTTGAGTGAATATATATATAAATATTTATTTTGGAAGATGAATTAAAATTATTGGATGAAGATTAAATTAATTTAATTTCGAGTAATTAAATTAATCAAACGGTTAATTAAGGGATTAGCGGCTAATTGCAACGGGATTGGTTAAGTACTGAAAATCAGACAAGTGTCGGGTGAGGTGGCAACACAAAAGCCTATAAATAGGAGTGAGAAGGATGGTAAAATTAGAACACCATCCCTCCTTCCTCACTGCCCATACTGCATGTAACAGTGCTGCATGTAACAACACCCTTCCCTCCCATTCTGTTTTCTAAATTCTGTTCTCAATTTCAAAAGGAAAAAGAGGGAGTTCCTCAAAAGTGCCATTAATTGGAAACCTAGGCACCAAACCAGAAAACCCCCAGTACTAAAGTTAATCCCCACATCCTTACGGAGCTAAAGAACTCAGTTTCCTCAAAAGTGCCATTAATTGAAATGAACTAATGAAAATTTTATTTTAATTCCCTTGAATTAATTCGGAAAATTCTTTTATTGATTTATTTTATGTGAAAAGAAAAAAAAAATGCATCCGCGCTGTGTTTTAAACTCGGGGTGTTACAATCAACATCAGAAAAGTTTGTAGAGGATAATTTGAGATTAGAAGCCATATGAGTAGGCATGGAATTGACATTTGCCATATTTTCTTTGAGTAAAAGGTCTTGTATGTATTTGGTTTGAGTTAAACTAATGCTGCCAGAGGGTTGATGTTGAACCTAGATGCCCAAAAAATAGTGAAATCACCCAACTGTTTGAGGGGAAATATGGAATTGAGAGAACTGATGAGATAGTTGATTGCAGACAAAGAGCTACCAGTGATTATAACATCATCCATATAGATTATAATGAAAAGAGTATGTGCTTGTGTTACTTTATTAAATAGAAAACACCACTCTTAGTTGATTGAAAACCTAGTTTTGTAAGAAAAGAATGCATTTTATGAAACCAAGCTTGTGGGGCTTGTTTGAGGCCATAAAGAGCTTTATTAAGCTTGCAAACTAGTGTGTCATCACCATAAATAAAACCTGGAGGTTGAGCCATGTAGATATACTCAGGGAGATCACCATTTAAAAATGCATTATTGATGTGTATTTGTTGGATATCCAATTTTGAGAGAGAGAGAGAGAGAGAGAAATAATGAGGATGACTTAAATGGTTGTAGGCTTGACAACATGGCTAAATGTCTTAGAAAAATCAAGGCCTTGTTGTTGATGAAAACCTTGGCAACCAATCTTGCCTTATACTTAGAAATAGTGCCATCTGGATTATCTGTAGTTGTAAAAACCTATTTACATCCTATGATGTTGTTGTGGGCAAGAGGAGGAACAAGACTCCATGTGTTGTTTTGTATATGGGTTGCATGCTCTCGATCCATTGCAGTTTTCCAATGAGGTAAGCTGAGAGCAGATTTAATTGATTTTGGCTCAAGATGTTGATTGCTGGTTGATGAAGTAAGATAAATCTTTAGTTTGAAGATGGCACGTTTGCCTCCAGTTTTCATATTAGGATCATTGACAATGCGAGGTCTAGTTGGGTCAGCAGGCTCAAGAGTTGTTTGAGATGAAACAGATGAAGTTAAGGCTGAACTAGAAGTAGAAATGGTGCTATGAACATGTGAAGTTGGCTGATAACTTTTCAGCAAGTGTACTGAATCGTTGCAAGTAATAATTAAAACGGTTGTACCGAGTGTCGAACTCAAGAATTGCGTTTTACTATCGAATTAAGTTTAATTACTAAAATTGAACAAAAGTTTCTGAATTGATTGAAATAATAATTAAAATAACAAGAGTAATAGAATTGAACTTTTAAAATGAGAAAAATGTCAGGGATGAGTTTCACTACGAGTCCAACCTTGGTTTCTAATTTGATCCTAGTTATTGAATTCCTTTATTGAATTATTACCGAATTCTCTTTATTATTCTTGCCCTAATGTCTTAGTGACAGAACCTTTAATTCCAAAGTAACCCTTAATACCTTAGTGGATTTAAGATTGGAATTAAGCTTTACAGTACGAAAATTCTCTTATTAAACGACTGCCTCTACAACTAATTCAATTGATTTCATGACCTACATCTATCCCTAGATTACAATCTCATAAATTTCTCATCTCAAGCATTCATAAAGTCCACTTCCGTTTTAAAATACGAATCGTAAAACATTTTAAAGTTGATCAAGCAATAAAAAGCATTAAGCACAGAGATGATAAAAATAATTCAATAAACTTATTCATATAACCAGAAATCAAATCAGCCAAATAAGGGTTTCATCTTGTTTCACTCATCCCTAACAAATAGGGTTTAGTTATTCATGACAGAGATTAAAGAAGAATTACAAGAAAGATTCATGAATGATTCTTGATAAAAACTCCTTCAATGGTATAGAACAATCATCTCTGAGTTTCTCTACTAGGGCACAAGTCTCTAAACTTCCCAATAGACCAAAAGATCCCTAGAAAAATAAGAAAAACTCGTTTTTATACATTATGCAGTGCGCCATGCGCCCCAGGCGCAGAATTTGCGCTTCAGGCGCATTTGAACAGATTCAGAAATGCGCCCCAGACGCGTGATTTGCGCTTCAGGCGCACAACATCTGATGTTTGACATTTACTGCATTTTGCTCCCCTTTTGAGTCCGAATTTGGTTCCGGTATCTTCATGAAAGTTATAACTATGGATCTTAACGTTCATTTGCACTTAATTTGACTCTAATTGGACATCTACAACTCCAGATATGGCAGAAATACTCCATGTAGGTCACATTGATTTCTCATCAAAATTCAACACTGCACTAAAACAAAGAAGCAACATAAAACTACAAGAAAATCTCTACTTAATCAATTAAATAAGAACATAAAATTTTTATCAAATCCAAGAACTAAAATCAACAAAATATATCAAATAACTCCTTAAATTAACTAATGATTGAAGATAAATAAGACTAAAAACAGTGAAAAATATGCATATGATGAAGAGTTATCATTGGCTGAGGCATGGCAGGAGCAGATGAGGTAGCTAGATGAGCAGATTGGCTTGGAATCTCTGAGGAAACAACAGTAGTGGCATCAGTAGTAGAAGTATCATGCAAAAGAGAAATTTCATCATTAGGTGTAGGTAATGAAAAATCTATTTTGACAAGGAACAAAAGCTAAAGTATGTACATGTTTAGAAGAGAAATCAACAAAAACAATATGATTGGTGTCGCGTCCGATTTGTCCGCGAAAAATGAGTCGCCACCAATTTTATTTTTAAAAAAGGAAAAATTAGATAAAACCTAAAATAAAGTTTTTGAACCAAAAAAATGGATTCGGGAGTCCATTACAAGTAGAGAAAGTAATATTACCCTACATCGTCCGTTAAAACGGTTACCCTATAATTAATTGTATACAGATTATTTATTTACTTAATTATTTATTTTTACACCCTAAAAGAATAATAAAAAGGAAAATAAATTATTCACATTAATAAAAGAAAGAAAAATATTTTTTTATTTATAATTTGGTTTGACAAGGAGAAAACCTTGCTCCTACGTATCCCCAAGTCCAATAGGAAAATCAAAACACACGTAGTTCTTGGGTAGAAAATATTTATGTGTTATCCGATTTTATTATTACTCTATTTGACTATTGTTTTATTATAGTTATTATTATATATGTATCCAGAAGTAAAAATGTAATAATGATAATAATGATAATAATAATAATAATAACAATAATAATAATAATAACAAAAAAATGTGAGATGTCTGTTCATAAATTGTATATTTTAATTTTTGTATTTTTTTGGTTTTTTAAATAAAGAACAATTGACCTTTTTTATAGAAAACAACGGTAATGCAGTGGTTTATGCACGAAACAGATGGACACGACAGTGAAGCAGCCTATTAAAGGATTTGCTTATGCGTTGTCGGATTTGTCATGGCATAAAGGCCACTAAGTGATGTAGCGCGGCGAGCGAGGATGAAGTTCATCCGGCGGCGGCACCTGTTAATTCTAAAAATAAAATAAAATAAAAACTATTTATTCGTTGTTATGATTGTTTTTTTTATTTTGATGAACCGTTATGTGAATTTTGTGTTATGTTATAATGGGTTAAAGTTTGTTTTACTTGGTGATTGGTTTATAAGCATAAATTATTTATAGTGTTTTTAGTATGTATAAAAAAAACAATTTTTTAGAACAAAACACTTAAGGAAAATAAAAGCTTAACTTATGAGTTTATTTTCGACAAAAATGACAACAACAAAAAAAAACAAAAAAACTAAATTACATTTTTAAAGAATGCAATACAAATAAACTAAAAGAAAAATTAAGGAATGCAATACAAATAAACGAAAAAAAAAACATTAGATAAGGATGAGAAAATTGATACCTTACTGCTGAATATAGTTTGCTGGACTGATTTTACCAAATTCAAATTCTCCGCTTCTTTTTTGCCTATGATTTTTTTTTTTACTCTCAATCTGTGCTCCCCTCTTCTACTCATGGTGTAGACTATTTATAGACTTTCAGGTTGAAGGTTACAAAAGACAAAGAAATAATTGTGGATTGATTACCAATTACTAATCATCAATTTGTTTTCGATTTCTTTTCATTCAAATGGTCACCATTATGCTGATTTTTATTAATATTCATCAATTTGTTTTCGGTTTCTTTTCATTCAAATGGTCACCATTATGCTGATTTTTATTACTATTCATCAATTTGTTTTCGGTTTCTTTTCATTCAAATGGTCACAATTATGCTGATTTTTATTACTATTCATCAATTTGTTTTCGTTTTTTTTATTTATTCAAATGGTCACCATTATACTAATTTTTATTGTCATCAATCCATTTCCTTTCAATTTCTTTTTATTCGATTATGTCACTTTTTTTTTGTTTTAGAAAAGAGTGAATGTCTGAATAAGAATTAGAGGCAAATAAGAACCAGAAACACTCATGATTGTCTAAAGTTTATAGTCTAATTATTTATTTTTATTTTTTATTTATTATATTTTTCTCTTTTTTATTTTTATATATAATATTATTATTTTTATATAAAATGTCTAAAGAAAGCAGACAAAATTAGGTGTCACCAGCTGCCACTCTTTACTTAGAATTTACTTGAGAATCAAAGTAAAGATAAGTAAAGATGACGACTCTAATTTTGTCAGAAAAGAACTTTTGGAGACAGGTGCAAGTCGTTTTCCCGGCTTCAACATGCGGGTCGTTTTCTCGGCTTTGGATGCGAGTTGTTTTCCCGGCTTTAACATGCGGGTCGTTTTCTCGGCTTTAGGTGCGAGTCGTTTTCCCGGCTTTAACATGCGGGTCGTTTTCTTGGCTTTGGGTGCGAGTCGTTTTCCCGGCTTTAACATGCGGGTCGTTTTCTCGGCTTTGGGTGCGAGTCGTTTTCCCGGCTTTGACATATGGGTCGTTTTCTCGGCTTTGGGTGCGAGTTGTTTTCCCGTCTTTAACATGCGGGTCGTTTTCTCGACTTTAAATTTATGAAATGTCATGAATGAATGAATACCTAAATGAATATGTTTGTTTTTATTATTATTTTTTATTGGACACGATCATTCAAATCATGGATGAGAAGGACATTTATACATTTTTCTTGAACTTGATATCTTTGATTTCTCTTTTGTCTTTTTTTTTGAAGAAGAAGAATTTTTGTTTTGATCTTGAGCTAGATCTCATGTTGTCGTATGTCTTGTATCCTAAAAAAAAACTCTACTATGACTTTATCGCAATTCATTATATCGAGGTATGATATATGTTTTACTTTCTAGTACATGATAACCATAAGATGCATTTGGGATAGAGGGTTAAATTACAAAGATAATAAAAGTATATATCAATATATTGAGGTTCAATATTCGTCATAAAAAGAATATACATAAGATAAAACAAAAGAATGGGTGGAAGACCCGACTTGGTTACTAGTAATTCAAAGGTAGACTGTACTAACTTCTCGTGCCATAGTTCGATCCATATTGTTGATCTTGTATTCTTTGTTTTTGTTGTTTTTCTTCTTCTCCTAGATTGCCTTTTCAAATTTTCAAATCATCAGGTATCTTTTCTATTTTTGTACCCTAATTTTTGCCTAGGTTGCCCTTTCAGATTTTCAACCTAGCGGGTATTTGGTTTCTATTTTTTTTTTACCCTAATTTTTGCCTAGGTTGCCCTTTCAAGTTTTCAACCTAGCGGGCATTTTATTATTATTATTTTTTGTACCCTAATTTTTGCCTAGGTTGCCCTTTCAGGTTTTCAACCTAACCGGTATTTTATTATTATTTTTTTTGTACCCTAATTTTTGCCTAGGTTGCTCTTTCAGGTTTTCAACCTAACGGGTATTTTTTTTTGTACCCTAATTTTTGTCTAGATTGCCCTTTCAGGTTTTCAACCTAGCGGGTATTTATTACTTTTTTTTTGTACCCTAATTTTTGCCTAAGTTGCCATTTCAGGTTTTCAACCTAGCGGGTATTTTATTATTTTTTTTTTGTACCCTAATTTTTGCCTAGGTTGCCCTTTCCGGTTTTTAACCTAGCGGGTATTTTATTATTATTTTTTCGTACCCTAACTTTTGCCTAGGTTTCCCTTTCAGCTTTTCAACCTAGCGGGTATTTTATTCAAGTATAATACTTTTTTGCAGCGTCTGAGTTTACAGGGAGGATTAGATCTTTTCCATCCATATTCGTGAGGATCAAAGCTCCACCTGAGAAAGCTTTCTTTATGACATATGGGCCCTCATAGTTAGGGGTCCATTTCCCACGGTAATCCTTTTGAATGGGTAAGATCTTTTTTAGCACCAAGTCTCCTTCCCGGAATTCTCGAGGACGCACTTTTTTCTCGTATGCTCTTTTTAATATTTTATGGTATAATTGACCATGACATAAGGCCGCCAACCTTTTTTCTTCAATTAAATTCAATTGATCGAAACGGGTTTGCACCCATTCTGACTCCTCTAGTTTGGCTTCCATTAATACTCGTAGCGAAGGGATTTCTACTTCAATAGGTAGCACAGCCTCCATCCCATATACTAGGGAAAAAGGGGTTGCCCCAGTTGAAGTACGTATCGAAGTACGATACCCGTGTAGTGCAAACGGCAACATCTCATGCCAATCTTTATATGTTATAACCATTTTCTAAATAATTATTTTGATGTTTTTATTTGCTGCTTCAACTGCGCCATTCATTTTCGGTCTGTACGGGGATGAGTTGTGGTGTTGAATTTTAAAGGTGGCACACAATTCATCCATCATTTTGTTATTCAGATTTGTGGCATTGTCAGTAATGATCTTGCTTGGTAGGCCATAACGGCATATTAACTCCCTTTTTATGAATTTGACCACCACATTTTTGGTTACGTTGGCGTACGAAGCGGCCTCTACCCATTCGGTAAAGTAATTGATTGCCACCAAGATGAAGCGATGTCCATTTGACGCTTTCGGTTTGATCATTCCGATGACGTCTATGCCCCACATTGAGAATGGCCAGGGCGCTGCAAGGGTGTTCAGGGGAATTGGTGGGGCGTGGATATTGTCAGCATATATTTGACACTTATGGCATTTCTTTACATAATTAAAACACTCTTTCTCTAGTGTGAGCCAATAATACCCGACCCGAAGAATCTTTCTAGACATGGCATGTCCATTCATATGGATCCCATAAGAGCCATCGTGGACATCTTGTAGAATTTCTTTTGCCTCACTGACATCGACGCATCTGAGGAATACCATATCATGATTCCTTTTATACAAAATATTTTCGTTCAAGAAAAAGCTCGCGGATAACCGTCTTAGAGTTCTTTTCTCATTCTCCGATATTCTAGGAGGATATTCTCTATTTATAAGATAATGTTTGATGTCGTGATACCAAGGTTTCTTGCCGATTTCTTCTTCCATTACGTGGCAGTAGGCAGGATGATCTCGACTCTCCATTTTAATGGATGGGATTTCATCGTTTTGACTTATTTGGAACATCGAGGATAAAGTAGCCAAAGCGTCCGCCAATTGATTGTTCTCTCGAGGGATACGGTGAAAGGTTATTTTGTCAAATTGTAAAGACAATTCCTTTATGTATGTAAAGTAAGGTATTAGCTTCTTATCTCGAGTTTCCCATTCTTGGTTAAGCTGATTAATGACTAAAGCTGAATCTCCATATACTTCCAGTACTCTTGCTTTTGATTCCAAAGCAGCCAAAATTCCCATGGCACAAGCCTCATATTCTGCAATGTTATTGGTACAATCAAAACACAAGCGTGCTGTGATAGGTATGAACCTTTTTTTGGGAGATATTAAAACAACCCCGATCCCATGCCGCATTATGTTTGAGGCCCCATCGAACAACAGGGTCCATTTACCATTATCGCACTCTTCAAACAAAACCATGATACCTTCGTCAGGGAATTCGCATTGCATTGACTGATAGTCATCAACAGGTTGATTAGCCAGATAATCTGCCAAGGCACTCCCTTTGATGGCTTTCTGAGTAACATACGTAATATCATATTCTGATAACATCACCTGCCAGCGAGCAATTCGCCCTGTGAGGGCAGGCTTTTCAAAAATGTACTTGATTGGATCCATCTTAGATATCAAGCAAGTTGTATGGCAAAGCATATATTGCCTTAAGCGATGGGCCGCCCAGGCTAAGGCACAACAAGTACGTTCTAACATTGTATATCTCGTTTCAACATCGGTAAATTTTTTACTCAAATAGTAAATGGCATGCTCCTTTTTTCCTATTTCATTGTGTTGCCCTAACACACATCCCATGGACCCGTCGAGGACTGTAAGATACATAATCAAGGGTCGGCCCGGAACTGGGGGGACTAGAATTGGAGGCTTCTGCAAATACTGTTGAATTTTCTCAAATGCGTTTTGGCATTCTTCGTTCCACACAATGGTTTGATTTTTCCATAAAAGTTTAAAGATCGGTTCACAAGTGGCAGTTAGTTGTGATATGAATCTTGAAATGTAATTTAGTCTCCCAAGAAAACCACGAACTTCCCTTTCTGTACTCGGGGGAGGCATTTCTGAGATGGCCCGAATATTATCGGGGTCGACCTCTATTCCTTTCTGACTAACCACAAATCCCAATAATTTTCCTGACCTCACGCCGAAAGTACACTTGGCGGGATTAAGCTTTAGCTTAAACTTTCTAAGTCTTTTGAAGAGTTTCTTTAGATCAACAACACGTTTTTCTTCTGTTTGTGACTTAGCAATCATGTCATCTACGTATACTTCTACCTCTTTATGTATCATGTCATGGAACAAGGTTACCATAGCTCTTTGGTAGGTCGCCCCAGCATTTTTCAGACCAAAAGGCATTACTTTGTAACAAAATGTTCCCCAAGGGGTGATGAAAGTCGTTTTTTCCATATCTTTGACTGCCATTTTAATTTGATTATATCCAGAGAAACCATCCATAAAAGAGAAGAGTGCATGACGAGCTGTATTGTCAACCAGAATATCAATGTGAGGTAACGGGAAATCATCTTTAGGGCTTGCTTTGTTAAGATCCCTGTAGTCAACACACATTCTTACTTTTCCATCCTTTTTCGGCACTGGTACGATATTGGCTATCCATTGGGGATAATTTTCCACAGCGAGGAATCCTGCATCAAATTGTTTTTTTATTTCTTCCCTGATTTTTAATGACATATCAGGCTTCATTCGCCTTAATTTTTGTTTGACTGGAGGGAAATCAGGTTTTAAGGGCAATTTATGCACTACTATGCTAGTATCCAATCCAGGCATATCCTGATATGACCAAGCAAAAACATCTTTATATTCATGTAGGAGTTGGATTAGTTCATGATACACTTCTTTTTTTAAGATGGTGCCGACTTTAATTTCTTTCTTCCTTTCTTCTGTCCCTAGATTAATCATTTCTAATGGTTCCTCATGGGGCATGATACCCTTGGCCTCCTGTTCTACCGCTCTTAACAATTCTAGAGGAAGTTCATAATCTTTTCCATTATCTTTTTCTGTCTGACTAACAAGATGGTCAAAATTATGTGGCGAGATCTTAGTACAGTCATCTGTGAATGAACTATTCCCAAATCTGCATGGTTCAAGGCTAGGATAAGAAAAATGAACATTTTTGGGGAATGAATTTAAAAATTTGAGAACAACAAGGAAGAACAATAAGAAAACAAAATGAAGATGCCTTTATTGAAATTCAAGTACTTAGAAAACAAAATTGCGTCCATCCTAAATATAATGAAACATTTTAAAGATCATAGTAAGAGTAACAATGTTTTTAGAATTACATGAGAATTGTATTAAATATTATAGGAAATTTGACTATTTTCCAATTCTTGATTTCCTCTCCTGCACCACACGGACGAATCCAATTAGCGTCATCAACGGAAATGTCATCTCCGGCTGCTGCAATATGGATCTCCCTTGTTGATCTTGCCCTTTGGAAACTCTGTTGGATGTCATAGATGGGAATCTTTTCGGTTTTGGGCTCTCGATTCTCAATTCGAGCTAATCTCCTTTCTTTTTTCTCTTTGACCAATCTTCATTTGTCAGCTTTAGTAGGTTTGTAGCCTAAACCCCACTTATCCCTATTCTCAGGAAGTTCCACCAATTCTTTGAGTCCTTCTTCATTTTTCCCCAAACCGTGCCATGGATGGTGTCCTCTGCTCAACATGAATTTAGCCACCATAATAGCAGTGTTTGACATATGTGGTTCTACATGTATCGTCTCGACGTAAGCGGTGTCCACAATTTCTAGTGTTTGAAACGCAGTCTCTAAGGCTTCTTCTGTCGTCTCAACATAAGGTGTGGTGGACAACTTACTCACCAACAAGTCTTCTTCTCCTGACACGATTACCAATTGATCATTTACCATATACTTCAGCTTTTGATGTAAGGTTGATGGCACTACGCCGGCATAATGGATCCATGGTCTTCCTAACAAGCAGCTATAGGCGGGTACGATATCCATCACGTGAAATGTGATTTCAAATGTGACCGGGCCTATTTGAACTAGGAGTTCGATCTCTCCCATTACTTCTCTGCGACTCCCATCAAAAGCCCTCACCACCATGGGCTTGGTCTCATATATGTACCATTACAAGGTAGTATTTCTAACGTTGATTTTGGTATGACATTCAGCGAGGAGCCATTGTCTATGAGGACCCTAGATATCATATGATCGAGGCACATTACTGATATGTGTAGTGCTTTATTATGCCCTCTTCCTTCAATTGGCAGCTCATCATCTGTGAAGGTTAGGTGGTTGTTGGCAGTGATGTTATTTATGATGCCTCCAAATTTGTCCAAGGTGATGTCGTGAGTGACATGGGCCTCATTTAGTATTTTCATTAATAGCTTCCGGTGAGACTCGGAATTCATTAGTAGGGACAACAATGAAATCCTTGCAGGAGTACGATTGAGTTGGTCGACTATTTTGTATTCGCTCTGTTGGATGATTTTGAGAAATTCACGAGCTTCTTCGTTAGAAACCTCTTTCTTATTTTCTACTTTCTCATTTTCAACTTCTTCTGTTACAATTACATTCTTTTTCCCTTTATCATTGTATGCCTTCTCGGACGTCACTATTATTTCTCTTTGTGATGTTTCCGGGGAGTATATCCGACCGCTTCTTGTCATCCCTCCTATCCCTGAAATGTTTGTGACAGGGGTGGTTTTTGAGCTAGAAACATCTTCACTTTTCCGTTCAGCCAAGCGCACCTCTACATTATAGTTCCAAGGTACCGCTTTAGTGTCTTTATATGGAAAATGGTTTGGTACACGAACTATTAAGGTCCTCATGTCACTGTGGGCATTCATATTTTCCTCCTTAGTGAAGTGAATGATCAATGGCTTTGGGATGGTTGTGCCAAGTTTTTCTTCTGATTGGGTTGCGATCACATCGTCATCCTTTTCCCAACGACCTATCTGAACGGTGCCCCCGTTTATCAATTTTTGAAGTTCTTTTTTGAACTCATTGCATTCTTCTATGGAATGATCTTCCTTTAGGTGGAAATTGCATTTTGCTTTCCCATCGGCATTTCCTCGGATTAACCCAACTTTGCATAACTTAAAGAAAATCATTCCCATCGGGGTCTTAATTTCCTCAACCTTATTTATGAATTGGTGATTCTCTTCGATAGCATTCACTATTGGTCCACCATGGCCAGGGAGGGGATTGTTTTTCACACTAGGCTCGTTTTCTTTAAAATTCAACCACCCAGCTTTAAGCAAATCGTGCACCTTAAATTTTAAAGCTAGACAATTTTCAGTCGAGTGTCCTACAGCTCCATAGTGGTAATCACATGCGGCGTTTGAGTCATATCCTTTAGGGTAAGGCGGGTCCATAGGTTTCCTTGGACATAGTGCAACCATAGAATTTTTTACCAGATGCGGTAATAATTCTGCATAAGTCATAGGGATTGGATCGAAATGTATAAACTTCTTCCCACGGTAGTTTCTTCCCCGACTCTCATAGGAATCTTGATTCCCTTGTATATTTTGACTTAGGGTACTTGAGATTTGTGAGGTTGCAGCGGCATAGGGGCGATGCACGAAAGAAGGATTAGTTGGGTTTGACGCCACAAAATGGCTTTCTCCCTCCTTTTTCTTATTCGCACCTATGGGCGGCTTCTTGGCATTATTTACTCCGAGATATTGAGAAGCAATCTTCCCGCTTTTCAATCCCATCTCTACTCTTTCACCTATGATGACGAGATCTGAAAAATTTGACGAGACGCTCCCTATCATTTTGTCATAAAACGGAGGCTGAAGAGTATTTATGAACATGGTAACCATTTTTTTTTCAGATAAAGGGGGTTCAACCTGGGAAGCTAGCTCTCTCCATCGTTGGTCATATTCCTTGAATGTTTCATTATCTCGTTTTGTCATGTTTTGGAGTTGCATTCTATCAGGAGCCATGTCGAGATTATACTTGTATTACTTCAAAAAGGCATATACCAAATCTTTCCAAGAACCGATATGAGCTCGTTCAAGGTGCATATACCAACTTAGGGAAGCTCCTGTTAAACTGTCTTGAAAGAAATGGATTAGCAGTTTTTCGTCATGAGCGCAAAAACCCATCTTTCAACAATACATGATAAGATGGTTCTTTGGGCATGTAGTTCCCTTGTATCTGTCGAATTCAGGCAATTTGAATTTCAGAGGTATTATGACATCCGAAACGAGGCATAGGTCTGAAGCATCAAAGCCGTAATTGTTTCCCCCTTCGATAACTCTCAAGCGTTCTTCCAAGACTTGCCATTTTCCTTTGGATTGATGGCTCTCGAGCGGTCGAGGTTCATGATGTATGTTTAACGTCACCGGCGTAGCTTCGGTAGCTTTTCCTTGAGACGAAGAGCCCGGAAAGCCCGAAGTAAGGGGTGAAGGTTGCATTTGAGGAAACTCACCAGTATTATGTTGTGAATTTGTAGCCACGAATAGCTGATTGTTGTTAAGTGTTTATCGGTGGGTATAACCTGGCGGTAGACCATAAGGGGGAAGTTGTTGTGGCTTCCCTTCGTGATAATTAGTGTGAAGGTGTGGAGTGACGCCCGTTGGGTGCCCAAAAGTGTTTTGGGGCACCCCTTTGTCTACCAAAGGATTCCCATCATTTCTATTTCCAAGCGCTTGTAGCATCTCCAAGATCTTGGTCATTTGCCCTTTAAGCTGGTTCACGTCTTCTCTTATTTCTGTTTGCTCTAGCTCATCCATGATTTTTGACTGGGATCGTGTCCGATAATGGTGTCGTAGCACCAATTTTTTTGTTTGTTGTGTTATTTTTTCTGTGAAAGAATATGGCATGAGTATGCAACACGATGTATGAACATGTAATTATGCATGAATGTTAAAGACCTATTTATTGCTTGTTTGTGAATATCTTAACCAATAATAAAGAAAGAACCATGGGATCAAAAGTGGGGCCAGTTTTAATTCATTGAGAAAAAAGAAGATAATAATACAAGTTTTACCATAAAATTAGAAAGCAAACAGAATTAAAAAAAAAAACGAAATTAGAGACCTAAATAGGAAATTTGAAAGTTTAATGAGCAATCAATTTTTTCATTTCGCCTTTCTACCATGATCTTGCTTTCATATTCCGCTTTTACCCTTTCTATTTGTTGCCTCATACCTGCTTCTTGTAGACGAATAACTTCATGTTTTTCCCCACATTTCTTTAGCAACTCTTTAAGCCTGAGACCTTCCATCACTGCGTCATCCCTTTCTTGACGTCTGAGTCTCAACTCTTCATTCGCACCCCGCAAACATATCCGAGTTCTCTCCTTGCTTTCTTTTTCCTCTCTTGCTCTTTTCTGTACTTTCTCAAGGAAAAGGGATTGTTGGGCATTTTTGTACTCCATGTCTCTAGAAGTCTGGTGAGCTCCAATTCTTGTTGTAATTTTTCAATTTCTTGTCCTTTTAGAGCTAAGTCGGCCTCTAAATCTTCAATACTGAAAAATGATTCTGTTGTTACTACTTCGGGGGCAATGGCGTCGCTGTGAAAAGGCAACTTGATCTCTAATGCCCTCTTTTTCACCCAATTATGATATTCCTCTCCTATACCACAACTTCTAGGCCCTAACTCTTGACCTCTTCTAACGACATCTTCCCAAGATTTACGTATTCTTCTTAGCAGGCTAGCATCATTAACATCTCGTCCACGGATGACAAAAGATTTTGTTACATCCATCATCGGAGGTTTTGTCAAGGGATAACCCAGTTGTCTCAATGCCACATAGGGATTATAATTTATACACCCCTTAGTTCCCATGAGGGGGACATCGACAAAGACACCGCATCTACAAATTACTTCATTTATTTCCTGACTCCGGGAGTACCACTGGACTATTCTGTCATTGAGATTTGCCAAAATGTTGGCCCAATCCTTTTTGCTTTTAGTTCTTAACTGATGTATGTCATGGAAAATATGTTTGACAAACCAAAGATAGAGTATTGGCGAACAACAATGGATTAGGCCGCCCTTTTTCTTATGACGGAAGTCGAGCGTGCAGTAAATATCAGCCAGAATTGTCGTTACTAGGTTCTCCCCTCTATGTTTGTGGGCCAAGAAAACGTCTACTGCCATAAAATCCACAAAGTCCTTAATGTTTGGAAATAAAACAATCCCATATATAATTAAGGCGAGCACATCCATGAAAGTATCCCATTTTCCATTTCTTGCTAGGTCTACTGCTTTCTCTTCAAGATACTTTCTTGGGAACCCGACCAAATCATCTTTGTTGGTCCTATTATCTTCTATTTCCTTTATAGGGATATCGAGTGTTTCAGCAATTGTTTTCAGTGAGGGGTAGTGTTCCATGTATTGGTAAGGTTTGCTTCCTTTCATTGGATATCCTATTATTCGTTCGAACTCCTCCAACGTTGGGGCCAATTGAAAGTCCTTAAAGGTGAAACACCTGAAAGGAGGGTCATAGAATTGGGCCAACGCTGTAAGGGCATCCACTTGCACATTAACTTCAAGTAAGTCCAGAATTTTTCCGAATCTCCCCATAAAGATTACACGCTGTACTTTTTTTAACTTTCGAGCAAGATTCTTAAGGTTGCTTACATCTGGTTTGAGTACCCTCAATGGCAAGGTCTTTCTTAATGGAGTGATGTTTGAGCCACCAATTGATCCCATGTTTCCCTGTGGTTAAAGTTATTCACAACAAGTCTTACTTTTTATGGTTTTGAAAATGATATGATAATGATTTTCTTCAAAAGTGACCATGATAAATGATATGATGCAAAAAAAAAATGACAATGAGGAGAGTGAGGGAAAAAAAATAAAACTTGGGTATGCTAGAGGATAAAAATGAACAAGGCATGTGGTAGGTTCTTTCATATATACATGTGATTTACACGATACTTTTCTTTCTGTATTTTTTTTATGTGAACATTTACTATGGGTGGCTCTATAGTTCTAAAACGGTTCCTATAGCACACAACTCAATTCTAAAATATTAAACCAATTAATAGGTAAACTATTAAAATGGAAATATTCTAGAAAAGGTCAACTCTAGGTTAGACTTTCATGACAACCAAACAGGATGTACATCCAGAAGATTATCATTACACAGTCTCTAACTTATCTTAGGTTACACTCAGCCCGGGTATATAGCCCACTCATAAGTGTGTGAATCGCGTGTTAGTGTAGTGTTTAGAGAAATAAATAAAATAAAACAATTACCACAATTAGAACAAATTACCATAAATGCATGTAAATGACCAAAAATAAATAAAATCACAAAATTATTTTCAAAATAAATATATGATAAAATAATTAAAACAAATAAAAACAAAGAGGGATAATATAAATAAAAATAAATAAATAATTATATAGAATTAATTAGGTTGGGCTTGACTCTCAAAAAGTCCCCAGCAGAGTCGTCAGCTGTCGCGTCCGATTTGTCCGCGAAAAATGAGTCACCACCAATTTTATTTTATTTTTAAAAAAGCAAAAATTAGATGAAACCTAAAATAAAGTTTTTGAACCAAAAAAATGGATTCGGGAGTCCATTACGAGTAGAGAAAGTAATATTACCCTACATCGTCCGTTAAAACGGTTACCCTATAATTAATTGTATACAGATTATTTATTTACTTAATTATTTATTTTTACCCCCTAAAAGAATAATAAAAAGGAAAATAAATTATTCACATTAATAAAAGAAAGAAAAATATTTTTTTATTTATAATTTGGTTTGACAAGGAGAAAACCTTGCTCCTACGTATCCCCAGGTGCAATAGGGAAATCAAAACACACGTAGTTCTTAGGTAGAAAATATTTATGTGTTATCCGATTTTATTATTACTCTATTTGACTATTGTTTTATTATAGTTATTATTATATATGTATCCATAAGTAAAAATGTAATAATGGTAATAGTGATAATAATAATAATAATAATAATAACAATAATAACAAAAAAATGTGAGATGTCTGTTCATAAATTGTATATTTTAATTTTTGTATTTTTTTGGTTTTTTAAATAAAGAACAATTGACTTTTTTTATAGAAAACAACGGTAATGCGGTGGTTTATGCACGAAACAGATGGACACGACAGTGAAGCAGCCTATTAAAGGATTTGCTTATGCGTTGTCGGATCTGTCATGGCATGGCATAAAGGCCACTAAGTGATGTAGCGTAGTGAGCGAGGATGAATTTCATCCGGCGGCGGCACCTGTTAATTCTAAAAATAAAATAAAATAAAAACTATTTATTCGTTGTTATGATTGTTTTTTTTTATTTTGATGAACCGTTATGTGAATTTTGTGTTATGTTATAATGGGTTGAAGTTTGTTTTACTTGGTGATTGGTTTATAAGCATAAATTATTTATAGTGTTTTTAGTATGTATAAAAAAAACAATTTTTTAGAACAAAACACTTAAGGAAAATAAAAGCTTAACTTATGAGTTTATTTTTGACAATGACAACAACAAAAAAAACAAAAAAACTAAATTACATTTTTAAAGAATGCAATACAAATAAACTAAAAGAAAAATTAAGAAATGCAATACAAATAAACGAAAAAAGAAAACATTAGATAAGGATGAGAAAATTGATACCTTACTGCTGAAAATAGTTTGCTGGACTGATTTTACCAAATTCAGCTTCTCTTTTGCCTATGATTCTCTCTGTTTTTTTTACTCTCAATTTGTGCTCCCCTCTTCTACTCATGGTGTAGACTATTTATAGACTTTCAGGTTGAAGGTTACAAAAGACAAAGAAATAATTGTGGATTGATTACCAATTACTAATCATCAATTTGTTTTCGGTTTCTTTTCATTCAAATGGTCACCATTATGCTGATTTTTATTAATATTCATCAATTTGTTTTCGGTTTCTTTTCATTCAAATGGTCACAATTATGCTGATTTTTATTACTATTCATCAATTTGTTTTCGTTTTTTTTTTTATTTATTCAAATGGTCATCAATCAATTTCCTTTCAATTTCTTTTTATTCAATTATGTCACTTTTGTTTGTTTTAGAAAAGAGTGAATCTCTGAATAAGAATCATAGGCAAATAAGAACCAGAAACACTCATGATTGTTTAAAGTATATAGTCTAATTATTTATTTTTATTTTTTATTTATTATATTTTTCTCTTTTTTATTTTTATATATAATATTATTATTTTTATATAAAATGTCTAAAGAAAGCGGACAAAATTAGGTGTCAACAATTGGACTTATGATTATGTAATTGAGGATCAACTTGAAAAGGAAATAAATTTTCATCAAAAGTGACATGTCTTGAAATATAAATTCTACCATTCGGAGCTAAACATATATAACCTTTATGAGAGGAGCTATAGCCCAAAAAGACACATTGTTGATATTTAAATTGCAACTTATATTTGTTATAGGGTCTTAAATAAGGATAACAAGCACATCCAAAAACTTTAAAGGCATTGTAATCAAACATTTGATTAAAAATAACTTGTAAAGGAGAACAATTATTAAAAATTGGAGTTGGTAATCTGGTAATGATGTGGACAATAGTTTTGAAAGCTTCACCCCAATAGTGTAGAGGCATAAATGCATTTGCCAATAGTGTAAGGCCAACTTCAGTGATATGATGATGCTTTCTTTCGGCAAAACCATTTTGTTCATATGTATAAGGACAACTTACTCGATGGATGATGCCATGATTAGAAAGAAATTTGGAAAAGACTGCATACTCTTTACCACCATCTGCATACTCTTTACCACCGTCAGTTTGAAGAGACTTAATCTTAAGTCCAAGTTAATTTTCAATCATTGTTCTAAAATGAACAAAGCATGCAAAGGCTTGAGATTTAGCTTGTAACAAGTAAATCCAAGTAAATTTGGAATAAGCATCAATAAAATGTAAGTAATACTTGTTACCATTAGTGGACATAATGGTGCAGGACCCCAATTGTTAGAGTAAATAAGTTGAAGAGGAGTATCATACATAGTTAAGGAATCATGGAAATGAAATTTATCTGATTTACCCAATCAACATGCCTTACAAACCGTGGACATTTTATTGATCGAATGAGACATATTACAATTATTCAATGCAGTAGATACAACTCTACTAGATGCATGGCCAAGTCTGGAATGCCAAAAATTAGTATCAGACTCAGTATTACAAGGCCTAAGATCTTTATTACTTAAATGTGTAGAATTACAGGAAGTAGAGTTCATGTTGGAGCAGGAGGAAACATCATAATTACAAGGATTTTGCAACTTAATGAAATAAAAAACATATAGACCATTTCTAAGCTTGCCAACAAGAAGAATTTCATTGTTGATCTGAGATTTGACACAACAGTAATCAACATGAAACTCAAAATATACATTGTTTTCATTAGAAAATTTTGAAACACTTACCAAATTTTTAGAAATACTTGGCACATGTAATAAATTATGAAGAAGTAAAGATTGGTTTGAATTGGATGTAAAAATTGAAGAGTTACCAATATGTTTAATAGAAGAAGAGTTACCGTTGGCCATTTTGATCATTTGATCACCATTGTAAGCATTCTTGGTGATAAGATTTGAACATCAAGTGTGATGTGATTTGTGGATCCTGAATCTGGATACCATGCAAGGTCATAAATTGTTTTAGAAACAACCATCAAGCTTGCCACGGATGAAGAGTCACCTAAAGCTCCTTCATTTTGTGTTGAAGACTTTGAAGGATTAGAATTTGAAGATTCTTGAAACTGTTCATCAAATCTGTGCTAGCAATTAAGAGCTATATGGCCAAAGTAAACTTGGCACTAAATTCTTACACCCGATTTGCAAAAACCACCTCCTCTCGTAAAGGGACAACCTCTACCTCGTGAACCTTTGAAATTTGATCTTCCTATGTGGTAATTGCTTCCTCCAAAATTACCTGATCCACGACCACCTTTAAAAGAAAATTTCTGCATAAAATTGGCCTGTAGTTCTTGAGCGCCTAATGAATCAATTTTCTTTGGCTTTTCTAAGCGCTCTTCCATTGCCATAAGTAAGGCTTCAATATCAGCAATGGTATATGAATTTGTTTTGGAAAGAATTGAAGCAACTATTGAATCATACTCCTTAGGTAAACCATCCAAAATCACTTGAAATGTTCTTGATCATCTATAAGTGATCTTATGGCTGCAAGAACATCAACAATCTTCTAAATTGATTGACGATAGTCATTAATCTTTTCAGTTTTCTTGACATTGCACAATTGATTCTTCAATTGGCTTATTCTGGCTATTGTTTGTGATGCAAAATAAACTTGAAGATTTTTCCAAATTTGGAATGCATGCTCACATTGTACCATTCTTGTATGAAGTGTTGGGGACATGGAGGAAAGAAGCCAACTGAGGACGATTTGATCTTGCTGCTCCCATGTTTCAAAATCGAGATTAATTTTGTTTTGATCTTTATTTGCATCGTTGAGAAACTTGACTGGTCTTCCTCCTTGAGTTGCTTCATCAATGTACTTGAGTAGTTTGACTATTTTAAGAGCACCAACAGCTTGTTGTTTCCATGTTAGGAAATTTTCATTATCCAATTTGATGGTTATCAGGCGAGAAAGAGGTGGGGATTGTGGTTGTGTAGCCATGGATGAAAGAAAAGAAAAAGAAACAATCTTGGATTAGTTCAGGCTGATACCATATTGAGAAAACAAAGCATACTCAATTACCTCATATTATCTCATCAATTGAATTACTTACGTTTACAAAGGAATCACAATATATACACACAATACAATAAGATTCAATTAATTATAGAACTAACTGCTAGGATAACTAACTTGTGACTGAGTGAGTAACTAATATAAGTGACATAAGCTTAATATCCTTAAGTAACTAACTATGACTTAGGCTTAGTATCCTTTATTATCAATTCTATATATTAAAAATTAAAATGTATTTACTTTTGATAATAAATATATGTTTAATCGTTGATTAAAACAAGTCATTATTTAATTTTAGTCAATTGAGATAGTTTTTTTCTTTCAATTGAGATACTTATATATTTATATTTCAATTGATCAGATTTTTTTATTATATATGTAAAAAAAAATTTCATTATGTATAATTTTTTTTGGTAATTAGAATGAAAAGAAAATAAGACTGAAAACTAAAGTCGAGGAAACAAAACCAAGACTACAATTAGCCAACAACAAAAAATCCAAAGAGAGTCAAGTCCACAATCCTTACTTAGAAAAAAAAAATCCACAATAATTTATTTTCATTTTGATATTAATCATTTTCTTACTTATTTTTTTTTTATAAAAATCATTCTTTTATTTTGTTACCGTATTAATTAACTTTTTATAATTTATTAAGAAAATTGATCACTATTGTTTTTATACTTAAGTGTTTATTTTAGTACCTAGTACCAAATCCAAATAAAACTTTTTTTCCAGGATCCAAAACAAAACCTTAGAAATCTATGTGCAAACTAAATAACGCATTGCCTAAATTATTTAAAATTTCTATGAATTTCTTTTGATCCTTTGCCAGGAATTTAATTTTAAGAAATCCATTTTTTTAGTAATTAATATTATTAATGTAGTTAGTGTTTTGTTGAGTAGAGATTGAACTCTTGAACTTCCTAATTCTCTTACCCCACCCACCAAACCAACCTTACATCCTTTTTATAAGAATCTTTTAACTTTTCCATTCTATGATTCTTAGTTCTTACCAAAATATCTTTATTTATTTTTCATTTTTTTAACTAATAAGAAATAAATATTGTAATGAGAAAGATAATCTCTCTCTTATTTGAGAAAGATAAACTCTTTCTCTTCTTTTAAAGGGAAATTTGAAGAAAAATAAACTACAAATTACTAGCAAATTTAATATTACTAAATGAACAAACTTTCTAAATTTTCATAAATTGGTTAACAAAGTCCTATAGATACATAGATATAGAGAATGATACCTTTGTACTAGTTGCATAACAAAATATAAATAAGTAAACCATTGAATTCATCCATAATTTTATAAGACGTTTTCAAATAGATAATCGAGATTACGAATATTTTAAATATGCCCTTCCGTTAAACTTCGTTGATTAAAGTCGTTTTATTTGAAGATTAAATTAATATTAATTGATTAAATATAGAGAACAATTTGACAATTTATGTATCTAATTTTTATCGAATGATGGATGTGGATAACATTTCACATAGTCACTCACAAATTTGAAATATTCATAATGATCTATTTGAGAGCATTTTACACCGTCAATAACGAATTTGGTGATTTTATCAAATATAAACAAAATTAATCACTTTCACACTAATTAAAAAAATTAGCTATTCACAAACTCTAGTTAATCTCATTTAAATGTTCAACTTCATTGTCTAACTTACCCCTCACCTCATTTAACTGCATTAGAAAAAATTGTTAATTTTGAAAGGTATTTTTGATATTTAAATAGAAGGAAATAATCAATTTTTATTTATTTTTTGCTGCAACTTTTTTTTTTGACAAATATTTTGTTACAACATAGATGTGTCAAATTTTGCATATATTTTGCTTACTTTGGAATTATAGGGCAGAAGATATTAGACGAGGGAAGAAAAGAAAAATAGTTGACAGCCGGGGTAACAAAAATACTGAGTCTTCCAATTGATTGTATTGTGTTTGTGATACTATTGGTATTTGGTGGTATATGCACGTGCCTTATTGTTTACTAAAAATTATGTCCATTGGAAGATAGAAATGAACTATATTTGATAGATCTGTTTAAGAAACAATGCAAGTGGCAGAGAAATCAAAGTATAGGAAGGCATAGTAATCAATTGACCAAAAACAAATCAAAAGGCAAGTAGCATGCAGCAAAATGATTTGTCCTTCCAATGGGTCTGTTGACTCGAAAGATTGAGATTGAAAATGCAAGCCAAGGAAACTATAGTATACTATATCTGATGTTTTACATAATATCAGGCAATTATTACAAAATTACATTAAAACAACTTATGGCATAGGACTTGTTTTCTGTCAATTATTTGCCAAATGTGAAGAGTAGCAAGTGAGTGAAAACAAAATTTTAGATGAGGGAAATGTAAAAGATTACGAGGCTTGAGAACTGTGGTTTGCTTCTACCAGGAAGAAAGGTTCTAACTCTTTTGTAGTTTTTTGCAAAAGGTTGTTTGAGCCTTTCTTGGTGTATGTATGTTTGATTTCGTAGTGGAATTGACAAAATCACGGCAAACCACCGTGATTTTCAGAAGATACACTCCATACCTATTTTTTGTAAGATTGTGGTGGATTGTAGCTTTGGCAAAATTGTGGTGGTTCACTGTGATTTTGCCAATCCCATTGCGAAACCAAACATACTATTAGAAATTTTGTAACAAGAACACATGACAAATTTGTGTTCTACATTTTTCTCTCTCTTGAGGTTGGGTATATCTTATAAGAGTTATCCTCAATGCCCCTCACCACATCTAAAATATTGCTTTTGGAAATGTTTTTTATCCCCTCTAATATATTAAGTCCCTCTTTGCACATTTTTAATATCAATTCAGTTTCTTTCCAAACCAAAGAGCTATACTTCTAAAGCATTATATCAAAATCTATGTGCAGTGCTTAACAAAATGCAACAATCAATTAGATTTTAATTTTTTATCTTCACCAGCCTGGGCGTGTCTGAAGTTGAGAACTCCGGCAAGTCCTCGTCCTCTAGCAAGTTGTTCCAGCTCTTCAAGCTTTTGTGCAAGAAGTTCAATTTCTCTGCCCAATTCTTCACTCCTGGTCTTTATTGCCTGTAAAGATACAAAATAGTGAGCACATCCTTGTGATTTAGAATAATTTGGTTTCTATAACTACTTCCACCCCCTCCAAAAAGAGAGTAAATAGGTATGTAGGTAAGGGAAAGGGGAGAAAATCCAAATATTTTGGACCCTCAATTATTCATAGCATTCAGAGAAAATGAACAGACTGCAAGAAGATTAATTTTGCTTTTCTTCAATGAAATCCCTACATAATCTACCCTCTTAGAAAGATAGTCAACAATGGAAAGAAAGGCTAAAAGACAACCTGTATTTCCTGTCTGCGTAGTTCTTCCTTTCTTGCGTCTGATCTAGAACTTCTTTGCACCTCAAAGATTACAGCAGCTCCTGCAACCTAAATAAAATGAAATTAAATTTATAATATGTAATCAATCAAATTATTTATTAGAAAGACAATAGGTGACAAGAGATTCTTGGTAGGTAATATGGTTGGTACCCATGAAAACTTCTTAGTATGCTATTATTGTTGTATGCGAGAAGTGAAAACAAAATAGTGTTAAAAATATATCAATCAAAGATTACATGGATGATTTGACAAGTTAGAAAACCTAGAAATTCTACAAATAATTGAAAGCACTTTTTTATATATGTTAGTAATACAGTATTCAGTTTACAATAACAGGAAGAGAAAACAGGACATAGACTCAATCAAGTTCGCACCCATCATCCAAAACCTGATGTTTGTATGATAGACTATCTGAACAAATATTTCCTGATTAATAATACGTTATACAGCCTAGACATCTTTTTTTGAAATTGTCCAAACTTAGATTTTGACAGAAAACCTTGTTTTACCCCCTCAAAGAGTATTATAGAACCAATATATTATGCTCTGGTTTGAAATCTTTGTCTTCCTTTTTGCTAGATAAGGGAAGCCCGTGAGAACCTAGCCTAAATAAGATTGACTAGAGCTCTTACACACTACAAAACCTATGCAAAAGAGAAGCTTAGGCAACTTCTGGTAGATTTAATTAGGCAATTTCAATTGGAGTTAATAGCAAATTCTACAAGAACTCACTTTAAACATCTCAGCACTAACTAGTAACTAATCATACCTTAATTTAATTCCACATGGGTCACCTAAGAAGCAAGAGTATATATAATTTTAAAAGGATCACCAGGCACATGAATTGCATTGCATGACTGTGCCTGTGCCATTGAATATTTCTCCTAATAAACAACGCCAATGACTGAATTTTAAACAAGTGTGAAAAGAGTGAAACATAATCTCTTCACACCTTTGCAATTAGTTAAATTATCAAAGATTTAATTTCTATACATCGTCAGTATAAAGAATTTCTACACTGTCAATCAATCACGACCTTAAATCATTAGAGATGTTTGACTTTTATCAAAATTACCACTAAAGTCTTCCCCATGAATGGTTGCGATGTGCTGACAATATAAATTTTTTTACACTGCCAATGCATAGCAATTAAACTCAAATATCAAATGTGTGCATCATTTACCAAAGTTGAGGGCAACAAAATAATTTAACCTAGTATGAGAATGGCACTGGTGGCCCAAAAATTAAGGAAAAATACCAATGCACACATTTCAGGGACTGAGGACTTGCACAAATATATACTCCATCTGGTCACTACTATAAGTAAAATAGATGTTATTATAATAGTGACTAGAAGGAGTATAATTGAACAATTGAAAGATGGTGAGATGATTTTAAATGAATGCATAAAAAATTTAACAACGAGAAACCGAAGGAATAAAAACACGTCAAGAGAGTAAAAAACACAAACAGGTAGAAGGCATGATTGATTACAGTGAAAACAAAGAGCTCTCCAGCGAGATCAGCAGCAGCTTGGACAGCCTTCTCCTCATTGAGAGGGCGTATGGCGACATCAGTAGCTTGACCATAAATACGTCTCTGCATTCTGGTCGTAAACCTGTGATTGGCTTGGGCAATGCTGATGATGAAATTGCGGAACTTAGGGTGGTATCCAGCTTGTTTCTTGAGTCTATTGGCGATGGGTTTGCACGCTGTTTTCAAAACCAGCGTTCCCAGCTTCACTAGCGGTAGAACTGCCATTTCTCAAAACTATTCACAACGCTTTCTTTGTCAATTCAACAACTACCGATATAAATTATAGTGAAGCAACTCAAGTGTGTAACATTCCTTGTATGTATTGCGTGGGTCTGAGCTTGCGACGGTGATTGTGTTTTCTTGCTCAACAAGCGCGATGATTCCAACTGCGTAGCGTCTTTCTCCCACCGTGTGAAACAAGGAATATAATCGGAGTCGGACTTTTTTATTTGCTTTTAGTCGGTGTTATTTTAATTTTTTGTTGAATCAATTATTTTTACAATTTTAATATTATCTGCCCCCGGTTTTTTTTCTATTCACACCCTCTCAAATTTTTATAAAAATTTGAATATAAAAAATGTTTTTTTATTATTTCACTTATTTTAAATTTTTTTTTTATCTCTTTCTCTTTTCATCACTATCATCCAACTCATAATCTCTCACACTTATATAACATATTCATAACTCATATTCATTCATAATTTGTATTCCTCACACATAACTTATACTCCATAACTCTTTTACTCTTATTACATTTAAAGCCACCAATAAGTAGGGTTATGAGGTCCAAATCTATAACTGGATCCAAATCTATTTAAAATATCAGGTTAATTTAATATGATTACAATCCAACTCATTTACCAATCGGATATCCACTCGTGTTTTAATTTTGGATTTAGATCTTATTTGGTTATTATCTATTCATGTTTTATTTTTGGATTTGAACCCTAAGTCCTTTCTTGAAATCCTAATTCCTATCCCTAAATTGTAAATTACATACAATTTAAATTGAATTAGCAAGATGCTCTCTTTCTCTCTCGTTAACACACCAAAAAATAATATGTTACTTCTTCTCTGATTTCGACGATAACAACGAGGTAACTATTTTGGAACCCCAACTCCATTCTTCCATTTATCTCTTCCTTTTCTACGTTTCAATCCCTTCCTAATTTAACAGAACTTTGTTTTTTTTCTCCATTTCTACATATATTAAGTTTTGTATCATTTCTCTCGTAGCACAAGTTTTCAGTAGAAATTTCACCATTTTCATGATCTTAACATACTCTTATCTTTTCACAACAAAAAATTTATTTCCTACAAAACATATTTGCCTTTTTTAATAAACTAAAGTTCATATCTTCAATTTTAAAATAATGCATAAAAACACGACTCGTTTTTAATTACTTCATTTTGTACAAATTAGTCTTTTTGTTCATCTTAAGTTTTTCTTTTCTGTTTTTCTCTTGACATTTTATATAAGTTTAACCATTTTTTTTCCTTTCATATTTATATAAATGTTATATATTATATTTTGTCAATATTTCACCCTGTTGTAAATCATTTATTATTTTCTCATTTTTTTTTATATCCATTTTACTTAAAGATGAATGTCAGATGAGGATGAATGTCAGATTTGGAGAGTGATGCTGGTTGTGGTGTAATATAGTGTATAAATTGTAATTTACATACATTCATTATTGATTGGATTATATAGTGATGATTTGTTTAAGGTAATGAAAGTAAAAATATGCTCAAGCTTGCTCGTAGTTTTGTCATCATAGTTTCATAATGTATCAAGTTCTTGAAATTAACAAGTTATATCAAGTTTTCTATATATAATGTTAAGTTTTCAAATCAATTAAAGTACACAAATCAATTAAAAAACAGTCATATTTTAATCGGTTTTGAAAAAAAAAACTCGATTTTAAAATTGGAGTCGTTGAAAGCAGTTGCATAGCCCGAAATCCAGTTATTTAACCATAACTGATTGTACAAGTGATTTTAAACCAAAAAATATATTTGGTTATAAATCTTAATCTATATAATGGTTTTAAAATGGACATGATTTGATTTTTTTTTTATAAAAAAACACAGCCCTACCAATAAGTATATTTTTTTGATATGTTAGAGTTAGTATTTTTTTAAAAATTTAAGAATTTTACGTGATCTGTATACAAATTTAAATCATGTATTTTTACGTATTTTGTGTTCACATACATGTTAGTAAAATAAATTTACGTACATATTTAATAAATTAAGTTTAAGTATATGTAAAATTTTGTGATAAATAGTTGATTTAATAATAAGGATAATTTAATATTTTTAACAATAGTAGGAGATGTAAGTAGCAAAAGAGGAAAGTGAATAGCAAAATTGTTATTTTTATTTTTATGGAACAAGGTTAGTTTTTTTTTAATAAAAAGATAAATGTTGTGAGAAAATAAAACAAATGTTACACTTAAGTATAACCATTTAATACCAAATACTCCATTGAAACATAAATGTTAAAATAACTTCTATTGTAAACGTTTTTTTAGAATAACAATAAAAAAACTCTATTATTAAAGTGAGAGATTTTAATAGAACAGAGAGCAATAGAAGAAGAGGAGAAGAGAGATTATAAAATGTTTTGTTCGATGAAGAAATGAGAAAGATTTTAACAGAGAACAAATATTTTAACCCTGCTTTGGGCATCCTCTCCACAATGTCTTCCTCTTCTCATCATTTAATCCTGCTTTGTTTTTCATTTTCAACATGGAGAAAAATCATTGAAGAAGAAGATGAATTGCAATTTTTAGAGTACATAATTTGATTTTCAGGTTTTAGTATAATTTTAATTTTAGTAAGTCATGATTTTAAAAGGACAAGTACATTAGTTTGATTACATGAATAATACAATATATGAAGAAAAAAAAATCTAAATAAATATTGTCACGTTAACAATGTGTTTCCACCTCAATAATAAAGTTGACACAAACTATAATTAAGTCTCAAACAAGTGGTCATGAAAAATAAATAAAAATGAGAGTAAATTTTGAATTTAAAATAGGGGGACATGTTTGTACCCTAGGAGAAAAAAAAATGATCTAAAAGCATTTTAAATTATATACGGTTTCTTTACAAGTTATTTTCCTTTTGAGTGGAAGAAGGGCAGTGTTGGCAAGTAATTGGTTTAGGTCGAGCCAGAGCACCTCAATCCTACTTTGTTGAGGATTGTGAATTTGTGACTGATCATATTTTGTAGTATGTAGATCTTAGGGATTTTGAAGTTCATTATAATAATTTTTTTCAAAAGTTAAAAACATCATATAATAATTTTCACTCTATTTTTCCTTATAGATGGCAATGGCAATGTGGGTCTCAACTTTTTTTCCATCAAATAAATGCAACTTTTGATAACAACTTGCATTTTATTTTATATGTTTTTTAATCATGATATGTTAAACAGCGGATAGTGGTTCTGAAGGAAAAAACTTTGTGTGCCCACAAAAACATTGTTTAAAAACACATTTAAGAAATTAAGGATCTAAGCAATAATATGTCTCATTCAGAGATAGATTTCCTATTCCACCAAATCCAACATACTTGATGATGACACCCACCACGAAATGCGAATAATGAAGCACAATTGCAATAAAATAACTCTCAAATTCAGCGTTTTATTAATGTAATGCATCCGTTCGTTTAAAATTGTTATAGTATTTTATCTTTTGTTATAATATTTAAAAAAAAAAATTTTAAAATTATGTTTTGAATGAAAAATTAATTTAAATAGTTTATTTTAAAATGTGATTTTAAGATTTTATTTATTTTCTACAATTTTTTTTAAATAACGAAATTTTAAAAATATTTAAAATGAAAAGCTATTTAGAAAAATTCTTCGTAAAAATTATTTTTAAAAGATATATTTAAAAAAAAAATTTATCATATTAAAATCTCTAATAATAAATATATAAGTTATTGAATGTCAAAATTAGTTTTTTTAATTAATAACAAATGAATCTAAAAAACTTCTTCTATTTTTAAGTCAATTTTTGTGAAAATTATTTTTAAAAATATAAAATCAAAATCACTTTTTTAAAATCTAAACTTAAAATTTTGTATTTAATTTCACAAATGAATAGTATCCAAAATCAAATCATATTTATAGAAACAATATAGCATAAACATACACAATAAAAAAGGGACACAAAAAACATGCACTTGCACACAAAATTCAGACATAACAACATGGAGGATATATAGCAACTCCTCATTATTAATAGGATGATATATATTTAGGACAGGTTCGGTTCCTCTCCATTTGTGTCTATACTAGTACTAGTACTAGTACTACGGAAAAACCTCGATGAGAGACTTAAAACCAAGACCATGAGTTATCTTGTAGTTATTGAAACCAGCAGAGAAAAACAATTTAGACCATTCCTTTTCATTTCTCTCTTTTCCATTAACCAACACCATCATCTCCAAATCATAGAACAATTGTGCTTCAAATGATTCATTGTCTACCTTCTCATTCCCCATCACTGCGTCTATGATTATCACTTTTCCTTCTTTACCTTTGCTCTTGATTGCCTCCTTGCATTTCTTTAGTATTTTCAAACATTCCTCATCGTTCCAGTCATGTAATACACCCTATATGTCATATCATATAAATATATATCAAGCAATAACTTATTAGTTTTTATTTGAAATTTAGAAGCTAAATTAACTATGTGACACACTATTAAAAAAAGTTGAATTACCAACAAAAATCATAGACTAAAAATTTGTAAGAAGAACACTTATACGGTTCGGAAAAAAAAAGAGGAAGAACATACAATATTTGCTCATTAAAGTTCAGTCAATTATATATGTCTTTAACGGTAGAGTGATTATAATTATCATTTAAATATTATGATATAAATTACAACAATACCTTTCAATTGTAGTGCAGCAGATTTCGACATCAATTCGATCTGCTCACTCGGTAGTAATTATGAATAATACTCAACAAAAATAATTTTTCTTCTAATTTTTATGTGCAATTCAAATATTTAAAGTAATGACAATTGACAAGTGTGAATATTTTACCTTGAGTAGAATTGATTGGGTAGGAGGAATTGACTCAAACATGTCACCTCCAACATATTTTAAGTTTTCACTTCCTTGCAATCCATCAACAACATGTGGGAGATCAAATACAATACACTCAATGTTTGGAAATGACTGAGCAATGGCCTTAGACATAGTCCCTATGCCCCCTCCAACATCAACCAATGATTCCAAACACTCAAACACCCCTTTACATTTCCCCATCACCACACTAGAAGCCATTCTAGTTTCACAAGCCATAGCTTCATTAAACAAGTGATTGAATTCAGGATCATGGCCACCATAATCCCAAAACTCAATCCCATTATTTTCAGTGTAAAAAGGTGAAGGGTCTTCGTTTTTGTACCAATTAGAAAGTTGATGCCATGGTTTACTCAGAATTGGACCAAGTATAACACGTAACATTGATGTCATACTAAAGGGATAGTCCTTAAGCAATAACCTAGATGCATCAGTGAGTTCATATGTTATTTCTAGTTCATTTTTAGTGACATTGAAGAAATTAGAATGAGTTAAGACTCGCATCAAGCGTTCGATGTTGCCGGATTTAGAAGGGTGGATTGGTAATGAAGAAATGAGTTGTGAGAGTGGGATGGGTCGGCCATAGTTGTGTATGATATCTGGTATGGATAATTCAATTGCACATTTAAGAGATATTGAGTTAATGAAACTAAAAATTTGATTGAATACTTGAGTTTGAGCTTGAAGAAGTTTTGTAGCACGGTCTTCAATTTGGGCCATTGGTTTTGCTTAATAGCTGCAGGAACCTCGTACTACTTGACTCGATTTATAAGTGGAGGATAAGTACTTTACCTCAAATTATTGCACACAACCAACCAAATATATATAAATATTTTGAATTAAAGTCGCCACTTATAAAAAAGCACAACACTCAAATTCATAATGTCACAAAAATTGTTTTATTTTAAAAACTATACAAATAACATCTAAGAAAATGCATTTAAGTTTTTTTTCCATAGAAAACTATATAACTACAGAGCAAAATCCTACACGATCCCCTAATACTACATACCCACTACAATATCATTAGTAATCAAAATATAGGATAGCAGAATATATGTTCTTCAACAGAATTAATTGTTAAGAAATTTGAGAAAGTAAGAATTTCCACTACTATAAAACTTTGGCAGAAATATTCTTCAAGGGGATGTTTAAGCATAAAATCTTAAATTCATCTTTTTTTTAAAAAAAAATTAAATTTTTGTAAGAGAAATGTTTATATTGTCCTAAATATTAATACAAAAAATTATTCAAATACATAATAATTAATTTAAAAGTAGATACCAAAAATAAAAATACATTTTTTTAGAAATTAATAAGTTAAGAAATTTTTTATATAAATTAAAAATAAAATATTAAAATTTTATAAAGACTATAAATTTATTTAACTCTAAAATAAATTTAATTTTCAAAAATATTTTATTAAGAATTGTCGGTGTAATAGTTAAATGAGCTGAGATACAATAAATAAATTATATTAATTATTAGAAAAAAATAATTATACTATATTAATATATAAAAAGAAGTAATATAAGACAAATAACTATTTTAAATGAGTAAAATGAATAAGATATCTTTTATAAATAAAAATATTGTATTCCAACGTGGCTTGTACAGACATTATTGGTTACCATTGGACTATCAATTATTTTTTGACAGCTATTATTTATATACAGTAAAAAGTCTCCAAAAATATTATTTATATTCGTCTCTTTAGAATCGTGATTTGCTGCAGTTTGGGGTGCACATAATTTAAATCAGATCAGATTGTTAATTTTACATTTTTACATTTTTGCTAGTCACATTTTTTTTACATCTAAATAGATTATTTATATAAATTTAATTTACATTTATATATATAATAATTTTTGTTTTTATAAATTACATGAATTGAATTTATTTAACATATTTAAGTGTAATTGAAAGAAAAAGAAGAATATAACTAACAAAAATATGTTAATTTTATTGCTTAGTAATTTCAAGGGTCAATTTAATCCATATAACCGAGAGTTGTAAATACATCACACATTTCCAACGGAGAATCCAATTACATCTCTTTACCTATATGCATAAAAAGTCTCTTTACATATGTAAATCAAATCCTACATGGACTACAAACTTTTTCCATCGATCTCGCATTTTTTTTTTCTTCTTTTTTTAACTCTAATAATTTTATTTCCTAAAAATACCCCTTTTCGACATGTATATGTATAGCAAGAGATCAAAATAAATATTCAATTAATTTTAATGATTTGATTTAATAGGAAAAAAAATGTGGTAGTGTCCTTGAAGAAAAGCAAAATTACTTTATAAGAGTTCATTAGTGTCTTTGAAGAAAAGCAAAATTACTTTATAAGAGTTCATTGAGTCTAAAATCTTTCTTATGTTAAATTGAGTTAGTTTTTTTTTTAATAAAAAAATGGTAAGCTTTGCCTAGCTGATTTGTTGTGTAGTTGTTGGACCGGGTCAACGCGTTATGAAGTCTAAAGCAAAACTTAGACAGAATCTTTTTAAAGTTAATAAATAAATTATTAATATTTTATCTAGTAACTATAGAAAAAAAATTTAGTAGAATTAATTGCATTTTCAAATCTATTTTCTTTATATTTTTCAAAAAATAAATAAGACATTCCAACTGTTCTACAACAACATCAAGAACTCATGTAAAATTTTGTATCTTTTAGTTGAAGAAAAAAGTAGCGTGTATATGTTGTACCGCTTCAATAATTCATGTTAGCAATATGTTCATTACTTCAATATGTTCATTACTTATCTCATGATTTCTCAATTTATAAGTAATATTTCTCATATGAGCAATGTATTCACTATTGATCTCATGATTTCTCAATTTATAACTAATATTTCTCTCATCCCTTTATCTAGCCAATTTAATCACAAAAACAAAACATGTATCTATAAAAAAAATTTAGTAAGTTTCACAAGCACCTTTTTCTATTAATAAAACAAAATTGTATCAAGAGCAAATATCAAGAGAAATTATTTGTTGTTTTAATAAATTTATTATATCTTTTACGATTCAATAAAAATTTCAGCTATTTTTTATTTTTGTAATTTTGAATAGTCTAATTTATATTTTCGAGTTGACATTTATATACTAGATTATTTATTAAATTAATATTGTATAATATTTTTTTTACAATTGATAATAATGTCTATTGATTTAATATTTGTTGAGATAATGTTAAATTTATATAAGATTTTATTAGTTTTAGTTTTAAAAATATTAAAATGCGAGATCTTTTTACCAAATAAAAAAATTTTTTGAGACCTTTTATTAGATAAATTTTTTCTAAAAATTTTGTTTTAGTTGTTAAAATTCAAGATATATTTTGTTTAAAAATAAATAGTAGTGTAAAAATAATTTTGTTTAAAAATAAATAGTAGTGTAAAAATAAATAGTAGTGTAGTATAAGAGTTTCAATACAAGAGAAAACTTTATAATTTGATAGTTTTTTGTGCGCTTTTTCGATTGAGGAGAAGCTCTGTTTAGAGAGGAGAAGCTATGTTTAGATAGGAGGGTCTCCAACTAAGAAACATGATACATTATTTCATATCCCTATGAATATGAATATAGAATTACCAACATATATCTCAATTACTTGATATCTACGTCACGTATAAGAAAACAAAGTAATTCACCATATGAATATAGAATTACATTATAAATTAAGACTTTCTTTACGTAGTGAGCTTATATCATCCACTATCGAGAGTCCAACAATACAAGCTTCTCTCTCATTTATATACACTATTAGTTTTTCCTTTAACGTCTCATTTATATAAATAATTGTATAAATTAGATAAATCTCTATACTCGTCGGCATATACATACACTCACTCGATATTCGATACAGTAAACTAGAATAACTAACTATAATTGTTTTTGTCTATAACTAACTTGACCAAACTTAGTTATAATAAACGTTAAATATAACTAACTCTAGTTATATGATTTAAGGCATATATTCACATATGTAAAGGTTCTTTTTTATTTAAAATACAAATATATAATATTTTTGAAATGTATTAATATGAAAGAAAAAGAAGATATGACAAAAAATATGTAAAACAAGGTTTAACTTTATAAATAAATTACAAATGTAATGATTACAATGTGTTTATTATGAAATATCTCAAATATCTAATAATATATATTTTTAAAATAGTATAATAAAAGTATTGTTGTATTATTGGTATTTCTTAACTTTTTAGATATGTTATGATTTTAATCAAGGGGTTACTTTTATAACTAAAATTATTTTTGAAGTGATATTAAAATTATTATCAAAAGTGTAAAATGAGATTTTATGTTTTGGACGAACGAAATGATTTTACCAAACACCCAAATTTGGAATGAAACCCCAATTGCAATAAAATCTGATGTGTGACTTCTTAGAGTACGTTGTAAAAGAATTCAAATATAAATATTGTTGTATTTAAATTAACAAATGAAATATGTCCATTGTTTAATTTTCAAACGAATTCATAATTCAACAAAAATTAAATTGGAAATTCTCGTAAGTACTTTTGATGGATTGGAGTGATAAAATTATTTTTTGTTTTTAAAAGAGAATAATCTAACCATTTTTACAATAAAAATTATTGGGAGAAGGTGTGGGTGGGTGTGCTTGCTGTGCTAACAAAATCATTTTTCTTCCCTTTTCCTTTGTATGGCCTGAGATGAGTTTTGTTGGGGTAAGAGTTTTTTATTTTTCTTATGGATCTTGAAGCTTGATTGACACACATATCCTCGGCACATACATATACACACATCTTGGCACTCACCGTTACATCAAGTCACAATTACATTGACACACATGTATATTTATATATTATATATTTATATGTATATTTATAGTAAGCTAGAATAATTAACTATAATTGTTTTTGTCTATAACTAAGTTGACCAAACTTAGTTATAACAAATATTATACATAACTAACTCTAGTTATATGATTTAAAGCATATATTCACATTCACATGTGGAAAAGTTCTTTTTTATTTAAAATACAAAGATAAAATATTTTTAAAATGTATTAATATGAAAGAAGAAAAAAAAAATATGACAAAAAATATGTAAAACAAGGTTTAACTTTATAAATAAATTACAAATCTAATGATTACAACGTGTTTATCATGAAATATCTCAAATATCTAATAATATATTTTTTTAAAATAGTATAATAAAAGTATTGTTGTATTATTGGTATTTGACACATATATTTTTTTTATAAGATCTTAGGTTTCATTCTTACATTGAGGGGTGACAATATGAGTTGAGTCTTCTAAACTAACTCGTCGAATCCTTTATTTTATGTGAGACAAATTGAGGTTTTGAACCCTATCACTCAAGTTATTTAGCTTTGCTTAACCTGCTAATAAATCGCGAGGTAAAATTAGCATATACTTTCTCGATGCAATACAATAAATTTAAAGTTTTACTGTGTAATGAATAATGAATATAAAAATGCAGGGTTGAGTTGGAGTTTCAATCCATCTACTTAAGTTGGCACATCTCACCCTTATTTTAAACAGATTGATTGATGGCAGCTAACCAGGGTAAATTGGTCTCTTGTATCACCCTATACTTTTGTTGATTTTTTTATATCCTTTTATCTATTATTTGTTATCATCTTCTTTGATTGTGCATCTTTGTTTAAAACATTAGGTTTTATTGTTATCATCTTCGAGTTTCATTTTTACTGTAACAAAGCTTTTTTATTTAGGTGTAAAAAAATATTTTTTCTATAAAAAATATAATTAAAAATAAATCAAAACATTTGATGTATTTGGTTTAAATGATAGACTAAATACATATACTTTCCTTGATTATTTTATTTTGTTACGAATAAAGTATTAACAAAATACTTATTCGTAACAAAATATAAACAAAAAAGAAATAAATCAAATAAAATTGATGAGTTTGATTTAATCAAATAAATGAAACTTAATAATTCAAAATTCAGCCAATTTTATTTTGTTACGAATAAAGTATTAACAAAATACTTATTCGTAACAAAATATAAACAAAAAAGAAATAAATCAAATAAAATTGATGAGTTTGATTTAATCAAATAAATGAAACTTAATAATTCAAAATTCAGCCAATTTTATTTTGTTACGAATAAAGTATTAACAAAATACTTATTCGTAACAAAATATAAACAAAAAAGAAATAAATCAAATAAAATTGATGAGTTTGATTTAATCAAATAAATGAAACTTAATAATTCAAAATTCAGCCAAGAGATAAATACAATCTAATCAATAATTGTTTCAATTATATTTCAAACTCAAATTTTTTTGAACGATAAATTTAATCTAACTTTAGATCAAGTATATCAATTTTTTAGATTAATTAATGCATTAAAATTTATTTTTAATTTATAATATATATTCCGAACCAAAGTTTAGGTATTAAGCCATGATGACTTTTTTACCAAAAATAAAACCACAATGGCTTGTTTGATGCGTAGGATATGATATAGACTTATTAAGATACAAAGTTGAGTAAGAATATGATATGATAGCGACATGATAAACATTATCATATCTTGTATTTTAGACATACATGATAACCAACACGATAACAATAATTTATTTTGTCATGTATTTGATACACATCTCATCATGATACGATATAATATGTATTATATTTGAATAACAAAATTACCATTGTAAACAAATACATATTAGTTTTTTTTAAATTAACTTATTATATTTTAAATATTATAAATTAACAAAAAAATACTAAAAAATTAAATAAGTAATGAAATAATTTTATATTTAAAACTATCCATTGACACTACTAAATAAACAATATTAATTTTAAAAACAAAATCATGGGTAACAAAATAATTCTATTTTATTTGTTAGAATGTAAACAAAGATATGATATATATTATTGTAAACACATTATATTTATTTTAAAATTTCAATTAATTTTTATATTTTTATAATTTTGATTACTAATTTATTAAATTATAGACTAAATAGCACATGTGATCCCTTAACTTAATTTCAGTTAACATTTTAGTCATTTATCTTCTTTTTTTTTCCTGATTTGGTCCTTTATTTTAATTTTAAGTGACAATTTGATCTTTTATGTTTTAAAATGTCAACAATATTATCCTTTTTTTTTTTACAAAAATTCAAAAAATTCATCAAAATTTTCAACCAAAACCCATAAAATTAATTAGATTCTTTAATATAATACAAATTTCATCAAATTTGTAACTCAAATATTCAAATAAACTCATATTTCCATCTCTAACAATATCAAATAAAGAATGAAAATATGAGTTTATTTAAAGATTTGAGTTATGAATTTGATGAAATTTGTATTATATTAAAGAATATAATTAATTTTATGGGTTTTGGTTGAAAATTTTGATGAATTTTTTAAATTTTTGTAAAAAAAAAGGATAACATTGTTGACGTTTTAAAACATAAAAGATCAAATTGTTACTTAAAATTAAAATAAAGGACCAAATCGGGAAAAAAAAGATAAAGGACTAAAACGTTAACTGAAATTAAGTTAAGGGACCACGGTGCTATTTAGCCTAAATTATATAATAAGACAAAACTACACTTGTAATAAAATCATAATTATTTTTTAAATTAATTATTAATATTTCATTTTGAAGTTTAATATTAAATTCTATTAATTATTTTTATATTTAAATTTGATTAGATTTACATTTTTATATTTTAAATTATATTTTATAAATTATTTTTATATTTATATTTTATTATATTTTAAATTATATTTTACAAAAGTAATTGAGTAAATTATTATTCTTATCCTATCCTTCTAATTTCTAACTCAATTTATATTTAAAATAGAAATTTCAACTGAAAAAACATAAAGTTCTGAATTAACGTATCTTATTTTGTTGATTAATCAAACATCAAATTCAGAATATATAACTTAGTCATAACAAATGAACTCTAAATAAGTACAAATGGGCCTATAGCCCATCCCTTTATTAATTTTAAAAAGATCAAAGGGGAAAAAAATAAGCGCACCCATGAATTAATGTATTTTTAGTTAACAATTCTTTTAACTGAAATTCAAAATTATAAAATTTTATACTAAAAAGAATAAATTTTAGGATACACTCTCATATTTAGTGTTAAACACATCTCAAAAAAAATTAATATAAAATTTCTATTTTTAAATCTTTACTAAATGTTCCAAAGACAAATGATAACATTTCTTTTCTGAAAGAGCACTCATGAATTGATGTTACCGTGAATCTTGTAAGGATATGTATTGTAGAAGACGACAAAGGGGACAAAAACTAGTGGTTATTGTTGAATTAATGATGTAGTATGTTTTTGTGTATTATGTTGGATTATTGTGGACTAGTACACTGATATTAGGTTTTTGTCTGATACTCAGATAAGTTAGATGTGAAAATATTGAAATGCATTGTTATTGTTAGTCCCAATTAAGTAATTATTGTTATTGAATTTTAATTAAGATTGTTATTAATCACTTACAATATTAGATAGATATGGAGGGGTTAGTGGGGCTTGCAATGATGGGCATGTGAGCCCCTTGATCTATCATGAGATACTCTTGTCTATTTCCATTATATAGTATGATTATATAGTATGGTTACCCTATTGAAACTATACATCACACAATTATTAGTGAAATATATAGTTTCTCTCTTATTTCACTTCATGTTACAATTTAAGATTAGTTAATTTGTTGAGTTTATGTTTTCATTTGGTTTCAGAGCTAACTAATCCTGATTGCAACTGAAAATTTATAAACACAACCAGAGACCATTTCCATTTAGTTTTTTTTTTTCGTTTAATTTTGTTTGTTCCTCGTTAAGATCATTGTTATTTCATTTGATTTATAAGGTGACAATTTGCTTTGGTTTCCAAATTAGTTTGATTTCTCACAATCGTTACTTTATTATTATCCTAACAAAAAAACTCGTGCGACGCTATGTTCTTTTAAATAAAAAATCTATTTTATATATAAATGACAAATATTTTTATATTTTTATTTATTTATCAATAATAAATATTTGTGTTGTGTTTTTATACGTGAGGAAGAAAATATTTGTCCAATTGTTTTTTAATATTTATGAGTTTCAAATATTTGTCTCATAGTTTTGTATGCAGCAATATAAAATATTTGTTATGTGATTTTTTATGTATATCGTTTATTGTTGAGAATGATGAAGAGAACAATAAGAGCTAGTTGGTGTGAATTGAAAAAATAAAGAAGTCCTACATATGAGGATATCACAAAATTAGTAGTGTTTATAATGTGGAGGTATGTCAATTGAGGTGTGCATCAAGGAGTACTCAATTTTGTGAAGGGTGAGAATACACACAAATCAACCATTGCTTCTCCTTTATACTTCCTCGATAGAACTCTAATACAATTTATTTGAGTTGTTTTATCTGCTGCAAAACGTCTTCAAGAAAGCGATTTAGTCTGCGACTCAACCCAATAATATCTTCGGTAGCATAAATTTATTTTGAAACAGTTTTTTTTTTAAACTCAAAAAACAACACTTACAAATATTTGTCTCATATTTTTTATGTATCATTTATAAATATTTAATAATGACAAATATTTATACCATATTTTTTATGTTTCAGTGGTAAATATTTGCCCTATGATTTTTTATATTTATCAGCTATAAAATGTTGGTTTTTTTTGTAGTTATTTTTTTTATAGGGTGGTTATATTTTGTGAGGGGAATTTCCAAAATATATTTGGAATTTTTTAATAGCTATTTTACTATAGCAAAATTAAATAATTTAATCTATCACTTGATCAAGTGGTTGCAATGTTTGAGTTTAATTAATCTGTTAGAGATCAAACTAATGCATCTGTTAAGTTACCGATAGTTGCAAATTTTTTCAAGAGTTGTTTTCTTTCACCAATTGGTATGAGTTTCTCTATAAATAGAGATATTTTTTAGGTAGGAAGTAGAACATGAATTTCATGTTTACATGAGTTAAATTTCTGTAAAAAATAATTATGAGTCATTTCTTATTTTCTCTAGTGCACAAGAGTAAATGAATGAACTTTATTCTGAAAATGTATTATTGATCGATAAGTTTAATGTGAATGTCAATTCACTTCAAGGATTCCAAAGTATCCTGAAAGGGATTCGTCGGTTAACCCGTTTGCATCTAATATATATAGATCAGTGGGGGCGAATCGAACCTAAAGTTTAGTGTGATACACACTTTGGAATTTATTTGTTCAATCTTTATCATCATTAGTTTCATCTGCTTCTTGTTCAAGATTTGCAGTATACCCCCAACAAAAGATCCAACAATCTTTAGGTTTGATTTTTTATTTTAATTAAATTTTGAACAATGACTGCTTCTTTAAAAAAGATGAACAATCACATATTTATAACTACGGTAAATGATGTATACGATATATTCTTCTAAATTGCATATCTTGTTGTCGACTTGCTAGCATATATAATTGATGACAATTTTATTATTGTTTATATATGCATGAATTTTGTTTGTTTAGATTTTGAAAATCAGTTTATGTTATGGTTTTTATTAGTGGCATTGTAAGGGTTTGACTCTTGGTTGATATTTTGGTTTCAAATATTATATTTTGAATTTGTTGATAAAAAGAAACGCAAAAATTGAAATGACAATATGCTTTAAAAATTATATTGAACCTTTTAATTTTGGAAACAAAATTGGTGTAGATGTTAATTACCATGGTCGTAGATCATAAAGTTTATATGGTTCTAAATTTCTATGATTTTATGAAATGCTCATAATTATAATGCTACATTGAGTTCATGTTTTGATACTAACAAATATGTGATTTTATTAACATTCATATATTTAACTTATGATGCATGCTCCTGTACTAGTTTATTGTAAAAGTATAAGTAACTTTCATAAATATCAAGTGGGGTTTTAATTGGTCCATGAAAGAAATTTCTATTTTTATTTAGAATGAATGATCTAATCGTATATGTGGATGATAGTATGAAAGTAATTGTTTTTTGTTTGCCTTGATATTGAAAATGATTTGGATTTATTTTAAATTATTATAAGTTGACAAATGTTCATAGAAGAAACTAATAGAAAATCTTTATGATTTTATTCATTGCTTATTTTCTTTCGCGATACTTATTTGATTTTATCATAGAACATTTTTAAATATGAAACTTGAATTAACAAATTAAAATTATGATACATGTATTAGTTATAATATAACTAGGAAGAAATTGTTTCTTTAATAGAAATAAAACGAATTCTTATTTGTTAAGGAATAGTTTACTTACATGTTTGGACTCGCCTTATGATATCTGATTATGAAAAAAAAATTATGATCATGTTTTGTTAGCTTGTGACAATATATATTTAATGTATTCAATATAATATATCTTGGACTTTGATATATTGAAAAGAATTAGAATTTTAAATTGAGATGCTTATTAAATATAATAAAAGGTACAATGACATAAAAATTTATATATGTAATAATTGAGATGCTATTAATTATATGTGATACAATGTGAAAAGATTAAATCTCAAAAGTGTCATGGTTCGGAGATAGTTGGTCAACACTATCAAAAATATTTAAAAGGTGTAGCTATGTGGATGAATGCATATTCAAAGTTTATTAAAGTTAGAAAGGAATTTTGCAACTCTTTGACGAAAGAGTTGACAAGGATATTTTATCTTCAATATGATGTTGAAGTCATTGAAGACATCATTAGGGATATAATACAAGTTCATATATAAATAATCATCAATGATGGAAACGATTAACTCACACTTGAATAACATCAAGTCTTGAGTTCAATGATAAAAGTACACTATTAGACCATAAAATAAAAGTAGCAGGATGATGTCTCTTCTTAATAGACGTATAACATATATTTGCTAGAATGTATAATAATGTGTGTATTTCTGATATAGTTCACCTATATGAGAATGAAGTGGGTCACTTCATAAAGTTCAAAGACTTGACTCTTAAATTCTCATGAAAAGGATATGAGACATATGGTCTTATCAAATGTGTCATATTTATATTTTGATTAGTGGTACTGAGATTTCATGTGTGAGTTATGCACATTTGTTCTAATGAATGATTGATTCAAAGTTTGTCTATCAATCTATTCGGAGATGAGTGAAAATATAATTTACTAAGTAATTGTTGAAATTGTAAGATATTTTTATTTGAAACCATGAGATTTCTGAAATAACAGATTTAGATATATTTTGAAAATGGTAGGGGATTGTGAGGGGAATTTCCAAAATATATTTAGAATTATTTAATAGCTAATTAATGTAACAAAATTAAATAACTTGATGTATCATTGGTCAAGTGGTTGCAATGTTTGAGTTTAATGCATCTGTTAGTCATCAAGTCAATGCATCTATTAAGTTACCAAATGTTACAAAAAATTTCAAGAGTTGTTTTCTTTCACCAATTGGTATGAATTTTTCTATAAATAGATACACTTTAGAGGCAAAAAGTAGAACACGAATTTCATGTTAACATGAGTCAAATTTCTGTAAAAAATAATTATAAGTCATTTCTTCTTTTCTCTAGTGCACGAGAGTAAATGAATAAACTTTATTCTGTAAACTATAATTGATCGATAAGTTTTATGTGAATGTGCTATTCACTTCAAATATTTCAAAGTATCCTAAAGGGAATTCGTCGGTTAACTCGTTTGCATCTACTATATATAAATTGGTGGGGCAAATCAAACTAGTGTGATACACACGCTTTGAAACTTATTTGTGCAACATTCGTTATCATTAGTTTCATCTTTTTCTTGTTCAAGATTTGCAGCATACACTCAACAAAAGATCCAACATATTTTTCTTTTATATTATAATGTAGTTATTTATTTATAAATTACTTTATTTTATGTAAATGAACTATTATCGAATAAGATACTTAGTAAACAATTTCTTCTACATTAATTATATATATATATATATATATATATTTCTTGCCAATTTTTTTATAAACTTTGACCAAAGGAAAATTGGGGTTTCATATATTTTTTTAAGTACATGATACTTTGAGTGAAACAAAATTTTGATATTGCTAGCCTTTAATATAACCAACTAATGGTATTAGCAAAGCCACATTGGATAGATTTAAGATTTGTTGAGAACTGAGTTTGAATTAGTGCATGGAATTGTCTAAAGGCACTTAAAGCATCAGTTTTGTATTTAAGAAAGAAAATCCAAGTACATCTGGTGTATGCATCAACATTGGATATATAGTAACCACAACCCAATCCACATCAAATTTGTAATGACCATGTAGACCTTTTTGTCACAAGAGTTGTTAAAATGCCAACAACATGCTATGAGACTTAAAAATCAAAGACTAATTGAGTACAATAAAATAACATCAAAGACTATACGAGTAATTTTGACTTTTTTACTACAATAAAACATAAAAAGCCATGTTCTAAAAATCAGACACAATCAAGTGGTTCAACCGATTGGATCGAGAAATGGTCAATTCGTTTATTGATCGATTCCAGTTGTATCCATGTATAATTGATTTAGATTAAACCAGTTGAATTATGGTAGCTTAATATTTTCATTTTATTTCTTAATTTATTTTACTTTTTTTATTACTTTTTAAAATTTTAATTTATTTATTTGTAAACCGATTCAACTATAATTGAAGTGTTTAACTCAATTGAGCCACAATCCATAAATCTCGTCGTTTGATCTTCTGTTCCTTTTTAAACATTGCACAAAAGAGATAAAATAATAATATAAAATTATTATATTTATTGAACAACTCAAGATGAAAGCATGACTGTACAAATCACTCTTTATCACTAAAGGGACTTCCTTGATTTTCTTTTTTTCAATTTCCCTTCTTATCACAAAAAATGGTATTACGCCTTTTATTTATTTGTTCGAATAGTTTTAAAATTATAATTAACAACAAACAAAACTCATGCTATCTCCTTTCATGACTAGCATGGAGACTCACAATCAGTTTTGATTAAGCACAAAATAAAGAAAACCAATATTAACTAGAGGTTTAAGACTCAATTTATATTTGTATTTTTTTTTATTCGATCAACATTAATCAATGCATTATCTCAATATCGGTCCCTAACGTTTCTAATTTATTTTTTTACTGTTAACAAACTTCTTTCAAATAAAAATGCATAGTGCAATACAAATATGAAAATTGGATTTTATACTCCACAAATCAACTTCTACTCCACAATATATAAAAAACTTCAATTTATTCCTTTCATTTTTACTCTTACCATTGAAAAAATTGTGTGCAATTTTTTACCTCCACCTTGACCAAAATTTCCATTATGTAATATTTTTCATAAAAATTTAATGCACAATTTAACATTATTAGAAATTTTGTTTTCGAAAATTTTGATAGTCAAAATTTTAAAGAATTTGAAATTTCCGTTTTAGTATACTATCGGATTTTTCAAAAACGAAATTTCTTATATTGATAAATTGTGTACTGGAAATTTTAATTCAAATTTTTTGGGTATATAATTTTTACCATATTTTTAGTCATGAACTTTCTGATAGTATATACTTATGTACCGGACTTTACGAAATTTTGAAATCTCTAGTAATTTTTTTTCGTTTTTTATAAATCAAAAATTTCAATTTGTTGAAAAATGTGGTTTGTATTTTTTTTTTCATAAAAAAATTGTTTGTGTGTTGACGGCAGGGTGAAAAAATGCAATTATTATAGATCCGACTAAATTGTTTGTGTGTTGACTAAAACATTCACAATTGATTAAATATTTAATTTACGAGAAGCTATTATATCATAGAGAGAAGAAGTTGACCAACAAAATTAGGTAGCTGTTATTATTTTTCGATGGTTATTTATGTGTGCCAAAAAAATTATAAGGGAAATTTTCGATTTGAAAAGTAACTACTAGAAATTTTATTTACGATTTTTTCGATAAACAAAAACAACTACAAAAAAAAAATCATAATTGAAATTTCTGATTATGTAAACTCATTTGCAAAAAAATTATTTTATTGGATTTTTTGTTGAGGAAAAAACATTTTTGATATATATGTTTTAATGACAACAAACTTTATGAAATAAATGATTAAGTTTTATGAATTGTGATATACTAATAATTGCACTTGAGTTTTATTTAAGGAACATGAATTGCATAAGTGAACAAGTAAAAAACCATTCACATCAGAATTGTGTCCTATAAGCAAGAAACCACTCAAATCAATACCTATTAGAAAGGAACATAATTGCATAGTCAAGGATACTCTGGACAGATTCGTCAAAAAAATTCTCAAAGTCCAAGCAATGCATAAAATGTAACTTGCAAGACTAATCTTCAAGATTGATTGCATAGATAAAGCAAGTACAGCTTGAACAAATGAGACACTACATTAGTGATACAAGTATAATATAGCTGGTCTACAAACAGCTGTCAAAAAGTAACAAATTCGTCAAAAGATTAACAAAGGCAAAAGCTTAGCATCAAGAACTAACAAGCAAAATCAATCTCCAGATTGATAAAGCAACAAGTACAACCATGACAGACATGATAAGACACTGTAACTGCACATCTGAACAGCATGCGCACAGAGCAAAAAAGCATGACATATAAAAGTTGTCAAAGCTCTAAGTCCAACACTCACTCATACAAAACACAAACGAAGAATGTTCTAGTTTTACAAAAGAAAATTATGGTTATCCTCTTTTAAAGACATAATTAAAACATATCATTTTCCACATTCCAAACCACAATTTAAAGAGTAACAAGACTGCTCAAATCAATGGTGATACCAAAACTCGAGCTGAATGTCCAAATGAGGAAAACAACCTCAAGATTGATCTCCAAATTGATGAGTTGTGAGCAAGGATGCAAGTACATTGTACTTACATTAATTTGCAGAAAGTTCTGCATAAATCTGATTTGACACAGTACTAACTGTCATTTGATAGCTCATTCACTCACTCATTCACGTTTTCCATCAGACCCAAAAGCAAGAACGTTCTTCGTTTGTTAAGAACGTTTTGGACATCAATTTAAACACATGTTGAAATTGCTTTAAAATATATCTAAAACTTGGTAAGTGTGTCCAACAACTATATTCATTTTAAAACTAAATATTCAAAGCTTTTTATCATCTATAAATTGAAGATCAATTGGAAGATGAAGACAAAAACTCAATTTACAAATCTACCGACACTAGTTCAAGTAAAAACAAGTCAAAAACTCTTCAAGCAAGTGTTGAGAAGTTTCAAGATCCCAAACACTTTTATCATACACATCATTTGTAGTTCAAGTTTATCTTTTATGCTAGATTGAATGTTTTTGTAAAAATCCTTTCAAAGCTGAAAGGTGATTGTAAAAATCATTTCTAGGTTGAAAGGTGAAGATTGTAATTGATCAAGGTGTGAAGGGGAACATTCTGATTCTGAAGCATATAGTGAAAATCTCACAGTTGTGAGAACTGGACTAGCCCGATATGGGTGAACCAGTATACTTTTTGTGTGTGATTTTTCTATATCTTATCTTTAATTATTTGCACACACAAATCATACTTCATTATAAACTAATTTGTTTTATTAACTTCTAACATATCCAGAACATTATGGACATTTTGTTTCAATCAAGATTAATCCTGAGTTAATTTAAATTAAGCACATGAATTAAAATTTTAAAAGGATAACAATTCAAACCTCTCATTTTTTTGTGATTGACATTGCTACTTCATTTTTTAGAGTAAATGTGAATTGTCCGATTTTTTAAAATTTTTTTTTTGTATTGAATGGATGGGTATTTTAGAAAGTTTAAAGAGAAAAATTAAAAATAGAAAGATGATATAAATCTAAATGTGAGATACAACATCCAATTTTCTATTAACACAATGATCAAGTTGTATTAGAGCATTCCCAATCCACTATATTTTAGAGTTAACTGTTAGAGCAAAGCATACAAACACAAACACATGATTGACATTATAGATAGATTGCTCATAAGATAATTTGACATAAACATACTAAAACCATAATTTTAACATCCGTATAATCTTTTGCTCAAATAGATCATTTATAAAATAGATGTATCTTTTTCTTAATTCAATTGCAAATGATTTTTTTAACTTTACAAATACATTTCAACTATTATTTATCTCAATATTGCATTTAACCATTTATTTAGAAACTAATTTATTTTAGAAATTACTTGATATTTGGAGAGGATATTGAAATTTATGTTAGCCTCACAAGCCCCTTTACTCACTAAAGTTTCTCATCAAAGGTAAATACTTTGAGACTCATAAACTTCTATTTGAATAATTTTCAAGCATTTATCTTCCATATGTCATATCTTACATTTTTTTTTCTGTAACATATCTTACACTTTATCATATTTAGTAACTGTTTTTATATCTCGAATAATTTCTTCTATCAAATCCGAAATATTGGGAATATATACTCTCTAAAATAAAATAAAAAATATTTAGAATATTAATATATCTAATTTAAATTTTATACTACCATCTAATATATCAACTTTATTTATCTATTTGTTAATATTTCATATATATATTTTGGATGCATTAGGCTGACACTTTGCTAAAATGGACTCATCAAGTTGATGATCGAGATTGACAGTTCTGACTTTCCAATAAATAATCCAGATTTGGTATTCTGTACGGTGTACGGTGTACGGAGTTTTCATATTATAATTAGGTTTTTTTGACTAAAAAGAAAGTTTTGAGATTAAACAATTAAATACATACATTGCTTGCAATACTATTTTAAGCAATTTTTCTTTCTGATGTTATTGACCGCTACTTGCCAAGTTTTTTAAAAATCCATCGCGACAAAAAGGTAAAATATAAAGATCACCTTCACCAATTAATATGTTGGCTAGCTACTAAGCTAGGTACAAACTCTATACTTTTGAAAAATCCTCCTCCTCCCTCAAGTTATATAAAGAATAGGCAGGGCAGAAACATAATTAGCAACGCTTTAATTCAAATTAAAAAGAACATGGCTGTTAAAGGAGAACAAAGATCTCTTGAAGATACCCCAACATGGGCTGTCTCTGTTTGTGGTTTCTTTGTTCTAAATGTATCTTTGATCATTGAAGTTGGACTCCACAAATTGACTGAGGTACGTAATTAAGTAATTAATTAAATTAATTATTGTGAAGTAGTGCATTTATGAAAATGTTTTTGAATTAGTTATATATGGTGGTTAATTATTTTGATTAGATATATATATTCTGAAATCAATACTAGTATATCCTTAATTACTATGTTTAATTTGCATGCTTCAGTTTCTAAAGAAAGAGAAAAGAATATCCATGGGGAAGGCTTTGGCTAAAACTAAAATAGGTTGGTTCGAGTCTTGTCTTATACTTGCAACTAACTTGTGTTTTATTTTTATTTTTTAATTTGAAAAATGATCGTTGTTTTTATGATGAAAATTATAAGCTTAATTTGTTGTTTTTTGGGGTATGGTTGATATTAGAAATGATGAAATTCGGTTTCGTGTCATTTCTTCTGACAATATCGCAAGTGCCAATATCCAAAATCTGCATCAACAAGGATGTGGTCAATTCTTTCCTACCATGTAATGATTCTGTGGAGTTGGAATACCAACTCATCAACCATTGTGAAGCAAAGGTCATATTAAATATTCCATGTTGTGTTAATTTATATTAGTTGTGTGAGTGTTGCGAATTTCTGGGATAACATGTTATTTGATAAATCACAAATTAATTTATGATTGCTTATGAATGCAGGGCAAGGTTACTCTTGTTTCAAGTGATGGAATCCTACAGCTAAATATCTTCGTATCCTTTCTGGCAGTGTTTCATATACTTTTTTGCACATTAACGATATGCCTTGGGAAGGCCAAGGTATATATTTATATATATAATCATCATTTTCAATCTTGTAGAAACTAGAAGGAAGAAATTAATAGTCCATATTTAATTGTAAGAAGTTTTACTAACACAATACATGAATTTTCATGTTTATACAAGTTTGATTATGAGGTATCACGCACATGTCAACTATACACACTAATAAAACGCAAAACCAATTGCTCAATACAAATTGCAAAAACAGCAAGAAAAGAAAACAAAGAACGAATCCTAACAACTCCCAAAGCATCAATTTGAAGAGTTGACAAAAAAATTGTTTCATATCATAAAGTCAATATTGAAATAATTAAGCATGTGTTTAAGTATTCCCTCACGCAAATAGTCTATTTCATCTAATATAGCTACTATCAATTAGTAATATTTTTATTTCTTCAGTTGTCATATTCTGACCAACGTACTTGATAATGTGTCACAATTTCAAAAGTCAACTTTGATTATTAATCCCATCCCCACTAAAATTTTGAATGTGACAACAATGACGGGTTCATATAGCATAAAAAATTAGTAAAAATAAATAATAATTTATAAATAACTATACACGTACATACATACATATATTTATATATATTAATTTATATTTATGGGGTAATGAGATACTGCACTTATATGTGACAGATGAGAAGATGGAAAAAATGGGAGGACGAGACTCAAACACTCGAATATCAGATAGATAATGGTAATTATTAATTAACCTTATTCCTTGATGTGTTATCAAATCTTATTCTTATTTATTAAAATAATTAAATATAAAAATTATATGATATTAAATGATTAGATGTGAGACTACATTGAGAAGGTTTGTAATTGTAGAATTTGGATTTGATGCATTCAATTTCCTCTTGCAATCAGGGACATTAATCATCGTTCGATCATTCGACATTCTAAAAATAGCATAATCTAATTTTTATTTTATAATTTAAATTATCGAGTTTAAATTTGGATGTTCAATGAAAATCAGATGATTATGATATCGGTTGCATAAATGTCTTAGGGGATGTCAACTGCACCCGACACGATCCGTAATTGTAATCTATTTACAGTTTACAACTTTTCTTTTAAATGTGTTGCTGACTTTTATTTCCCTGTAAATTTTCTAATTACAGATTCAAGAAGATTCCAGTATATAAGTCAAACATTGGGTGGCAAGCGTCATTTGAAAATCTGGAATAATTATTCTCCCTTGCTGTGGATGGTAATTATTAATTAAGTGTAAATTATATAAGTTGAATTTAATTTGAAATGTGAACATAAAACCTTTTAAGTTAAATATTTGAAATAAAAAGTTCCTTAAAACTTAAAATCCATGAAATGTTTTACCCACATTCACTAATCACGAATCATATATATGTATATATATAGGTGTGTTTTATGCGGCAGTTCTATAATTCAGTCTCAAAAGATGATTACTTTGCTCTACGAAATGGGTTCATTGTAGTAAGCTAGCTTCATTGTGATGCAATTTAATTTTGAAACAAATTGGGGCACCAAACACAAATTAATTTTCCCTAAACTTAAACTGCAGGCAAATATTTCAATAGGAAGCAATTGCAATTTCAATTTTAAGAAATTTCTTTCCCGTACCTTCGACGAAGATTTTGAGAAGGTCGTTGGAATCAGGTACTCCATGATCTACTCACACACTAATTAATTTAATACTTGGACAATGTTTTACAGCTCAATAATTTTTTACCATATAGATTCTTATATTTAGTTAAAAAAAACGTAATTAAATTATAAAAGGCTAAATAATCATGATTAACCAAGCTTTTGAGCCTCTTGCAGATTTTGGATATGGTTTTTCTCCATACTTCTCATATTCCTTAGTGCACATGGTACGAAACGTTATATAGTACTCTTTAATTTAATACATACAACAACTTTTTATATATTCCTTTTTCTTATATTTTATTCTGTAAAGAATATTAGTTACTTTGTCACTAATCTTGTCCCTTGCTATTTTACTTATGAGTTTTACTTTAGTGGCATAAAACTAAAACATTTTGATTTTGCAACAAAATCTATTTAACAGTGATTTCATTTTTTGCAGAGTTTTATAATTACTACTGGCTTCCATTTATTCCACTTGTGGTAACTTTGCTACCATAACTTTTTCATCTTTTTATTTATTTATAAAATTCAGTAATACAATGCATTAATTGTTGAAAAGGGCCTAATACTATTTCTCTTAATTTTAGTCCATTACATTGAATTGGTGGGATTTTTTTTAAATAACTACTTTTGAAAGAAAAAAAATACCAATCTACCCAACTTTTAAATTTAAATATCAATATATTCTATTTTAACACTAGTAAGAAGCCAAATTTTGAAAAGACAACCTTATAAAAGACCCAAACTTTTGCCAATGGAGACTTTGATCTAAATTTTTTTTTTTATTGAAATAGATGTAAGTCGCCTTTTGAAAGGGCAACATTGTATTTCATTTTTTTATTTGATTAATAAAAAATGTAAAATAATAACACTAATTCAATAAAATTACTAAAATTGTAAAATAAAAATTTACAAAGGTTGAATAAATTTGTTAGTAATATTTAAACAATGTTTTCAATTTTGCTATCAACACCCCCATTTTTGCTACCCACACCCCTCAATTTTTTTTATAAAAACAAAATGCCTAAAATGTCCTTACTTATTTATAACATTTTTAACTCTTACGTAAATTGAATTCAAACGTTTACGTGAACTCAATTTACGTAAGCAAATTGAATTCACGTACGTTTACGTGAAATAGGTTCACATACGTTTAAATTGAATTCACGTAGGCGTACGTAAATTGAATTTACGTAAAAAAAATTAGTTAATAAAAATGTCTTAAAATTTTTTTTATTTAATAAAAAAAGTCTCATATTCTAATATTCTTAAAACTAAAACCTATAAAATCTAATATAAATTTAAATTATTTCAACAAATATTAAATCAATGGACATTATTATCAATTATCAATTCATCTATAAAAAAAATCTATATTAACTCTTTTTATTCAATAAAAATTTGAACTCTTTTTTATTTTTGTAATTTTGAATAATCTGATTCATATTTTCGAGTTGACATTTATATATTAGATTATTTATAATGTCTATTGATAATGAATAATTGATAATAATGTCCATTGATGTAATATTTGTTGAGATAATGTTAAATTTATATAAGATTTTATAGGTTTTAGTTTTAAGAACATTAGAATATGAGACCTTTTTTACTAAAAAAAAATTAAGACCTTTTTATGAAGTAAATTTTTTTACGTAAACTCAATTCACGTACACCTACGGGAATTCAATTCACGTACACCTACGGGAATTCAATTCACGTAAACGTACGTGAACTCAATTCACGTTAATGTACGTGAATTTAGTTCACGTATACTTGATCTCAATAGGTTTACTTAAATTGAGTTCACTTAGGTACACAAAAATTGAATTTATGGAAATGTACGTGAATTGAATTCACGTAAGCGTACATGAATTGAATTCACGTAAGAGTTAAAAATATTACAAATGGACAAGGATATTTTAGGCATTTTATTTTTATAAAAAATTGAGGGGTGTGGGTAGCAAAAATGGAGGTGTGGGTAGCAACATTGCAATGTTTTTTACTATGAACAGTTGTTCAACATAGTTCGTATTTTTTTTATAGTTTATCTCTTACGTCCATTTTAGATATAATGAGTGTAATATTTGGATGACTTTATTTCAATTTCTGTATTTCATGATAAGGATACATTGTTTCTCCTTCATTCATATATGAGAGACAATATCTTTCATTAGATCATAGCTAGAAATTAGTCGTCCAAATATTACACTCATTAGAACTGAAATGGATGTATAAGATAAACTACCAAAAGAATATGAATTATGTTGGACAATAATTAATACTAAAAAATTATTGTCAAAATATTACTAACAAATCTATTCAACTTTTCTTTTTGTATTGTTTTACAATTTTAGTAATTTTATTGAATTAATTATATTATTATTTTACATTTTTTTATTAATGAAATAAAAAAAGCACAAAATCTCTATTTGAAAAGTTTTGGTCTTTTATAAGATTGCATTTTCAAAATCCGACCTCCTATTAATGTTAAAAGTAAAGTATATTGATATTTAAATTTAAAAGTGAGGTAAATTGGAATATTTTTTTCAAAAATAGGTTATTTAAAATAAAAATCCAAGAACTGTGATTTTATAATTTTCTTCTTCGTGTTTTTTGTTTGTGACTTTATTGAAGGTTGCTCTCCTTGCGGGGACTAAACTGCAAATGATAATAACTAATATGCACCTTGATAGTTGCAAGCAAAGCCCAGTGATCAAAGGAACCATACTTGTAAGACCAAGTGATGAATATTTCTGGTTTCATAGACCCGAATGGCTTCTCCATATGATCAAATTAATCCTTATACAAGTACGTACAATCACAACTAAGAATATCGAACATAACACTGACACGTAGTGACTAACAATAATTTTGAAAAATAGAAATGATGCTTATATTATGTGATTTATGGCAGAACTCATTTCAACTTGCATTTTTCAGCTGGACATGGGTAAGTAATTACTATTAATTTAACTTTTTATGATGATTCTATATATACTAACGAACAACAGTATGAATTTGGTCCAAGGTCTTGCTTCAATAGAGAAAAGGCAGACATTGGCATAAGGATTGCATTGGGTTTAGCTGTACAGCTACTATGCGGTTATGTAACTCTGCCCCTTTATACACTTGTCACTCAGGTATTTAACATATACTCACTCTCCAATAAAATAGTAGTTAAAAGGTAATTAATGTATGATTAATTTTAAGTAAATAATCACATGTGAAAATATTATATATGACAGATGGGGTCTAACATGAGGAAGGAAATTTTCACGGAGCGTGTTGTTGAGGGTCTAAAAAATTGGCAAAAAAAGGCTAAGAGATCACTTTCGAAAAACAACTCAAATTGTAGCAGACACACAGTTTCAGCAAGTGAGAATTCAGTAATAGAGTCTTCAGAGAGTATGCACAATAAGGTTGATGATAATGAAAACACGCAATCAATAATAGTGGTCACAGGTACTCCTTCTGGAAGTGGAGAGGAAAAAGAGATAAATATTGCACCTAATAGTACTGTTGAGCAAGAGATAATAATATCAACTGAGGAACATAATGCTAAGATCATCACTAGAGGAATCTATGACGGTGAGATCTCATTTGGAAGCAGTTGGAAGAATGTTGGTAGTAGCAGGGGCATAAGGGAAATTGTTTCAATAGCTGAAGATGAAAAAGAAGATGAAGATGAAGATGATGACACTGTCACAAATTACCACATTTGATTCCATAGGAATTGGACTTGTAATATTTATTTCAATAAAATAAAACAAAACTGAAGGTGATTTCTTACACAAGATTGTTTCTATTTCAAATTCATAAACAAAAGTTTGAGTTGGTAAAGGTAACATTGTAAACTCCAACAAAAATGGAACATGAAAAATAAGATAAGGAAGAATAACACATGAATCTGTCTTTGATTGCGTGTTGTGGTTTGAGGAGGTCCAAGGGTTCAAATGAATGCAAATTTTAGTTGTATGGTTTTTTATCTTTTCAAAGGTCCATAAGTCAACAATAATGACGCTATTTTTATGGTTTTGTATTTTGTAATCACGCCCATTTGCATGTGTATCCACCTTAATTGGGCCTCCAATTGATTGGTAAGAGGCCTCGATTTTTTTGTATAATATAACCAAAAAAATACAATATGAAAATTTAGTTGATGATTTTGTTTTAAATTAAAAATGTTAGAAGCATTGTTCTTTTTAAATAGCTATAAACTTAATGGATTTAAATTGTATTGAAATGTTGTTTACAATTTAAATAAAATACTTTAAATTTTTTGAATTTCATTCGGTAAAAATATAATATTTTAAAATAATTTTTAATTATTAAAATTGCACTTTTCTTTTAATTAGGACTCAATTTTTAAAATTAGAACATGTCCTCTAAAATATTTAACACAACTTTTGTACCATTGTACTAAAACATGAAAATTGAAGCAAAATGAGAGAGAAGGGTAACAAAAAATTCCACTTACTACTCATTCACACGTTTCATAAAAAAATATTATGTCCGATCATTTTTATAAAAGACATTTGAGCTAATATTTTAGTAATACAAATTAATGTATTTAATTCATATTATAGATCAAATACATTAATTGTTATTAATCAACTACTAATTCAACTATCTCTTATAAAATTAACCGACAAAAATACTATAAAATTATTTTTTTTTAATAAAAAAGTTATCGAACTGTTAAACATGTGCATTTTCCATTATTAAATATGATGACTTTCGGTTAAAAAGATCCGATGACTTTCAAGATTCAATAACTTTGATAACTTTTAAATATGGGTTAGGTTAATAAGTATTTTTAAAACACTTATTAAAAATTAAAAATAAAAATTTAAAATTGAAAAAATAAATTTAAAATTTTTAAAAGTTGAATATACAACTTTTAATGTTTTTTTTTTAATATAATATTTGTATCTTTAAATATTTAATAAGTATTTTTAAAAGAATTTCTCTTTTAAATATTGATCACATTATTATCAACGTGATCAATAGAATTTTAAAAATAAAAAAAATCTGCCCAAGGTTTTTGGTTTTTTTTTTTCTCCACAGCACTAACAACTGGGACCATGCTTGCTAGTTGCTTGCAAGAGGCAAATCCTTGCGTGAAACACATGCGTACGTGTTCTAGCGTTGAGAAACGAAGCTTCCGCAAACTTTAATACGTTGTTCAAGATAGACCCGCTTTCTTACAATCCAACGTTACACTTATGTCATCACAATTGATCTATTTCATTCATTATCTATACGTGGCACTTTGACAATGTAAAACTCCTTTAAATGTTTTTTAATAAGAATTTATCATTTTAACATGTCATTTTGAAAAGAAAACAAAATTTGAGAATTTTTCTCATCACGACTGTTGGTTTTCAACAGTGAAAATTAGAGATGTAATATACAAAAAACTATCCAACTAAACTAAAGCATGTCATTCAACATTCAATTGGTAACAATAACACAAACTATGTAAACACATAGCAGAGTATTGATTAATAATATTTTAATTGAGGAAAAAAAAGAATATTTTAATTAATAAAATATTTTAATTTATAATATTTTATTATTTAAAATTAAAAATGATTGAATGATTTTATAATTGAGTCATAAACTCAGCAATCATAACATTGATATTATTTTATGTTATCAATTTATTTTAGTTAAATTATGAATAATGGTACAAATACAAGTATTTAGATACTCAAAGTGCAAGTACTAGTATTCTTTCAAAATATGGATATGTGCAATTAATGACTAGTACATCGTAATATGATTAATTAATAAATATATGATCATTTTAGTTATTTAAATATATTAAAATTATAAAAATTTATCTAAATTTTTTATTTGTATATATCAATTTATTTTTATTGATGTTTATAAATGAAGAGAATAAAAAATTTCTTATTAAAATGATATTAATCATAAAAAAAGTACATTTGATTTAAATATCAAAATAATTGTTTTCTTGTTTATTTTGACAAGTTGTTTTCTCGTTAATTAATTGTCGGACAGCAATAGGGTGATATTTTTGACAAAGCAACAATATGGTGATGTCATCGTAGATATAGCTCAATCTTTCTGACGTAGTGGGGGTCCGCATTCTTATGTCATGCAACGTGTTCTATGACGTTAACGTCGTCCCAATCTTTTTTTAATAAATAAAAAAATTGTCGTCCCTATTTTTCACCCAGAAAAAATTGTCGTCCCTATTATTATTATTATTATTATTATTATTATTATTATTATTATTATTATTATTATTATTATTATTATTATTATATTCTATTTTATTTTTATTTTCTCTAAAATTTTCATCATAATGATCCCTCAATAATATTTTACATTTATAATTTTGGTCTTTGTTTTGTTTTTAAGTCAATTCATATGCATTATTTAAATTTTTGAATAAATTTTTGCAAACATTTTTAGAATATTATAAAAATTTCACCCACAAAAATTTAGATTTTTTAATAAAAGATGAATTAAATATAAACTTTTAAACATAAAAAATTTAAAAATTTATATTTAATTCATTCATCATTAAAAAAAAATTCAAATTTTTATGAGGAATATTCTTAAATGTCCTAAATATAACCGTAAAAAATTATTTAAAAACTCAAATAATACACATAAATTAACTTAAAAGTAAAGATAAAATTGTAAATGTAAAATATTTTAAAAACTATTATTTGATGAAAATTTTTAAAAAAGTTAAAAACGAAAAATGATATATTTATAAAAGCCAAAAAAAACTTATTAAATTCTTATTATTTTGTTTCTCACACGTTTCCATGGTGAGACATTGCCAAACATTAAATTAAATATGGAAATGACTCAAAAGTAGATGCTTCATTCTCTCATCCGTGCTTCAGGTCAAAATTGGTTGCATGGTTGGTTCTATTTTTGGAAGAGTGAACATTGTTAAGATGTATATTTAACTTTGAGAAATTTGACTATACTCGAGTATAATTGATTTTTACTCTTGAATTGATTATAATTTGAAGTCAAAATTTGTAACTTTTGTAGCTTTGCTTTCAAAATGATTTTTAGCCTTGAATATTTTCATTCAACTCATTTTTAGTATTCAAACATAAATTATTTTATATTCAACTCACTATTAATTATAATCAATTTTAATAAATCAATTGTTGTCACCGCAAACCAAATACACACTTAATTGTAAGATTTTTTTTAATAAAAAGCAGCCGATGACACATAAATTTGAAAGTATATGAATTCATAGTAAATAATAGTAGAGAATAGGGCATGTGTACTCACTTTCACATTGACATGTCCAATAAGATACATCTACATCGCCATGGATAACTCTCATATTTGGGGTGTAATTCTAGAACAGTTTTCTACGGTGTAATGGAATTTCGATACAGTGTATCTAAGTTGTTTTATTTTGGGGACTTCGTGGTTGATAGTTTGTCTTGCACAATTTAGGCAGTTTCGCGAAAGTCTTAAAGAGAGCGACATAGTCTACGATTCGACTCAACTCAGTAATATTTTCCGTGGCACAAATTGATTTTTAAACAGTTTTTTCAAAACTAAAAAATAACAATAGATAAATTAAATCTAATATGCTAGATAATATTAACGGTTAAACTAGCTAATAAATATAAAAATTTGACAACAAAAAAAAAACTAATAAATATAAAATGCATTCAAATATTTTCACAAGTACTATTTTACTAGACATATGCTGAGATATTTTCAGAAGTAATAACAAAGTAACACTCTAAGGGTTATTTTTTTTATCTCTATTAAGCAAATTTTAAAATGGAATTGATATATTCTATTCTATATCCTAAAAGTAGGGAAAAATATGTTTAGCAATTGGTCCAACTCCACTAGTCCACTAAGCATTAGTGATATACACAAAGTGGGGGATGTACGTATAGCAAGTGCCAAGTGGGATGGCCGTCCAAAATGTCACATAGAAAAACAAAGGAGGAAGTGACACAAACTAAAACGTAAGACGACTAACAATACCGCGTGATCTTTAGGAAATTGCTTATTTGCAGTTGATGTCACAAATATAATTAAAATATATAATAATATAAGGACTCTTTCAAATCTTCAACTACTCACCCCTATATTTTCCATCCCCCATTTATATATATTCATCTCTCTGTCATAAAACCATAAACCATAAATCAACCGTCACCCAAAAAAAAAACATTTCTTCTTCACTCAAAACATCATGCAACAAGCAATTCCTTATAGGTCATGGACCCACACCTCCACAACTCACTTCAATGTTATCAACCCACACATATTAACTACAACTAAAATCCACAATACAATTGATGAATCGTCACATAAACCCTCTTCCTTGGAGAGAACAATGGTTGTTGGAATGGTATCAGATAACGCGATTATAGTGTTCGCTAGGCGAGGGTGTTGTATGAGCCATGTCGTGAAACGTTTGCTTCTTGGTCTTGGTGTTAACCCTGCCATACATGAGGTTGAGGAGAAAGATGAAGTGGATATGGTTAGAGAATTGGAATCCATTATTGCAAGTGATGATGGGAAGGTTCAATTTCCAGCCGTGTTTATAGGTGGAAAATTGTTTGGTGGATTGGATCGTATTATGGCCTCTCATATTTCTGGTGAATTGGTTCCTATTCTTAAACAAGCAGGGGCTTTATGGCTCTGACTCATTATGTTATTCTTTCTTTTTTTTCCAGCTACAATTTTCATTTCCGTTCTTCCTTCCGGATATGTTGATTCCTTCCTATGGAGTTTGTAGAGAAATAATAATAGACACTTATCATAATCCTTAACTTTCAAACTCACCTCTTGGAACAAAAGAGGTTAGTTGAGATGGATACAAATTTGTTGATATTTGAAATATTTTTTATATTGTTCCAGAATTTCATCTTTAGGTATATTTGAAAGTTGAATTTTAGAGAAAAGATGGGAGAGTTTATTTTTCTTTTTCAAATTTAAAAAAACTATAAAATATTTCTTAAAATAAATTAAGTGGAATTGAGAATTTGAGATATTATATGATCATTTATCATGTTATTTTTTTAATTTTTTTTTTAAATTTTTAATATATAACAAAATATAGATTTAGCTCTCCAAATTCCTCCCCTTGAAAACCCTCAAAAACTCAACTCCTAAACATATTAGAATTCCTAGTTATTCTTTGTTATGTAGTTATGATAATGACTAACACTCAACGGTAAACAAAAATAATTTTGTATAACTATATTATACTATTTTATTTATATCTGATTTAAATTACCCATCATTATAGAAGTAGGAGTACTAGTTATTTTACCTAACTTCAATTATAACAGATAAATTAGTATTTTGAAAAGAAAAAAAATTCAACTAATTTAAATATATATATATATATATATAATTAATAAATTTTTAGCAAGTTGCCATTTCCTTAACTAATTAATGTACGATAGAGTACTACGGTTTCATCCTCGTATTTTTCGTTATTGGTTATTATGTCAGTGTTCTGTCATTGTATTTCAGCAGTACAGATACCAGGAAGGTTCCCCTTTTGACTTTGTGTATCTGAGGGTGCTTAACCTGATCAAATAAAATATGACCAACAAAATTATCGAAAAGTTCACCTTCCCGGACCCTTTTTTAATTTACTGATCTAATCCAACGTGATTTTTTGCATTTTAGAATCCGTAATTTTGAGTTTTCATATAATGTATTCATTATTCATAAGTTTATAAACTGGACAGAAATGCAAGGTTAATGAAATCGGAACTAGGAAATTATGTTGAGGAAACTATATTCTCTTTCAAATTTATTTAATCCCTAAACATTGGAGTCAGGACACAAGACAAGACATGGATTTCTCAAATTCAATTAAGTCGCTACTGACATTTACTTTAAAATAGAGAAATTAAGTCGCTACTGACATTTATTTTAAAATAGAGAAATATTGAGAAATCAAATTTTGAGTTCAAAAATCAATTATAGTAGGAAAGGTATTATTACTCTACCCTACGACATCTGTTAAAATAAGATTACCTATAATTAATTGTACAAAAATGAGCTTTAAAATCTCTAAGTTGTATAACTTGTGTTATAATCCACGTTATAACCGCTCAAAGATTAAAAAGATGTCACATGTAATTAACCACTTTAAAATAATTTTTTTTATAATTATTTAAAAAATAAAAACGAATTTTAGAATCTATCACAATTTATATAACATAATTTAAAGCAATATTTTATTTGATTTTATTTTATTTTTAAAATAAATAATGATTTAATAAAGTAAGAGCTGAGACATCATTTCAGAACAGGAAGGCAATCAGAAAGGCATGGTTTCAGGAAAGGCAAGAGAAAGGGATTGTTTCAATAACTAATAAATCAACCTAACAAAATCTCATTTTTAATTCTAATACATGATGCCCTCTTTCTCGTTTTATATTTTCATTTTAATTTTAAAATATATGATTTTGAGGATGAAATTAAGTAGTCGTATCTTCTCTGCGCAACTTCATTTTTATTTTAGAATTTCTCTTTTATAAAAAAAACACATCTCTTTTGTCTTTTCTTTGTTTTTTTTTTTTACAGAGTCAATTTTCTACTCAGCCCAATTTTTAACACATCTCTTTTGTCTTTTCTTTGTTTTCTTTTTACAGAGTCAATTTTCTACTCAGCCCAATTTTTAGATAAAGCAAGTTCTCTATTTGTGTATTGGTTTTGCAGCAAAATCAAACACTCTCGTAAGAAATAAGTGATTGATCTATTTGATTGAGTATTCAAATAATAAAAATATAACCTTATTAAAAAAATAAATAAATAAATTAAAATAAAAAATGTGGTTCCTTGCCAGAAGAAGGAGATGTACAACAAGGAAGAAAGCAAAATGAGTACTTTTTTTGCTTTTATTTCCTTTAATTTTTTGTGTAATGTAATAGAAACATATATGTAAATATGGACTCAAAATTGAGTCAAATTTATAAAATGATGATTTTTAAATTTTACAATAATAATTACAAAATATATTATTACTTATTATTATTTTTTTAAATCATTTTCAATTAGTCGAACAAACAAGAAAAAAAGTTTGGGACAAAGGTCAAGGGTTAAAAATACTTAAAGGATTTATGACGTGTATAGTGAATATTTAGATGTTTTAGTTTCTAAACCATCTCTAACTTTGAGACAGTAACATAGCATTAATTATGTCCATGTTTGAATTATGTTTTTGCACCTCCCGAATCAGAATATAAAGTGTACAAATTTGATTTTTTTTCCATAAATAATATATTTTGACAAAATCATGTTAACTTATATTTAAACAAGACGTAATTCGTATGGCCTAACTCAACTGACAATGCCAATATTATTAGGCCGAATACCATGTCTCATGTTTGAACCCGATATCTCACAATTGTGTGCGAATTTATTTACCATTTCATCTACGAACAAAAAAAAAAAGACATAACTTAAACCATGATTTAAGTAAAAATATAGACATCAGTAAGTTGGAAGTTTAAAACATCTTATTTAAGTCTAAGCCAAAATTATATGCCTAACCTGGGATTAACTGCCGATTATTGGCCATCTGTATTGTAAACATTGTCAGCGAATCCTTTCTTTGCATGAAGTTTTGTTGACGAGACTGAACCATGGATAAATATAACTTTGAACGAAAGAATTGAAGTGTTTCATCTCATGCACTAAATTCTGTAATGGTTAGAAAGTGAATTATTGTTTCAAACCTCAATCAAAAGGGCAAATTATCGGATCAGACTTCAAAGTAAAGATCAAGAAGAAAGCCATTTTTCATTAACAAGGGCAACTCTCAAAAACAGCAATGAATGCATCACATTATACATTAGCAAGAATTATGGAACTTGACTGGTCAAAGTGTATCAAACCATGAATCAAAATCATCAGCAACTGGTGACTTGTTTTGGGAATGTGAAGATAGCATGCTGTGGGGGACAGGCTTTTCGTCTTGTGACCGTAATAGAACATTTGGGTTCAAAAAAATGTGGATGTTTCCTCTAGCAAGTCGTCAAGTGTGTCATCTAGACTAGCAGTAATTGATGCAATTCTGGATGGAACCGGTTTTTTATTTGAAATCTGAGGAAGATCCATAGAAGAGACTCCCAATGAAACAGGAAAGGAGGCACTGGACTTGGTCTCATCAAGTAAATCTAGAAGCATATCCAGTTCTTTTTCAGCAGAAGCTGCCTCAAATGTTGGGTGTTTCCTTACTGTATCTTCATTGGAATGAAAATTAGTTTCAATACTAGGTTGAAATGCTTTGTTTTTACCAGAACTGCCAGCCTGCTGAAATTCACCATTGACGTTGTTTGCAGGAATGCGAATGTCATTAGACAGGGCAGAAGTAGAAGAAAGATGGCTGCTGCTACCAGAACTAGATGAAGTAAACTGATCTGCTACAAAATCATCTAAATTTAATTCTTTAGACATCCTCTCAGATAGGTCACAGTTATCTGTAGTTTCCTGTTCATGAGGTTCTTCATCAATGTCCACTGTCAAGTCTTCAACGCGCTGTAAAAGTAAAAATGACTACGTTAATGCAGCATATATAAATTTGCAGACTATGTAAAAACATTAAATCATTAAATCCATCCTAAAACTTATTAGTTGACTTTACAGGGCTCAATATTGAATTTATAATATGATTCTTAACTTAAAATTCCAAATGTTAACAGTTACATAATACTTGTATCAGTGCCTCATCCGCAACATAGCTATTTCTACCCAGAAGGAACCGTAAATATTTGAATTCATAAAGGATTGTAGCTTTCATCATTATATCACTGTATGATCATAGTTATGCATGCACAATTGACGACAAGCAATAGATCTTATTGCAATCTTACAATTAACAAAAGCACATAAGGTCATGTTTCAGACTTTCAGTAATAGATAACAGGGAAATGTGGTGTACTACGGCTTGTGTCATATCAACGGATGACTCCAATTAACAACTGTCTTTTGATGTTACAAGGGAACAATAAATGTTTTATAAGTGCTTGCTTTGTATCATGAGTCATGCTAACAAGTTCCTTAAGGGCACATGTTACGGGAAAAAAAAAATTTATGTTGAAAAGAGCAATTTTTAAACTTTTGAGAAATTGAATGGACAAGTTCCAAAACAAATTTTTTCTATATTTGGTTCCTTAACATATGTCCTTATAGCACTTGTTTGAATTTTCCTTGTATCATAGAACGTAAAACACATTAGCTATGTGTGCCATTATTAGTTCTCACTTTAGCTATAAATTTTAATTTTAATGCTATAATCGAAGTGGTAGACATATTTAATGCCATAGGGGAAGAGCTATGAAAACATGTTTGGGGTGAGAAATTTTTTTATTTTTTTCTCTAATAATTACAAAAATATTACTTTATTTTCACTTTGTTTTCTGTTTTGTAAGATTTGTATAAGGAATGATGAAAACAACATTTCTAAGATATACACTTTCTTATACAAATCTTTGAAAACAGAAAACAATGGTAACAAAATAAGATAATTTAATAATTATTAGCAAAAAACAAAAATGTTTTTCAAACTATAAAGACATTGAGGTTAAATTTGGCTTGCATAAAGAACTTTGCTTCAGTTTTTTTATTTCACTAACTAAAACAACAATTACAACTTACAACCAAAGTATTTTCTGTTTAAACTAATAATAACCAAAATGTCACAAAGTTTTTTCTTTGTTTCTGGTATTGAATAAATTGTACAAGAAATGCAGAAAGCAATGTAATATATTTGTAATTATTAGTGAAAACGGACAACTTTTTTTTGCAACTCAAATGCATTCTAAGGGATTTTAATTCTGCAATTCCCATGTCTGGGGATACACAGGATCACAAAACATGCTTAAGTGGACCTGAGTGTACCTTCCTATCGCTCTAATTTAGTTACAACCTGTGTATTAATGTGTTATGACATCATGTATGGTTCCTATCAGATAACAGAAATAAAATCAGAAGTAAATTAAACAACATACACAACTATTGAAAAAGTGTGAATTAGGTCAAATACTCATATGTAAAACGTCACAAAAATTAACTATGCCGCACTAAGAGGAAAAATAGGAAAATGAAATTAAGAAAATGAGGAATGTAAAATAAATATTATAAAATATGATTAACTTAAATGTAAAGAAACATGCAAAAAGACAACAGCCACATAATTTTCAAGATCAATTTAGAAGATAGACATACCAACTCAGAGGGTATCAGGTCAGACTCAATAAATAATCTCTTTGATAAGTCAACTTTTGCAAGCTTTTCAGCAATAGCATTCAAATTCAAGGAAATAAATGATGCCTGCATAAAAACCCCATTCATGGTAAGTAAGGAAAAACACTAAACGAAGTGGGAATATAAGAACTTGTTAGAAACCAGAATCTCCAAACCACAAATTTGTAAGAGAACTGAACAAATATAGATGATAGTAATTATATTATGTCTGAAAGAAAAGAAATACAGTGGAATGAGTACCCTACAGGTCTACTGTCCTCAGCACAGATGCTCCTACAGAGAAAATGGTTAATTCTCCCTCTAACTAACTTCAAATGATTGCCAAGATAACTCCCCACTCACTCCCACATACTGTGGGCTTATACAGCTATGGATCATTTGAGCTCACGTCCTCATTTGGACTCTAACACAACTCTTGATAAGAATGCTCAAGAAAACCACATGGAATGGTAACAATTATTATTCCTGTGTCTCTCATCCTTTGTATATGTATTTCTGTTTTTCTAAGCTGTAGCAGACTGGTTGGCATTTTCCTGACCAACTTTTCTTATATGTTTGATCCTTGAGTAACTGTAACCCTAAATGAATCAGAAATAGGACTGCAGATCAACATCAAGAGACTCAGGCTGCACATTTGTATGGGTAATTTGGTCACATGGAAGAGTAAAAAAAACAGAATGAGGTTGCAAAAAGCAGTTCTGAAGTCGACCGTGGAGCTATAGCTCAAGAAGTATAAAATACTGGCTAAAAAGGATTCCTGAAGAACTGCAATTGCCTACAAAACTATCGATGAAGCTATTCTATGATGATAAGGCTGCTATAAGTATTGCTCAAAATCCAATGCATTACGACTAAACCAAGCATGTGGAAATCCATAGATTTTATAAAAGATAAGATGGATGAAGAAATAATTTGAACGGCATTTGTTCCAACCACTCAATAGTTAGCAAATATCCTACCAAAGGTTATTTCAACTTAATTTCGAATTATTTGTAGGGCATGATGAATATCTATGCACCAAAATTCAAACCGTATCTATTTTCTATTATCTCTTATCCTTTGTATTTGCATTTCTGTTTTCCTAAGTTGTAGCAGATTGGTTAGTATTTCCGAACTCATAGAATTTGATTTTTAGCCCTAACTCAACCCCAAAAACTAGCTCAAAAGCCGAGGATTGCTTAAGCCTTATAAGGACTGATTTGACTGTACCACAAGCCAATGTGGGATCTCAATACACCACCTCAAACACAGGACTAGACACGTAGCATGGACAAATGTGGGTGGCCCAATAACAGAGATCTCGATGCACCCCTTCACACCCAGGACTACACATCTAAAACATGGACGAATATGGATGGCCTAATACCAAGATATTGGATATACCATCTTAGAATTTGGACTTTAGGTTTAAGCCCAGGACTACACATCTAAAACATGGATTAATATGGATTGCCCAGTCCTTCAAAAAACTAATTTGGCCGCATCTCTAGTCAATGTTTGATCTCAGCACTGACCAACTTGTCCTATATACTTGAAAAGAAATAAGATTATCAATTGTTGCATCTCAAATTTATACTGCCAACTTCAAAGATGCTAAGTCATGAGTATGTTTTCCAATTAACTGAAAAAAATGCTTCCTAATATTAGTACGAATTATTGCTAAATAAATAAAGTAACTAAACAATTTATTAGGTGACAGGCATTAGAAAGGTAGTAGTAGCAACTAGCAAGACTCATAGAGTCATGATATATATAATTTATTAAAGATACTTAAGCTTGAAGAAGCATTCCCCACTAGTAATATGCTTACAATATTATTATATGATGAAGAAAGTAAAAGACAAAATACTTTCATATTTTATTACTACAGCCCTAAGCTGTTTATATAGAAAATAAAATTACAATAGTAATACTGAGTAATAATGACATAATCATAAAATAAAAATAAATAGAATAATATAAAATCAAATCAAATCTGATTTTCCTTAATTCTTCAACACCCCCTCTCAAGTTGGTGCATAGATATCTGTCATGCCCAACTTAGCTATAAGTCGCTCAAAATTGGGTCTTGCCAAACCTTTTGTCAAGATATCAGCAGTTTGCTGGTTGGAAGTCACAAATGGCAGACATATAATTCCGGCATCAATTTTTTCTTTTATGAAATGGCGGTCAATCTCAATGTGTTTGGTTCTATCATGTTGTACGGGGTTGTGAGCTATACTTATTGCTGCTTTGCTATCACAGAACAATTTTAAGGGTGAGTCAACTTTCATTTTCAGTTCATCCAAGAGTTTACGAATCCACAAAAGTTCACAAATTCCTTGAGCCATTGCTCTAAATTCAGCTTCTGCACTGCTTCGAGCAACAACCACTTGTTTCTTACTTCTCCAAGTGACTAAATTTCCCCAAACATAGGCACAATATCCAGTAGTGGATTTTCTATCAGTAACTGATCCTAATTACAGGTTTTGGAAATCTGATAACTCTGTTATTATTGTTTGGCTGCTTAGTAATATGGAATCAACGATTAGAAAACCTTTTATGTTTTTGCCTACTGCGAAGGAAGTTTGGGAGGCTGTCAAAGAAACATATTCTGATATTCAGAATTCTTCTCAAATTTTCGATCTCAAATCACGATTGTGGCATGCCAAACAAGGAGATAGAGATGTCACTACCTATTATAATGAGTTGATGACACTATGGCAAGAATTGGATCTCTGCTATGATGATCATTGGAAGTGTTGTGAGGACAGTGTTTTGTTTCTTAAGAGACAGGAGAACGACCGAGTATTCATGTTCTTGGTTGGGCTTAATAAGCGACTTGATGAAGTCCGAGGCAGAATATTGGGAAAGATTCCATTGCCATCACTTCGGGAAGGGTTCTCAGAAGTTAGAAGAGAAGAGGCAAGACAAGGTGTTATGATGGGTAAGTCACCTTCTGTTGTTGAGGTTGAAAGCTCTGCCCTAATCACTAAGAATGAAGACGGGAAGAGAGATGGCAAGAAACCATGGTGCGAACATTGCAAACGTTCATGGCACACACGTGATACATGTTGGAAGCTCCATGGAAAACCTCTAAATTGGAAGAAAAAAGGAGGAAATGAAGGTCATGCCCTCCAAGCTGGTACCTCTGATCAAGAGAAGCAGTCTCCTTCAAGCTCATCTCCTTTCAGCAAGGAACAATTAGATCAATTGTACAAACTCCTTGAGTCTCAAACTCCTTCTTGCTCTATAGCTCAGAGAGGTAATTTTCCAAATACTGCTCTACTTAGTGTCTCTTCCAGCCATACTTGGATTATCGATTCTGGTGCTACTGATCATATGACTGGGGAGTCGAGTCTGTTTTCTTCTTATAGTCCTTGTGCAGGTAACCACAAAATTAAAATTGCAGATGGCTCTCTTTCAGCCATTGCAGGGAAAGGTTCTGTTATTCTGTCACCTGTGTTAACCTTAAAAGATGTCTTACATGTTCCCAATTTATCATGTAATTTGTTATCCATTACTAAATTAACAAAGGATATAAATTGTCAAACTAACTTCTTTCATTCTCATTGCACTTTTAAGGATTTGAGCACGGGGAAGATGATTGGCAATGCTAAGGAGAGTGGAGGACTCTATTATCTTAACAATGGACTCGACTTCAAAGACCAACCAAAAACAAGTACCTGCTTTGAATCTAGTTTTGTTTCTTCTAATAATGATGATATTATGTTATGGCATTTACGGTTAGGACATCCTAGTTTTCCGTATTTGAAACATTTGTTTCCTAAATTATTTTCTAAGAAGGATCCGTCTTTATTTCATTGTGAAACTTGTGAATTTGCTAAACATCACCGTTCTTCTTTCTTTACACAACCATATAAAAAATCAAAACCGTTTGCAGTTATTCATAGTGATGTTTGGGGTCCTAATAGAATAAACACTTTTTCTAATAAAAGATGGTTTATAACCTTTATTGATGATCATACTAGAATTTGTTGGGTTTATCTATTGAAAGAAAAATCAGAAGTTGGACAAGTTGTCAAAAATTTCTTTAAAATGGTGCACACTCAATACCAAACAAATATTCAAGTCTTCAGAAGTGACAATGGTAAAGAATATTTTAATATATTTTTGTCTGATTTTTTTCTTGCCAATGGAGTTGTTCATCAAAGTTCTTGTGTTAATACACCCCAACAAAATGGAATTGCAGAGAGAAAGAATAGGCATCTTCTTGAGGTTCCTAGAGCTTTACTATTTGCAAATAAGGTTCCAAAATATTTGTGGGGTGAAGCTGTTTTAACTGCATCATATTTAATTAATCGAATGCCATCTAAAGTTTTAGATTTTCATACCCCTCTTGATGTTTTTCGAAATTATTTTCCTTTGACTAGTGTATCTGCTGATTTGCCACTAAAAGTTTTTGGTTGCACTGCTTTTGTTCATGAACATAAACAACTTGACAAACTCGAGCCAAAAGCAATAAAATGTGTGTTTACCGGTTACTCTCCAACTCAGAAGGGGTATCGGTGTTTTGAACCAAAATTAAAAAGAATTTTTGTAACCATGGATGTTACTTTTGTGGAAAATCAACCATTTTTTACTGACATTCATCTTCAGGGGGGAAATTATAAGGAAGATTCATCTTTTACTTATGAAAACATCATTACTTTAAGTGATATAGTGTCGCAAAATTCTGAGACTTATATTGATGCACCAAAAGAAAATGCCCAAGAATCCATATTGGAACTCAATCAACTTATGAATGAGGTTTCGACAGATTCGGGGGCGACAATTTTAAATCAAAATCACACTGATCAAATTCTTGATCTCAATAATAATGAAGACCACCTGAAATGCCACAACATAATGACTCAGATAAAGAGACACAAAACAGGTTTACTACCATTGACCCTACTTGGAAGGGAAATGTCTTTGAAAGAAGAAACCATAAACAGAGAAACGAAGGACCCATTCTCTGACCCTTCCAAGATTCCGAACCAATAGATAATCCAACACATCATCTTGATACAGGTAAGTCCTCTTCTGTTCTTAAGAGTCATGTCGAGTATCCTGATATAGACCTCCCTATTGCAATTAGAAAACCTGTTAGATCATGCACTAAATATCCTTTGTCTAATTATGTGTCATACTCAAAATTGTCTTCTTCATTTGCTGCATTTACCTCTAAGTTGTTTGATGTAGAAATTTCAAAAAAATATACAGGAGGCTCTAAAAATTCCAAAGTGGAAGGAAGCTGTTCTTGAGGAGATGAGAGCTCTTGAGAAGAATCAAACTTGGAGAGTCATGACGTTACCTACAGGAAAGAATACCGTTGGCTGTAAATGGGTATTTACTGTGAAATATAATTCTGATAACACAGTTGAAAGATACAAGGCACGCTTGGTTGCTAAAGGGTTTACTCAGACATATGGCATTGATTACTTAGAGACTTTTGCTCCTGTTGCCAAGTTAAACACTATTAGAGTTCTCTTGTCTTTGGCGGTGAATTTAGATTGGTCTCTTAACCAACTTGATGTAAAAAATGCTTTCCTGAATGGTGAGTTGGAAGAGGAAGTATACATGGATAGTCCACCTGGCTTTGAAGATAAGTTTGGTTCAAATGTATGCAAACTACAAAAATCCCTTTATGGTCTCAAGCAATCTCCAAGGGCTTGGTTTGAGAAATTCACTCGCTCTGTCAAAAAGCAAGGATATATGCAGGGACAATCAGACCATACATTGTTCATGAAGTTCTCTAATGTTGGTAAAATTGCAATTTTAATTGTATATGTAGATGATATTATTCTCACAGGAGATGACATTGTTGAGATGGAAAGATTGAAGAAAAACTTGACAAAAGAATTTGAGATCAAAGATTTAGGTGCACTCAAATATTTTCTTGGTATGGAAGTTGCTCGCTCAAAGAAGGGAATTGTTGTTTCTCAAAGGAAATACATCCTAGATCTCTTGGAAGAAACTGGGATGAGTGGGTGTAGACCAGCAAATACTCCTATGGAATTAAATACTAAACTTTGGGAGAAAGGCAGTGTTCCTGTTGAGATTGGAAGATACCAGAGGTTGGTTGGCAAACTTATTTATCTAGCCCACACTAGACCTGACATCGCTTTCTCTGTGAGTGTTGTAAGCCAATTCATGCATTCTCCCTATGAAGAACACTTGGAGGCAGTTTATCGAATCTTAAGGTACTTGAAATCCAATCCTGGAAAGGGTTTGTACTTCAAGAAAACTAATGACAGAGAAGTAATAATGACATAATCATAAAATAAAAATAAATAGAATAATATAAAATAAAATCAAATCAAATCTGATTTTCCTTAATTCTTCAACATATGATGACAATGACTCAACGACAGGTATCTCTACCACATTCAGAAAGAATTGGTAAACATGTTTACTGAGTCCACCAATCTTATAATCATATCAAAACTAATTAAGGGAGTAAACAAATTACCTCCTGATTTGCACTAGTCTTATCTTGTACAACAAAATTATCATCTCCAACCCATGACACAAAGCCCTCTCCCCTAACTTCAAGTATAGAGCTTAATCCCACACCAAATTCCCCTGCAAAAATTATCATATACTAAAATAATAATCTCAACAACATTTATACTATGGATTCATAGGAGATACATTGTCCGTATATAAATTTTTTTTACTTTGATTTAAAAAAGATACGATATGATGTGGGATATTGAATGATTATATTGTCATTTCACTACCTTTAAACTCTTGTACTAAACAAAAGTATCAGTATAAATAATCACTTATGATGATCCAAAATTAATCACAAATATGCCAGTGGTACTCGTGAATGATAGTTAACAGTGAAGCAATCAAGAAACACATACAAGGAAGAAGTTCGTGAAAATCGTCCAGAGTTTTGTCTGCATTAGACTGAGCCTCAGCAACAAGATAACGAAAATCAGCGCCTTTACTTTTGGGAACGACAACATCTAGGGTTTTGGTTGAACTTTCAGGGACATAATCCAATTCCTCTTCTTCATATCGGTCCCAATTACCGGGAAGCGCAGAAGAACCCTGAGACCGAAATCGATTGGTTTTCTTCTCGATCACCTGTTGCTGCTTTCCAAATGGCTCCTTGGCAGCATCGTTTGGGCCTGGGCCGGAAGATTGGGCTTTGAGCTTGTGGCTTCCGTGATGCTTTTTGTTATGTTGCCGTGTGTGATCTCTCTTTGATTTTGCCAAAGACTTAACGTCCATTGAAGAATGTTGCTAACTATTATTGGAATTTGTTTGTGACTTGTGAGAATTTGAAGTTTTTTATTGTAATTGAACTGTGTTAGTTTGCAGAGAGAACGAGGAAGGAACCAAGTCAACCGCTGGAGTTCAAACGCCGTCGTTTTGCTGTCCTTTTCAATCTCTGTCATGCAGTGTATTTCTGCTTAAACGACGCGTATTGGATTGGATTTCATAGTGTAACGCTCAGTCCTTTACTCATTTTTTATCGGCCACGTGGATGCCTAAAGCCCAAACTTAGGACAATTCGACCCATTCTTAGGTTTAGATTATAAGTTCGTAAAACGAAATTTAGGCTCTATTTTGTTTTGGTAAACGTAGCATACAACATAGTATAAGATAATTTATAGTGGATGAGCTTATAAATAATCAATAATAGATAAGTTAACTAATTGATAGTGAATAAGTTAGTAGATTGACTTTGATATGTTTGAAAATATTTATAGTTGAATTAATTGATAAATATAAAATAACATTAAAATATGTTTTTAATTAATATTTTTTCAAAAATTAATTAATATAATGAGGGGTCAAATATGATGAAAATGTGATACGTTGTAAGGTATAATAAACTTAAATGCTATAAATTTGTGAAAGAAAAATGTTACCCAACATTGTTATTTTGATCGCAAGAGCTTGTACATTATAAGTAGAGTTGTCAAAATAGGCTAGTCCACCCAATCCGCTAAAACATAGGGTTTGAGCCAAATAATTTCAACTCGAAATTTTTCAGGGCTTTTGAGTCCGATCCGAATAAACCCGTTACCTATTTGGGTTAGTCCGTATAAGTACTGTGTATCCCACAACCCGCATAATCAATTTAAAAAAATTAAAAATAGTAAAATTGGCCTTAAAAAAATTGGCCTAAATAAAAATAGCAAAATTGGTCTAAAAATTGAATTTATTTTAATTTGTGTGTTGTTTTGAAAATTTTGAATCGATTTTGTGTTAATCGGAAATTTTCAAATTGATTCACACTTAATGTATAAAGAGTATACCATAATTGTTTTTAAATGGGTATGAAGAAAAATTTCAAATTAAAAGAGTCTCAAATAAATTAAAAATATAATAAATAAATAAATTATAAAAAATATGCGGGATACCCGCCCAATTCGTAGCTCGTCTAGGGCGGGGCTCGGGTAGTATTTTATCGACTCGTATTAAAATAGAGTTTTTTGACATGGTCCGAAAAAATCTGCAATCAATTAGGATCGGCCCTAAATGAGTCGAGTAGCCCATTTTGATATATCTAGTTATAAGGTAACACTATTGAGAATGATGTTTGTTGAAAAGGATGCTAATATAAGGAGTTTTCTATCATTCTTTTTTATAAGTCTCACTTAAGAAACTATATTAAAATAAATTAGTGTTATTGAAATATAAATATATAGGGTTGTTGGTAAGACCCATGTATTTAGTAAAAAAAAAAGTAAGAGGTGTTGTGTTGGAGGAATTGAATATTTATTAAATACTAATATTAAACAAATATAAATGATTAACGTGTAGAACTCGTTTAAACATCGAAATAGATGGAGCTCAATTATGGATAGAGTTAATTTTTCTTTGCCTTGGACATAGGATATAGAAGGTTGCGGAAATATTTTTCTCTTGTACACTCTTTCATATAATACTAAAGGGATTATTGTCTTCCTTATAAGAAAGAGCGAAAGAAAAAGCTTTTTCAATTAAATTGTTTTTAATTTTTCGTTGAAGATCCTATGAAGAGAAAAAAGAGACCACCAAAAATATTAAAAAGAATGTGAAAAATAAAAGTATTTGAAATTTTATATGATTGATAAATATACTCCTTTCAAACATAATAGTCCAAATATGATTTTGAGGTATAATAGAAAAGAAAAATCTTATGTACCAAAAAAAAACTTAGATACACTCACATATTTTTTTGGCATTATTTATTCATTTATCTTCTTACCAAACAAGATTACTTTAAACACCATTTTATTCACGGAGAATATGGTGGAAAGGTATGAACCAATACCTAGATCTTTATTGTGGATATAAAATAAAACTGTGGATAATGATTATAAAAGCCTCAACTTTTACTACAAATAAATTCTTTAAGTTTTTTTTTATGAAATCGCTTCATTTCTTATGAAAAAAATCTCTAATCATCTTAAATAAATTTGCTTAATGATGAAACTAAGTAGTACTTGTTGATCGTGACCAGCTTATTTTAATCAGATGTAACAAATTCGAACAACACATCATCTTTCGAATTGTGAGTATTATGTTTGGTAGTTGTTCAAAATTTAATTTTAAAAATATTTGCACAAAAAATTAACAAAATACTATTAAGTTCAAACATAAATTAATGCAACCACACTAAATTAGTTGACTAATAAATATTTGATTGGAAGTGTACATCTAATGATAATAAATTTTTTGAGGTGAAGTTTATGTTGTTTTTGAAAAATTGTGGATAAAAAATAACTACATATATAAATGTATAAGTGATTCTTACAAATTTAAGTTTACTCTACTAATAAATTGACTTATGTGGTATATATTTTTATTAGATATTGTGTAAATTACCCACCATTTTCTTAAAGGTAATCTAAAAATAAATTATTTTTTAATTCACAATTATTTATCTCTTAATCGAACTAGAGTTCACACATTCTTTAAACTTCTAAGATCCAAATTTTGTGAATAAAAGAAATATAGTTGAGGAATTCTTCATTAAAAGTGATGAGTATATTTAAGAAGACATTAATTATCATCAAATTGATAAATACTTTATACTTATCATATGATAAAATAAAATAAAAAATAAACTTTTTATTTTGAAAGTATAAATAATTTCTACAATTTAATAAATATGAATAATATCTCTCACATTGGTTAGTAATAGTATAATGATGTGCTGATGTTCTTAAGTTTGTGTGTTTTCTTTTTTATGAATATAAGTATTGGTTCGTGGGGATTGTGAAAAGCCATTGTCCAAGATATTGCTTGGGCACAAATGATAACGAAATTGATAAGCTTTTTTGCAAAGACTAGCTAGCTAGTGCCTAGTCTATTACAAATTTTTCTGCAAATTCTATTTCTAACTAATTATTTTTTAAAATATTCACCTCTTTCTTGTGCATTGTTGATTTCTTCAAAACAAACTATTTTGTGCCCTACGTACGATAATTTAGACAGTAAGGTAGATAACAAATATCACTTTTTCATACACATGCGGGCCAATGTTGCGTACATTTTCTTTTATTCCTCCACGGGTCTTTTGAAAATCTGTCTTTTTGCTCCCTTCCCCGTCTAAATTTACCAATAATTCAAAAGAGTTTTCGAAAGACAATAATCCGTATACTGATTTCTTCTATTATTAATTAAATTTGTTCCTTTTTCGTTCTCACTAGTGCTCATATAATTCTTGTGATTATGACCTTCCTAGCAAACACACAAATAAAATTGATAGTGACCTTTGATTACCAAATAATACACAACCTTTTACACAAAATTTAATTTAATAATTTAATAATTAAATAATTTCAGATTTGGGTATTATTTGCTGTCTCTCGCTCTTGCAACCCAAGGGATTAATTAATATAGCAAAGGCCAGCTTGATGATTCACCTTAATTGAAAAGAAATAAACAAAGATATAGATGCTATTACTATAGTGCACTTTGATGGAGTGCTTTAATTAGTTTTGCTTTTCCAGGCTATAAGAAATTGAATCATCTTAATATTAGGTTACATGGCAATATCATATTGGTTGATGAGGTTATAGTGGTGGCCTGTCAATTCCATATCCACGAGGACACAGTGATTTGCCTCTCCTCTATAAGGCTCTAAGCCCGTTTTATTAATTTCATAGACATATTATCAAATGTGCATGAGTTTGACAATAATACTATCCGATAAATAATTGATTATATTATTTAGTAAAATAGTTTGTTCTTCTACTAGTATTAAATTTGGTGGTGGGGGTGTTATAATTAAAATTTTAATTTATGTAGAGTCACGCTTGCTCTTCTTGTTGACAATTGATCAATCTAAAATAGCGCCTTATATGAGAGTTGCGCCATAAGTGATAGCTACTTTTCATTTTAATTCATTTATCTCATATAAAATAGTATGTGCTTTACAATTGTTGACCAAAAAGTTGGCAATCATGTAGATAGCCCACCTTCGCACTAACACTCTGCCGAGGGGAGGGAGAGTAATGTATGTTTATCTACAACAATAATAAATATATATATATAAAGGTTGATTTGTTAATAGGTAAATTTCACATCAAATATAAATAAATTAAATATTAAAAATAAGATAACGAACGTATATATAGATTTAAAACGTTAAATCTATATATAGATATGTGAATTGTAATGTTAAAGTTTCTTATAATTTTAGAGTATTTTGTATATTGTTATTTTTGTGTATTAAAACTCTTTAATAAATAGTATTAAAGTCTGATTCAGCTTGGTAGAGAAGTTGAAATGGATCATACTAGTGTGTTTTTTGATATTAACAATGTTCAAATTTTCAATGATATCACCTTAAGTATGGTCTGGTGGTTAAGAGTCACATGTTTTCATTCCATGGTGTTTCAAAACCAATTAAGAACATTTTTTGATTTTATTTTTGTACTTTAAAATAAAATGAATAAAAATTCAAAAACAACTAAATCACCAAACAATTAAATGTATTGTGTAGTGTTAACACAAATGTACATATACATAATTATTAAACAATGCGATCTTCCAATTCGTATTTTAGAAAATTCATTCACATTTGGTTGATAATAACAGTAGTGCAGATATAGGATGTGAGATACTCAGACTAAAGAGGAATATTGTTGAGTTCAAGTTAATGTGAGTGATAAGTTTCGCATCGATTATGAATAAGTTAAAATGATAGAAATAAAATAGAGGAGACGCATATATCTAATATCTTAAAATTTTAAATGAAGATACAGTGTCAAAGTATTCCTATTTATAAATATAAGTGTTGATATGTTATGTTTAAAATTTGAAACAAATATATCAATATTTTTATTTATAAATAAGAACCGATGGAGTATATAAAAAGTTAGTCATAAACTTTTTCAAATATCATTTTTATTTATATTTTATTTTAGATGGAGTAAATCTCAAATCACTCTACAATTTTGTCGAAATTGAAATATTTTAGTTACGATAAAATTAATTTAGATAATTTTTTAATCACAGTAAAAATTAGCTTCCTCTAGCCGGAAATGTTTTAATTCAAAATGCGATATAAAGACCTATCTACTTAACGGCTTTAGGCTTTAATCTGCCTTTGATTTTTAGATTTATTTTCACAAACAACTTTAGGGCTAAGAATGTGACCACAAAACATATGATTCTAAGATGAAACACTTTTATAGGACTTCATCCAATAAAATTAAAGAAATATTGAATCATGAAGATAATAATATCCTTTATTAGAATTATCATAATATCATTTATGATACCAATATCACTAATACATATGATGTCTAGTCATCGGTATGGATATTTATCTATTATAGATTTGAGTATCTCATACTTTCATATGAATATATTTATATAAAAAATAAAATAAAATAAAGTAAATTCTTTATAATGTGTTTGAATGAAGTAATTGAAAAATTGTAGAAATTTTAAAATTTTAATTAATTTAGATGTTTTAATTGCATTCTCTTTATTTATAAATTTTGTTGTTTGAATTGAACAATTAATTATTTAAGGTTGGACTATTTTTTTAAATTTCAAAAGTTTTGAGGCAAAAATAAAAATTAAATTGAGCCAACACTGAAAGTTTGGAAAAGTTGATGGAGCATTTTGAAAATTTATAGGGACCAATTTCCAAAATTTGAAAAAAGTTAGGGACCAATTTGTAAAAATGAAAAATATAAGGACTAATGTGCAAATATTAAAACAAATTGGGACACAATTGAAAGTGTACAAATACTATAGGAATCATTTTGTGATTCATATATCATAAAGTAAGAGGGAATTTCAAATTCTTTGTTTTTACGTGGTATTTTAAATTCCTTAAATTTAATTTTGACAAAAGACCTCATAAAATTCATTTATTTTGAAAACTCTAAAAAAAAACTATCCAAACAGTGTAATTTGCATTACTTTAAAAAATTACTTACTCTCATAAAAATCCTGCATCCAAATAGTGTGTTTGAATGAAATAATTGGAAATTTTAGGAAAATTGGAATTTTAGGCAATTCAAATGCTTTAACCGAATCTCTGTCATTTCTAAATTTGTTGTTTGGATAAATAAATTTCTCTTTTACAATTTAGCTATTTTTATAAATTTTGAAAGTTTTAAGGCAAAAATGAAAATTAAATTTGGGCCAAAACTGAAATTTTGAAAAAAAAATTGAGGGTTATTTTACAAATTTTCATGGAACAATTTGCAGAATTTGAAAATTGTTATGAACCAATTTACAAAATAAAATAAAAAAATATAAAGACTAACATGCAAATTATGAAACATTTAGGGTCAAAATTATAAATTAAAAAAAATTAAAGGAACTATTTCATGATTCATATGTTATAAATAAAAAGGAAAATTGAAATTCTTAATTTGTAAGCATTATTTGAAATTTTCTATATTTAGTTTTGTCAAAACACCTCATAAAATATATTTAGTTTCTTCAAAACACCTCATAAAATACCTTCATTTTAAAAAAAAATTAAATTTTTTATTCAAATAAAATAATTTGAATTGAAGGATTTATCAAGACATCATATGACATTGAGCTTCATTATTCATTTTTGCATTTGATATATTATATTACAATGGAAAATTTCAACTTATCTTTTACATCTTAAATCAAAATTTTAAGAAACGAAATAAGAAAGAAAATGATGAAACTGCGCACGTTAGTTGTTGGTCTAATAAAAAAACATATTACTGCAATTATGCTATAAAGAAACCAAGCATATCTCTCAAAAAAGTGAAGTACAAAATTTACAAATCCAGAAAGAATATTCATGTGAAAGTGCTGTCGTTTTTTTTTTCCTACACCATCTAATCTTGTGCATAGAAAATGACCTAAAAATAAAAAAAATAAAGAAAAGAAACAATATTTTAAATAAAAGAATTATTAGTTAAATAATGTAAAAAAGGTAGATATTCTCCAGCTTTTGATAATAAGAAGCATGTGAGTTCTTGTAATGGAATCCTAGATCTAATACTGTTCTGTATGGGACAACTGTTCCAATTTAATCAAGCTAATACCTTATTGAATTTTTGAACTTACAACACTACTCCTTTTTAGTAATTTGAGCTTAACCTCAAGATGCTTTTAATTTAGATGAATTGTTATGAGCATATAAATTGGATATGGTAGTTATAACTTGATTTAGTATTGGAGCTGCTAAGAAATCAATTTACATCATCAAAATGAAAAGTAATTATACATAAATCGTATCTTTTGGAAGGAGAAATTCCACGAAAAATGTTACTAACAATCAATTTTTTTTCTTCATTACTCGATTTAAAAAAAATTATAATAATACGAAATTATGTCATAAAACAAATAAAATTTGATAAAATATTATTTGAGTCAAATTGAATTTAATAAATTTAATTTTTTTTCTAAATAATATATCTTTAATTTAAATTTATTGGTTAGATGCAATCACTTGCATGCCATCAATTTACAAATGGGATATATTTCCTCACTTCACTAATAGATTTTACAATTAATCAATTCTAAAATAACATATGGTTTCCCTTGATATTATTTGAAACAAGACAAAGATAGAAACGAACATACCCTTGGTGACAACAATTTACTTTTCCCTAAACTTATGTTTTCAATTGGCTACTATTTCTAACTATAATGTAATGTAAGCTTGAGATAGAGGGATAATTGTTTAAGGGGGACCCTATGGAGTTTGAATAGGAATCTCACAAAGCCTTGAAAGTTGAAGCATTTGGGAGGAGAGAGAGAGGGAGAGAGTTTTGAAGGGGGAGAGAATATTCTAATGCCACCAAAGTTCAACAACTAAACTCCAAAGATTTATATTAAACAATGTTAGAAAGGAAAGAATCATTAGATTATGATTAAGGATGTGAAATTTTTTGCAGGAAAAGTCAGCCCACAAGGAGACGATTGCCCAAACTTCCAAAAATTCACTGCCTTTGTCAGCTGGCTGTCTTCAAATTTCCCCTTTTAATATAACTAATCTTCCTTCCTATTAGTTCAAACACTTCTTAAAAATTTTACTTATGGTATTTCCAATATTTCACTGCCATGTGAATGTACAGTAAATATATCTAGAGTTTTACTTTTTTCTTTATTTAATGAAATGCAAAATAATTTTATATTATATTCACTCAATAATGTATTCCAATTGATTTAATTATTTTAATAAATTTGGTTGCATATGAAATATTAAATTAATCAAGTGATAGCTTTTTTTGACTCATCAAGTGATGTTAACATATACATTATGACATATAATAGTATTTTTCATATTTAAAATGATTCATCGAATGAAATATATATTTTAAAAAAATGATAGTCTTCTTTGTACCAGTAGTTCATCAAAATAAAATTTAATCCATTCTACGGAAGAAAACAAAACACACAAAACGTTGAAGTTAAGCAATCCCCCACGCCGGTTTTTCTCTCCTTCATATATGTTGTGCTAATAATAATAATAGTGTGAAACAGTGTCAATTTTTTTTATACTGACGATATATATAAAATAAATCATATATATATTTAAAAATAATTACTATTACTATAAATCCAATGTTTTGGCTGGTTTTTTAGTGATAATTATGGTGATTTGAGAGAATGACATATGAATTAGAAGGATAAAGAGATTATGAGTTTGACTATATTTATTAATAAAACATTTTATTCCAAATGAAAGTTAAGAAAAAGTATCTAAAAATTTTCTTTTTTAAAAGAAATTATAATTAAATTTTATCGTAATTAATTGACATAACGGATTCGAATCCAAAACAAGACGTTCAACTTAACAATATCGGTATTTTACAGTTGCCAAAGCTTTAAGGACAATTAATATTTGTTATTTAGAAAGAAAAAAAAACTAAGATATTTTTAGATGACATTTCCAACTAAGTTAAATCTTTTATAAAGTAAAAGAAACTGTACGTTAAAGATACTAAGAAAAAGTAAAGTAAAATATCTATCGCATCTAAAAATTGATAAGGGGAGGTAGTTTATAAGGTTCCCCATATGGCTCGGAAATTTAATTTTCAATGCTTTGTATACCTGGTTCATTCATGATCTTTTATGAATGTTTTTGTTTTTTGTTTTTATGAAAAAAAATTAATTAGATGAGTACTCTGGTGCTTTGATGTTTTGTTTGATATGTTAAGCAACATTTAATCATTTAACATGAATAATATATTAAATTCAATCAAATTTTAAATAAATTTAATTTTAGCTTATTTTTGCTATGTGGGTATCAATATTTATCTTTCTCAGGGGTAGGGTACAAAATAATTGGTCAATTAATTATTAAGAGTAGGAAGCAGAATCAAATCCTTACAAATAAAGACTAACCATTTTTCAAATATTCTTTTCTCCACAGCTTTGATTGAGAATAACTACAATTGCTCATGTTTATTGTGAACTTAAATAATGTGTTGTTTTTCTCGCTAACAAGAATCATCTCAATGGAATTAAAATCATATCTTTAAGGTTTATATTGTGACTTTAATACTGTGTTGAGAAATATTATAATAAAACTCAATAAAAGAGATAATAAAATGCAAGAAAGATTGAATTTTAGGTTACATCACTGCAACTTAACTTTTAAAAGTATATTTCACTAGCTACTCCTACTTGGTTACATCATGTGAAGATAATAATAATATTTATAAATCATAAAATACAATAGATCGATAGAAACACAACAAAAAAATAATTAATTAATTAATAAAAACAAGAAACAACTAACTGTAAATTATATTGATGCATATAAGTATATAAAAATTGCTAAAAACACTAGAAAAACACTAGTCAATAATGTTGTGAGACATGGTCATGTTGTGATCTGGACGATTATTCCCTTTTATGTGTTATTTTGTCGTTTCTTTTGAATTTTACCATCCTTGACAGTTTGATGAGAGTTGCATATGGACACACGTGCATAGTTATTATTATTATTATTTATTAATTTTTATAAAATTTCAAAAACATTTTAACAAGTAGCTAGCCCTCCGATCTGTTTATAATGGCAATTTTGACATGATATTTGTATGAAATATTTAAAAATTAACATTTTTTTATTATTAAATTAAATCATCAATAGTTGAATAATATGTCATCTATGAATAAATTTATCATATTTTAAATTTAATATCACTAAATTTTTAACTTTTATCTTTTAAATCTATTTTAAAATTACGTATTTTGTTATAATTTTAATTAAAATTTTAATTAAAGAAACAACTTAGGCTACAACACAATAGCATTTAATTTGTATTTTAATTGGTAAAAATCTTATTTGAGAAATGACATATGCACTTTCACTTTGACTAAGGTTCAAAAGATGTACAAAAATATTTGCCTTTTGTGGAACATGAACATTAAAGATGGTGCTTGTGATTGGGTTGGCTTCTCTTTCCAGTCACACTCACAAATGAGACATAATGATTTTCTCTTTAGTACGAAAACAGCACTTGCTCTGATTCAAATGCTTGTAGCTATGGGGTCCTTCACCATGTCCCATATATATTCTGCACAAATAATGCTCTCTTAATTTCATCAACCATTTTTATACAGGCATATGATTATGTACCATACTATACTCTGTACAATACAACTCCAAGGTACACAATTACTACTATTTACTATCAATTGGATACAGTTTGCACCAGCCATCTTGCTCTTCATTGTGTTTTAAATTGTGGTCCTCAATAACAGTTAAGCATGATTGTTGAGGTTTGGTATTAATGTAAATATTTAAAAATATGTCTGCTCTTTGTAATTGATTATAGATTTTTTACTTTTAGTCTAGTTAATTTTTCTAATATTTACAAATATACATTTTTTTCCTTTTTATTCTCGGTTTTTTATTATTCGTCCTTATAAAATTTATTTTTATGAAATTAATCTTTATAATACATAGAATATTTAATTTTAATTTATTTATATAATGACCCAAAAGCAAAAGTAGTATGATTGTAGAGATTAAAAAAATATCAATGACCAAAAACAAAAAATATAATATTTACAAAAATTAAAAACAAAACAAGAAAATAAAAAGAGACTAAAAACAATTATATATTTACAAGAACTAAAAATATATTTAAATCTATTATAAAATTTGATCAATATAATTGTGCAATTGAGATTGCAATATGTATGCAATTTTACATTACGACTGTAATTAGTCAAACTACAATTTAACACTATTTACAGAGATCATTAATCAATCATATTAAAGATAACAACTACAATTGCAATATAAAACTAGGACAATCATTGTATACAATTAGTGAACAGTGACTATTTACAAAACTTTTCTTAGTTCAAATGAACACACACCAAAAAAACTTGTGAAACAAAAATTTGCGATGGAGGACAATAAAAAAAAAATATAATATACATAGGCTACAAAATATATACATTTGAAAGATATAGTGGAGTACTTACTATTAGTACATATATAAAACTATAAAATAAAAATGTAGAAAGGTTATTGGATGGAAAAGGATTAAAAAAATAAGAAAAGAGAAAGCAAGAAGAAATTATTGGATAATCATTCCAAATGGAGATTAACTTTCTTCCAACCTCATCATATGTGTCATCATACACCTTTGCTTCACCTCCCTTCCCTTTCTTTGCCCCCTCCTTTATTCATCTCTCTCTCCTTTAACTTTTCACCGCCTCCTACAGCATCTTCCATTTTTTTATTCCACCTAAAAAGTAGATAATTAAATTAAATGAAAAACATGCATATGAGAGAGAAAGAGAGAGATCCCATCTTGCATATTTCATGAGTACCTATCGTTTAGGGTTGAAGGCATATATATATAATATAGATATATAATTAACAACACTAGCTTCCCATTCTCTCTAAGCTTTTCTCTTAATTCAAAACACTAATTTTTTTCATCACATACTAGTAAACTCTTTGTGAGTTTCTTATTCTAAATTTGAATCAAAACAAACTAATTAAGAAACAAACATCTTATTGAGATGCTAAAAAAGATGGATGAAGTAGAAATCACAAATGGTTTCCCTCAAAACTCACAAGGTACATCTAATAATCCTCCGGCTTTGAAGAGAAAGAGAAACCTCCCAGGAAATCCAGGCATGTTAATTTGTTCTTTCATAAACAAATATTAGTATATAAGTTGTTATGTTAATATTTTTTCTTTCACTAGAATTTGAATCTGACCCTTCAAATTCATGCATATATGTTAAGTTTTTTCTTTCATAGTTTGTTAATTCTAAGCTTCTCTTTTATATATGATTGATTATATATAGCTAGGTATATTCAAATCTAATTAGCTTTTTTATTTAGACAAAAAAAGAAAGAATATTGATTTATATATATTTTGATCTTTTAATTATTTGGACAGATCCTGAAGCAGAAGTGATAGCTTTATCACCAAAGACACTGATGGCTACAAATAGATTCTTATGTGAAACATGTGGAAAAGGTTTTCAAAGAGATCAAAATCTTCAACTCCATAGACGTGGACACAACCTTCCATGGAAACTTAAGCAAAGAACAAACAAAGAAGCAAAGAAGAGAGTATATGTGTGTCCAGAGAAGACTTGTGTTCACCATGATCCTTCAAGGGCACTTGGTGACTTAACTGGGATAAAAAAACACTTTTGTAGAAAGCACGGTGAAAAGAAGTGGAAGTGTGAGAAGTGCTCAAAACGTTATGCTGTTCAGTCTGACTGGAAAGCTCACTCAAAAACATGTGGTACTAGAGAATACAAATGTGATTGTGGAACTATCTTTTCAAGGTAACTAATTAACCTATATTCAATATCTCACTTTTTTTTTATCACCACTTTGTTATCAATATTTGATATAGGATTAAGTTGTTTTTGTTTTGCAAAAAGTGGTAATTTGATTATCTTTTCATTGTCTATTTGGCTTTTGAGAGTAAAAGGAGAATGAGGCTTAGTTCAAACCAATTAATTAAGAACTTGATCATAGATTAAGCCACACAAAGTTTTTATATTCCTTTTTTGTAGTCCTAGCCCTAAACGACAAAAATTCATGTTTTGGACTATGGAATTGGAATTATCTTAGTTAACCTCACTCATATATATATATATATATATATATATAAAATGTAATATAATGGAATGAGACTATTAATTAATTTTGTTATATTTTCACACTAGTTTGTGGTTATAAGTAAGTTAGGCAATTGTTGGTACAAGTAATCCTCACGCCGTAGTAATCTTATCTAATTTTTTTTATTTGGACTTTTCTTGAGATGATAATAGATTTTTTTTTCTTTAATCCTCTTATTCTTAAGAAAAAAGTGTCATAATAAGTTTGGTTGGGAGTTGCAACAAAATAAGATCTGGTCAAATGATTGTTTCAATCAAAATTTGAACTTAGATATTCAACTGATTTCAATCTTAATTAAAGTCTATTAATTATCAATTCAGTGCAAACCACTTGATCAAGTCCTTAATATGTTATTACCTCTCATATATTATTATTAGTTCTAATTCATTTTGTAATGGTTAATTAAATTGTGAATATTTGTTGGTTGAGCAGGAGAGATAGCTTCATAACTCATAGGGCCTTTTGTGATGCATTGGCAGAAGAAACAGCAAGAGTAACTGCAGCATCAGAAATAAACAACTCATTAGGTGGTAACAACAATATTAGTTACAATAACATAATGGGAACATCTCTAGTCCCTAACAACAACATGGCAACCAATTTTTCTTCAATTTTCAAACCAATTGATGAAACAAGCAATATTCAAACTAGAGGACTATCCCTTTGGATGAGTACTCAATCATCTCAACCTCATGAAACAATTATAACCACCACAAATGGTAATAATTTGCATGAGATTCATCATCAACTTGCTTCATCCACAAACAGATCATCTAGAGGAATATTATATGGTGGAAATATTGAAAATCCACTTGTCCAATGCTCAAACACAAATCCTCCACCAAACTCTAATAATTATCACCTAAATTGGGTTTTTGGAACTAAACTTCCCTCCAATTGTAGTCAAGAACTAATTACTAGTACTACCACTTCGCTTCCGGTAGGAAATATTAATATTGATGATGTTTCTCGTTCCTCTGCAAGCCAACAAATTTCTTCGATGTATAGCTCACAACACCAATTGCAATCACATCAAAATCAAACATCTTCGTCAGCAAACATGTCAGCTACAGCTTTGTTACTGAAAGCTGCTCAAATTGGAGCAACAACCTCAACTGATCCATCATTCCTTGGAAGTTTAGGTTTGAAATGTAGTAATGGTACTAATATTGATGTGAACAAATTTGGTGGTGGCATGTATGGTTCAAATTCTTTGCTTATTAGTCTTGGGAGTGGAGAAGATCATAACTCTGGATGTGATTTGTCACAAATGCACCATTCTAAACGGAGACACGTGCAGAGTGAAGAAAATAGTGGAGGGCAAACTAGGGATTTTCTTGGTGTTGGTGTGCAAACTATTTGCCACCCTTCATCAATCAACGGATGGATTTGATTTTATCATGTAAATATTCAATGATGAATTATGATCCTCTTTTTTAATTTTTCTCAATGAAAAGGGTAAATTAAAAATAAAAGGGTAATCCCATAATTTTATTTCTTAAATTAATGTAATGTGTGAAGCGATATCACATTATACAGTTATTTAATATATCAAAATTAAAAAAAAAATTAAATATATCTTTTGTTAATTATTTTAATATTTAAATATATCTTTCGTTAGTTAGATATTAAATGTATTTTTTTATCAATTTATTCCATAAAATTACTACTAGAAAAAATAATTAAAAATATATTTATAATTTAGATACATTTAAATATATATTAGTTATAATAACGCCTCAGATATTTAAATATTAAAATATTAAAATGATTATTTAAAAATAAAAAAAAAGGAGGATGAAACTGAAGTTGAGGAACATAATTATTATTAAGTATATGAAAACTTTGCAAGGAGGAAAAGGTGGGAATTGAGTGCTTGATGGAGGCTGAAAAGTTTGTTGTTAGAAAAACAATATTGAAGGGCTTAAAGGAGAGAGAGAGATCCATGCATATTCTTTTGAATACTGAAAGCTGATCCCTTTTAAAAATGGTGGCTTTATTTTTTTCATATTTTATAAAGAGAGGGATCGATTGTGGAGTAGTGGGGGCAAAGCAAAGGACAAGTTTGGGAACTCCATTATTGAACACTTTCATCTCTATTGTGGTTGTTGTCTTGTCAAACTGGGTTTAATTAAAATTAAAAGAGAATTTCAACAGTGACAAAAAAAGCATCATTCTAGTATAAATAGGCTTTTAGACTATACATTAAAATAAATTAATCTATGTACACTTTTCATTCACCCTGCAATATTGCATATACTTGTTGTAGTACCATGAGATTGGCTAAGATTTTGTGCATGCACAAGAATGGACCAAAGGCTAAGAAGATCGAGGCACACTACACATTTTTCACTGTCCTATGTTTTTCTTTCTTCCTTTTTCAATCCTTCCTCTTCTTTTCATGCACTCGGCGGAAAGTGCGGTATAGTTTGCCTTTTCTTTTTACAACCTTTCATATTTATGGAGTACTTGGTGAAACTATATAAAGCTGATGAATCCACAAAAATTAAGATGTTCAAATTTTTTGGAAAAAAAAAAGTACAAGTAAATAATAAGAGTCGGCCTGATGCAAATAATATAAGTCGAGTGCTTAGTGATATAAGGAAAAGAAAAGTGTTTTGGTGATATTTTTTCATATAATGTGATTATATTTTTTATATATAATAATATGGTAAAAAAATTTGGAGGGTATCCGCTTATAAAATTGATCAAGAGTATAATACAGGTAGTTTTACATATACTCAGTAAATAAAATAAATGAATAATTTAACTATTCATTAATTGATTGAGATAAATGTCGATATAAAAATATTTATCTTTGTAACTATCTAAATCCGTTAATAAGTTAATAAAAATAGGATTAAAATACTATGTACAACAAACAAATAAAAAGTCTCATAAGTGTAAAAAAAAAATGTTTCAACATTTAATTACAATATTTTGCATCAAAAAGTAAAAATATTATTAACATTAAAAATGTCTTTGCTTTTTTTTTTTTATCAAGATATTTTCTTAGAGTTTCATTTAGGTTTTAAAAAGCGTTCCATTGACGTTGATTCTATGTTTAATGAAATTATTATTTAAAATAGGATTAAAATAGTATGTCCAACAAACAAATAAAAAGCCTCATAAATGTAAAAAAAATGTTTCGACATTTAATTACAATATTTTACATCAAAAAGTAAAAATATTATTAACATAAAAAATGCCTTTGCTTTTTTTTTTTTATCAAGATATTTAGAGTTTGCTTTAGGTTTTAAAGTGTTGGATTGACATTGATTCTATCTTTAATGAGATTATTATTTAAATTAGTTTTAGAAAATGAGTTTTTAATTTTTCTATAAAAGAGAGAGTATCATATATTAATATATTTTAAAAAATTAGTAAAAAGCAAATTGAAAATGCGTTTGCCAGGAGTCGAACCCGGGTCTATTGCTTGGAAGACAATTATCCTAACCGTTGGACTACAGACGCACCGTTATGTTTTCAAGTTTTAAGAATTAAATATTAAAACGCGTAAGTCATATATTTACAAATTTGACTAATCTACAGTAAAAAAAAATTAGTAAAATAAGTGGATTAATGGTTGATATTATCATCGCTCGTGATTAGCCGTGTGCATACGCATTTAATAACATTCATTCATTTAATCACCGATGATTAATATTACTCATCTAAAATGAGTTGCTCACATAAGTCAAATCCTATATTTACAAGTATTTTTGAAGGATTAATGAAACATATTATTTTATGAAAAAAACAACACATATAATAAGAATTGAAAAATTGAACAAAAAGAAATGAAACAACATGTGGATCAAAAGAATGATCCATATAAAAAATTGAAAATATAGTGTTCTGCATGAGATTTCTAAAAATATATAATATAAAATTTTATATATAGAGAGAATTTCAATTTTGTGTGAATATCACAACTCACATGCACAAATAATTTTATATTTTTTAACTTTTAGTTCTGACAAATATATTGTTTTTTTATTTTTAGTTTCACTAATTTGTTTTTAGTCTCTAAATTTGAAAGTGGTACATTTTTATTCTCAATTGAAATATACAAATTTTAATCCAAATTTCATGATCAGTTTATTTTCTTTTATATTTGTTAAGAGGACAACAAACTACAAATGACATATTTCAAATAACACTTAATAAAACTGACATATTTCAAAACTTTGAAACAAAAAGTTACATTTTAAATATAGAGACTAAAATATATTTAATTTTAATTAAATTTTTATTTTTCGATACATGATGATAATTATCAATTCAAATCAAAAAATCTACACCAAGTTCATATATACGCAATGGGCTGGCTTTAGAAAATCCAATTAGTGAGGTGAGGCAACATTTAGGTTTATGATAAAACTTTTGATGTGTTGGAGTATCGGTTTCAATCTACAAATTTTTTTGCTTTTTTGTGTTTTTAGTGTTTGTGAATTTTGTAGTTATACTCGTTAAAATTAAATTAAAAAGACATTCAAATACGTGGACCAACAAATAATTCAAGACTACTCAAAGTAAAAACCATGTTAACTATTTAACAGGTTTGTCTTTACCAAGCAAGTACACTAATCCGATGCCTTTGACACTACTCTACAAAGCATGATTGAAACTACATAAACAAATATTTTAGAAAAGAATAGTGTTACATATAAAAATTGTTCCTCTTCATAGTTCACCAAATTCTCTCTTAACAAAACATCTTATCAAAGTATAGTTTTCAAATGAAACAATTTCTCTCCTTATTCTTAGCCCATCAATTTCCCTCCTAACTAAAGTATATAGTTTATTAACTTAATTTCATTATTTGCATTATATATAACAATATAATGTAATGCCTCAATATTAATATATAGTATTTTGTTCATCCCCTTCAATTTAATCTTCTATCTTGTCCATCACTTGAATCAAGGAATATTGAAATTAGGAGCACCTTCAAGAACAGGAAAATGATTAATCACTTGAGCATTATTATCTCTATGTTGATTCCCTTGATTAAAAGAAATGAAATTTGAATGATAGTACTCAACAAATCCATTAGTACTATTTTTACCATTAATTACCACTTCATTCCCATTTTGACCCTTGATAGTTTTTTCAGAAACAGAGTCTTTAATCAATGAACCACCACCACATTGTCTTGGTTGTGTTTGATAGAAAACTTTGGAAACAACTAACTCTCCTTCTTTCTCTTCTTCATTACTACCAAGATGGTATTGATGCATCACCCAATTTGTTTTCTCTGGCTTTCTTTGTTTTCCATAGTTAGTGTAAAGTACGAGGATTTTTTTGTAGCCTTTTAACTTGAAATTGTTGTAAACTGGTCTTGTTTTACCTGTTTTGTGCCAACGGGTTTCGCTACCATCTTCATCTGAGTGTACTTTTCTTCTTTTTCTTGTTCCTGTTGTGTATGCTTTGGAAGGTCGGTGAAAGAAATGACGGATCAGACCATCTTTGCTAACTCCTGCACAAAAAATTTAATGACATTTTGATATTATAATCCAATGTTGATACTTGATAATAATATAGTGAAAATTGGTTGTTATATATGATGTTATCTAAGGAAAACAAATCATTTTGTGCTTGCTATTGATGCGATTTGATTACGTGCTTCCTAATAAAAAACACATTTATTTTTATTTTTATAATTTTAATATATTTAAAAATTACTATATCAACATCCACAAATTTATTTTTAATAAATAAAATATAGTGGAGAAACAATCTATAACATATATATTTTCTTTATCATATAATTTATTTTTTAGTGTATTAAATGCTACAAATATTTATTTTTTTAAAATTAAGTGAAGATCATTGTACGTGAGTGGGTTCGTCGCTGCTTATATGCCTATATTAGACTAATTGCTGATATTTTATTACAATGTGTAACGGCACAATTACTATTATAAAGAAACTGGATCCCAACAATAGCTAATGTTCGAAAGCTAAAAGAGATTTTGACATTATATTTATTTAAGAAGTCCAACCTAAGCCAATTAAATTAGGGAAAAGATGTCTAACCTTTTATATAATTAAGATTTATTCCAATCATAGTTAATAAGAAACTGTCCACTCACTCACACTTGCCTTACAAAAAATCACTCAGAAATGATCACATAATCTCCTGCTAAAATGTGTTGCTTCAACAAAACTACTGTTTATGCTGCTCAAGTCTAAAGCTAACCACTTCCCACCATGTTATTCAGGAATTATTGTTGTTGGCAGTTAATATATTTAAGTTTTAATTAATCTCTATCTTCCTAAATTATTTAATAATTTTTAAATAAGTTTTTAAACTAAAAAAAAATTGTAATAAGTTATTAGCTCTTGTAAGATCCTAAACTAATATATATTTTTTAATTAGATAATTTTGTTAGAGTTGAAAAACAGTTTACTAACAATAATGTAACAAAATGACCTAATTACAAAAAATATTAGTATCAAGACTTGATTATAAATATTTTTAATTTAAGGATCTATTTAAAGATATCTAAATAGTTTAGAGATCTACTAAATAATTAAATCTATATTTAGTTAAAAACAAGTAAAAAATTGTAATAGACCTGGCAATTTTTCTGGATGAGTATAGCAAATTCCATTCTCTCCTTCAAGAGTAGGTATGAACTCATCAATTAGAGGATGAAGCTTATGAATATCAGAGCGCACCTTCGCTTCCAAATGTTCAAGTATCTCTTGATCTGTTGGATCAAACTTCACTCCAACAGGCAATCCAGGTAAGTCATTAATTCCACCACCCTAATTAATTATAATTCATTCATACCACAAATATTTTATAAAAAGAAAATACTAATTGCAAAATATTTTGAATTAAGAACCTGATCTTGGCATTTGATATGATGACCACATGTGAGACAAGTTCTAATTAAGCTATCCTTTCGTCCCTCCACTGTTACATTATGATCATTGTTTTGAATGTCACTGCACTGAGTCATTTCCTTACTCATTCCATTTATAGATATATATCTCTGTTTCCTCTTCTTTGGCTATATAAAACAAAAAATGGAAAACAAACTAAAAGAGAAGGGACAGATATAATGGTTGAGTTAACAGATGGATTTTTAAAGTAGTTACAATAATTAATTTAAGGGAATTAATTAAGAAAAGGAAAACTTGTCTCTTCAATAAAGATTAATGCTCCCCCTCATGCAACTACTTGTTCATGTGTGGGAAGAAATTAAATTCTCTCCCTCACTTTTTTGGTGCATGAGTATATATTGCACTTAACAAGAAAAAGAGAAGAGAGGTACCTAAAAATCTAAATAGAGAATGATACTATTAATTAACAATGACAATTGGGTTGGTTGTATACAGGGAAATGAGAATAAAAAATTGTGATTGCTTTGATCTCAAGTTTAGTTCTACTTTGTATGATTTAGTATGAAAAACTTGTAGAAGAATAATTGAAGGGTTTTTGTTCTCTTTTGTTACAAGATGTGTGTTTTTGTCCCATTTACTCTTACACTAAAGGTAGCTCTATATAATGAAATTCTTATATAAATTAGGCTTAAAATTGGGGAAAAAATAATTTAAACATGGATATAGAAAGTTGAGTGGGAATGGGGCAATCTAATGTATAAGCACCAAGAGTAAGATTTTAGGTCCAATGTCACATTGGAGTGTAGATAAAGAAAAAATATAAATACTAGAAAACTATATATTGTATAAGAAGAAAATTGAAGTGAACATTTTTAGCCAACCATAAAATTCCATTCCTTCACGTAGACTTCTCATGCATACCAAGAAATGCATTTTCTCTAAATTTCTTGATCAAGTCTTTTGGTGACTTCGACAGTCTTAACACTCAATGTTGTCAATGGGTTGTAAGCATACAATATGTAGCCATATGGCAAAAGCAAACGTGCTCGTGTGTTAAGAGATTATATTATATACTAGATATTAAATGGTTTATAATAAGTTTCAACTTTATTTGTCACTCGGATTTTTACTTTATCTAGTTCATTAGATACGATTTGGTCTGTCTAATATGGGCAAGACAGGTTTTATATATATAAATTAATTAATGAGTTTAGTTATGATTAGAAGTAGTGTCCCTATGTTTGTTTGTGTGTTCGGTACCAACTCATTTGCTCAGTTCGGCCCTTTAGAAAAGGATATTATAAATCAAACAAGTTTTCATGTCATAAATCTAATAAAAACAAATAACCGTTAACAAAAAAACATAAAAATAACAAATAATATTCTTACAATGTAACCATCTTTCCCTCTTTTACTTATTGTTTTACTCGTAACCCATTTCTTACCATAAATAATAACAATTAGTTTCATAACAGTTACTAATATGTTTTAACTAAATAAATTGGAAATGATAAAGATAATATATGTAAAGAACCAAATTAAGAAAACCTTAACCAAAAACAAAATTGAATTCAACTTACTTTTGCTATTTGTGACATATATATTGTTTCTACTTTCTTTCTTATATACCTATGAATTCATACATTCTTAAGGCCAAATCATCCAATCAGTTTCAAGAATCTGAAACCAGATACTTTAATTAAGAAATTTAAACAAGAAATTAATTTTAATTTTTTTTCATGGATATTCATGTGGATACTCAACAACCCCTTTTGGAAAACTTACCCCAAAAAATTCCCAAAACAACAACACAAAAGACAATAAGAAAAGCATTCAAAGGAACAGCCTATTTAGCCAACCTTCTTCCAACAGGAACCGTTCTAATATTCCAAACACTATCACCAGCTTTGACACACAAAGGCCAATGTCACACAATAACAAGCAAAATCATGACTATAGGTTTATTAACATTTTGTAGCCTCTCATGTTTTTTTCTATCATTCACCGATAGCATAAGGGATGAAAGGGGAAAAGTTAGATATGGTGTGGCAACATTGAATGGTATTTGGGTTATGGACGGATCAATTAAGCTTCAAGGTGAAGAAGCAAATAAATATAAGCTAAGGTTCCTTGATTTGTTTCATGCATGTGCTTCTATATTGGTTTTTGGTGCTATTGCACTTTTTGATCAAAGTGTAGTCACATGTTTGGCTCCAAATCCTTCTGAGGAGGCCAAAGAGCTTTTGGTAGTAGTGCCTATTGGGATTGGAATTTTGTGTAGTGTTCTATTTCTTGCATTTCCTACCCAAAGACATGGGATTGGCTTCCCTCTTTCAAGAAATTAGTTTTTTTTTTTCCGTCATCTTCTTAATTTATTTGTCAATCTATATGACAATTTAACGTGGGCTATGGTTAGCTCTTGTCAATCTATTGTCATACAAACACTATATTATTTCAAAAAGTGATATATCTATTTGTAGAAGAAATTTTGTGTAGATTCATAACTTTTAATGGGAAAAGAGCATTAAAGTAATAAATATGAAATTTGAAGAAAGATATTGTAATTATCCTAAAAAAGATTTTCAATAATACGTAGTGATTAGCACTACGAGGAAAGAAAGAAAAACAATACAACAATAGACGACCTCTAAAAAAACAACATTAGAGGAGAGATAATATGTTGACATTAGATGTCAAACTATTACATCTCAAATAGTTTTGTATAAAATACATATCTTACAAATCCAAGTGTAGAATTATGTTGTATTATTTTGAAAATTATACATATAAACTTTTAGATGATCTAGATATCTCAAATCATGTCGTGTAATAGTTCAAATTTATTTATATTTTAAATATAATATTATGTATTAAAAAAAGATAATCCAATAATGTATCAAATATTTTTAGAATTTATGAAGTTATATATATTTGATTTAATTAAAAATAACATATTTTTATCTATAAATGAAATGATATAATTACCACCATAAATTGATATGCAATTGCAAGATCTCAAATTCAAACTCCAAATATAATATTTAACTTAATAATATTCATATTTGTAGCATTAAACTACGAAATCAGAGTTAGAATCCAAAATATTTCCATACATTTTCCGGTATAAAGATATACATATCATGTAAAGGGATCCAAATCATGATATTCTTTTCTCGTTTTTTTATTAGCCTGGCATATAAGCCTAAAGTACACGCGCGGGGTAGGTAGGGGTGGTGGGAATGGTACGAAAGACGAGTCCTGAAACGAGACTGGCAGTGTCCAACCATGAACGAATACAAACCATTTAAACGAACGGGTTATATCATACATGATCAAAGCATCGCGCCAAAAAGCCCAACAACAACCAACCCAAAAATACAATAAAAAAGCTAGAGATACAAAATCAACCAAAAAAACGTACACTAATTCGTGAATCAATCAAATACCTTGTTTCATTTCAACAATTCAATTCAACTAATGCCACACTCCCATCACATCAATTTATTATTATATTCCTTTTTTCTTCATATTACGATAAACTCAAAATTCGTAAAAGTTGAAAAATACAATTCGATGGCAGCGATTGGGGAATGCACCACTGTTGCTTCCTTTGTTCGTAGTCTCTCTTTCATTAATCAAAGATCATACAATTACAAACGCTTTTTTCTTTTATTATTATTCTCATCGTTGATTTTGCATTCTCATTCTTCTTCATATTTTTTTCCTCCATAATAATAATCTCGACCAACTATACTATTAATTAATTGTTTTTGCTATTCCCCAAAATCTAACCACACATCTCAAAAACACACCCTTCTCACAAAATAACAGTAAAAATGTTCTAAATTTCCCGTTTAGAGAGAGAGAAAGAGTTTGTTGCTGAAATGTTAGAGAGAGAAACTCGAAATTCAAACTTTTAGCCACTCTAAAATCTCTTCTTCTTTGTTTGTTTTTGGTTTATGTGTGTTTCTTGAGTGTGAATTTTGGGGAGCAAGTGTTATTGTTCCTTAGGGTTCAATTTGTTAGGGTTTTGAGCGAGTGTGAGCTTGATCTTCGGCTATGGAGAACTGTTCAGAAGGAGATAAGAAGAAGAAGCCCCCGGAAGAGGAGAACAAGGTCAAGCGCAAAATGAAAACTGCTTCACAGTTGGAGATTCTGGAAAACGCATATGCAGGTAAGTGAAAAAAAATCAGTTATTTTTAGAAACATTTCTGATTTGTGAATTGTGATGATGTGAATTTGCGCTGAAAATGGGAATTTTTGTTTTTCTGGGGTTTTGCTTTGTTTGGTTCAGCTGAGCCTTACCCTTCTGAGGAGTTCCGAGTTGAGCTATGTGTCAAGTTGGGTTTATCTGATCGTCAATTGCAGATGTGGTTCTGTCACCGCAGACTAAAGGATAGGAAGGCTGTTAAGACGGCTGCGCCGATTTTGCCACCAACCGGGGAAGGTGTTGAGCAAATAGAAGTTGCTGGTGTTAGGCATGATCATGGTTTGGTTTCTGTTTGGAAGCCAATTGATCACGAGGACTTGCGGCGAGTTGTGCCGCAGCATGGGACGATGGCATATCCTAGGATGGGAGCTGGATTGCATGCAATGGATAGCAGCAGCAGTTACCATGAACCTCAACAGACCATACTGGAGCTGCGAGCTATTGCATTTGTGGAAAGACAGTTGGGGGAGGCATTAAGAGAGGATGGACCCATTCTTGGAATGGAGTTTGATTCCTTGCCGCCGGGTGCATTTGGTGCACCATTAGGTAAACTTTGTTTTCTTTTCATTGCAGTTCACGTTCCTAAAGTTTTTCCTGCCTTATGCAAATGACTCATATAACAAAATGATGGGAAGGGAAAAATAAATAACATGTTAGTCCCTGTATATATATATATATGCTTATCTAACATTTTAGTCCTTATTAGTTATTATATACATCTTTTCTGGTTTAGTACGTCAAAAAAATTCTTGTCGGTTCTTTTGTTGTTGTCGATTTGAATCCATACAACATAGGAAATTGGCTTTTGATCTTGTTTTGATTTTTAGTCCCTATAATATTTGTTTATGTTAATTTTAGTTCATATTCTAGCCTAGGGAATAAAATTAATATTAATATAGTATGCATATCACGGGGATTAATTTCAATATGAACAAATATTAAAGGGATTATGGCCAAAACGACGAGGACCAAAAGGTAGTGTTTCATGAGTACAACATGGCAAGAGTTTTTAATAGGGACTAAAGCCAAAATTGTTGAATAAGGACTGTATCAGGCAAAAACTCTTGTTATTGTGAGAAATAAGAACTTTCAATAATGATCACGATTAAATTCACCGATCCAGATTATTCCTTCAAAACAAAATACATGGGACCTTTTTTTCCTCCTTTTCTTTTCTCCCAACCATTTGCCCCTGGTTTTTTTCTCTTCGGCTTAATGCTTCTTGTTTGGTCATTGAGTACTATTAAGACTTCCTCTCCCTTAGAAAGGATCTTTGGCAAAATTAGTCTTGAGTGGTTTTATACCATTGCAGGAGAGTAATGTCTCTTGTTATTTCATGTTGTTTAATCAAAAGTGTTATTTCTTAGGAATCCCATTCTTCGGTTCCTAACAATGACCCTCTTCAAATTACAAGAAGTATTAATTAGCATTTCACAAAAATACCCCTAATTAAATGTAAAGAATTAAAAGCTACTTCTCTCTCTTAATAATTGAAGGATAGTTTTGGAAAGAGAATGTAAATTATTGACAAGTTTAATGTGAAAACTACTTTTCTTAATTCTTGTGCATTCTTTAAAGGGGTCTTATATATAGGAACGGAGATAGTAGTATTTTTTCCACAACATTGTGCGTCCAAGCTCACACAAGATATTTGAAATGTCGGATTAGTATACGGAGCTTGTTTGTATAACATTTTGAAAACAGTGATTTAAAGATTTTATAAAAGAGTAACTTGTCTTCTAGATATTTTATGTTAGGCTGAATTTATTTTTTTTTGTTTTGTTTTGTTACAGTTATAAAAATCGCTTTAATTATAGCTTTTCTAGAAGTAGCTTCACAAAATAATTAGAAATTTGGTGTATTTTTTTTTTCAAAAGCTTAGACAGACAACGTATGGTGTATGTGATTCAGTGGATAAACCTATTCTTGTGGCCATTTAGTGTGTATTTGTCATAAACACAACATTTATACAAATAGTTTTGAACATTGGATGGATAATTTTCATGGTTTATTTTACCAAACAAACCCACCAGCTCACACTTAAAACTTATGTAAATACGGTACAAACAACATATGTAAAATAGACTTTTAAAATTAATTGTTCATATGGTTAAGAAATTTTAATTTGTATGAGGGCTTATTTTGAATGCACTTGTCATGTAAATAATTTTTAGGAACTCATTTAAACTTTTAAACAAGCCAGCCTTCGCCTGGATTTGATTGGGTAATCTATTTTTCATTTTGGCACATTTATTAACTAAATTGAAGAAAATGATATTTTATCTCATTTCTTTCGAATTTTTATCTTCCTACTGGTATTGGCATATTTTTGTGCTGTAATTACGTATAGTGTCATTTTGCTCTTTGGTATTGAAAATCTGATTTTTTTAGAAAATATTTTTGTCAAATTGTGCATGAAAAAGCTCTGCTCAATTAGTGTTTGTTTTGAATAAGTTTGTTAAATAAAATCTCATTATTTATGCCAATAAATAATCATTTTTGAGCTCTTGAAAGATTTTAGGTGTGTTTGATAAACTTAAAAAAAGCGATTTTACCATATAGCAGTATCTGTTTTAACAGCTTTTTCCTCAAAATATCATCTTACTATCATAAAAAAACAAAGATTTTTAGTAAAACAGTTTATCTGTATAAAACACAAGGAAATTGGCATTCAAAAGGGATTTTGGAAATAGTCCACAGAAGATGTTCTTGTCAATGTTATGCATGAGAGAAATTTGCTTAACTTGTTTTAGTTGGCATGGTTTTTATAAATACTAATGCTATTAAACCCTTGGCAATTATATAATTCCAGGGGGAGTGTCAATGGGGCAACATGGGGAATCTGAACGGCCTATCGAGGCAAAAGTTTATGAACATCTGAGTAAGGTTAGATTTCTGTTTTGTCTTTTTTTCTTCTTTTTCTACCATTACATAGTTTTAAAGAAATCTGTTGAATAATGTAACTCTACTACTTTAAAGAAGTCCGTTGAGTAATTAGCACTACTTGGAAAATTGTTCATTTCAACTATATCAATTAATTAAATATTTAAATACTATATTTTATCTGTATCTTTGTCGTCATTCCCTTCTTTTTTTGTAATTATATAGTTCATCACAGATAAACAAATAGTTTTTACATGCATCTTTATCTCTTGGCTAAAGAAGATCAATTTCTAGGGCGTTTCAAGGACTCTCCACAAATATCAATTTATTCCAGAGCAGCCAACTGTTAGAAATGAGGTGTATGCGAGAGTTACCACATCTATCCACTTTAGTTCTCTTGATGGTACTCCACATTCTGGGACTTCACTATCTAATGGGCAATCTTTCCTTAATGGTAATGAATCTGCACCTAATGCGTATGGAGTCCAAGGTCAGAAGATACCTAGTCTAGATATTTTGTCTCAGTCTCAGCAAGGTAGGGCAAACAATCTTATGTTTTCTGCTTCAGGAGGGAATGATGATGTTCCACGAAAGAACCCATTTGTCGATGTAACTCTTGACACTCATAGGGTGGCTCACCAAGTGACTCAAATTGACAGCCCTCTAGTGCCATTAGATAGGAGGGTTATCCACGAGGAGGAACTTTCAAGATTTCAAAGGAAGCGAAAGGTATCTGTTTCACCTAAACCCAACATGTTTTATCACTATTAGAGTGATTGTTCATGACTTATCTTATTTTCAGAATGAAGAGGCTCGAATGCAACGGGAATTTGAAGCGCAACAGAAAAGAATTAGGAAAGAGCTTGTAAAACAGGATATCCTGAGGCAAAAGGTATTGGTCAGAGTTGGACTCCGTTTGTTTTTTCTTCCTTGATGGTTATATTTCTTCTGTTGCTAATATTGTTTTTTCATGCATAAAGAGAGAGGAACAAATAAAGAAAGAAATGGAGAGGCAAGAACGTGAAAGGAAGAAGGAAGAGGAACGATTATTGCGTGAAAGACAGCGGGAGGAGGAGAGATTCCTAAGAGAGCAGAGGCGTGAACAGGAGCAGCGGGAGAAGTTTTTGCAGAAGGAATCAATCAGAGTATGTAAGATTGTTCTGCCAATCACTGTGATCTGTCGTGTGAAAATAAGGATGCTTACGTTATTTGTTCTTGTAGGTTGAGAAACTGAGACAAAAGGAAGAACTACGGAGGGAGAAAGAGGCAGCAAGGATTAAAGCTTCCAGTGAGAGAGCTATTGCCCGCAGAATGGCCAAAGAATCAATAGACCTTATTGAAGATGAACATCTGGAACTCATGGAGTTAGCTGCATCAAAGAAGGGGCTATCTTCAATATTGGCTCTTGACTACGAAACTATGCAAAATCTTGAATCATATGGAGGTGAATAATTTTAGTGTTTGACTCTACTTATATTTTCCGTGAACATTAATCAAAACCAAACATGCACTGGTTTTTCAGATGGGCGGACTTCCTTCCCACCCAAGTCTGTACAGTTGAAAAAAGCTTTTTCTATTCAACCTTGGTCAGATTCTGACGAGAATGTAGGAAATCTTCTGATGGTAAGATGTTTTTACACATTTGTGTTTTTTGGGAGACTTTACTGACTGGTAGGTGGGATTGGCTAAAGCTATCTTCCTTCACTCATGTAAAAGCTGTAACCTAGTTATGGTTAATGGTTCAAATATGTTGCTGATTGTGCATTATCTTGCTCCAAATGGCTGACTTTATTTTCTGCTTGGTCTTGACTTTTAGTGAAATGTGTTATTGAACCATGTGACCTGCTTCGCCACTTTGGAAATTATGACCTTTGTTATTTTGTGCTCTCTAACCCCCACTGGGTCATCAAATAAATACTTTTTAGCCTGTGTTCATGCCCAGTTTTTCCTATGGAGAAATTAATTATGATTGTGGCTGCAAACAATTAAACTGTACCAAATTGTTTGAAGTATAAACTTGTTTCTTTTATTGCATTTGGTAAATTGGTACCATCTATGGCTTACAAAATTTTCTCTCAGCAATGATGAACAGAAATGCTTTATATGTAGGTTTGGAGGTTCTTGATTACCTTTGCTGATGTTCTTGAAATATGGCCATTTACCTTGGATGAGCTTTTACAAGCTTTTCATGACTATGTAAGTATTATTTTCTAAACCTTTGGTTATGTGCTCTCTTTAAGGTCCCTTCCAAGGTATTGTTTGTCCTAAAATTATTCGTTGGCTTGTGCTTGTTCAGAGAGTGGCATATGTTGAAAGTCATGAGTTTCAACTACGTCAAACCAAGGGCTCAATATTTATATAATGAATACCAAGAGACAATTTTTGTAATTAATATATTTGCACATGCCCTGCTCCCTCCTTGAACATAGATACTTGCAATGAACCTAGACAAACACTACATGTTGCTAACAATGTTGTTTTCTGACAATGGATCAATATTTTCTCTCTTAATATGGCAGGACCCTAGGATATTAGGTGAGATCCATATTGCTCTTCTAAAATCCATTTTAAAAGATATTGAAGATGTTGCAAGAACACCCACTACTGGATTAGGGGCTAACCAAAACAATGTTACGAACTCTGGTGGAGGGCATCCACAGGTAGTTGAAGGGGTAAGTTTTTATTTTTCAGCTTTAAATATACTTTCTCTGTTCTTTCCTTAACCTGAAAAAACGTATTTGGTATATACTGTCAGGCATATGTATGGGGTTTTGATATAAGAAATTGGCAGTGGCATTTAAATCCATTAACATGGCCAGAGATTTTGCGACAATTCGCATTGTCAGCTGGATTTGGGCCTCGGTTGAAGAAACAGAGTATTGAGCAGGTGCACCCTTGCAATGAGGTAATTTCCATGTACTCCATTCACCACTTATTGTTTCAATTGAAAATCAGTTGTAATTGATTGTAGTTACCGGGTGCAATAATTAACTTATTTTACTTCAGAGTTTGCATTTTGTGAATATCATATGAAAAAGTATCCTTTACAACTGGTGTGATATTTTCATCAATCAATGCCTTGTCTAAAATATTAAACTTGCATTAAAAGGTGCAGCAGATTTTGTGAATTAAATTTTAGGACATAATCTTTAGTCCATAACACACTATTTTATTATGCATTTATTAAGTATAATGGGCTAAATTTTTGGAAATCATCTGTGGTCCCTAACCTTATACTTATTGTTTACACAAATTAGATGTAAAATTGTGGTCTTTTTTCAAGTGTATAGAAAGGATGTCGGAGTTGAGCAACCCAAATATCGCTTTTTTAATTATTAAATGCATTTTCAAACAATTTCTCCTTTTAGTTGACAAAGATGTGCCATGTGTACTGTTGCATCCTATTTGGGTTGGCAGGGCTGCACCATCATGTTATTAAAACCTTGTGTCAAAATATGTTTCTGTTTTATATCCCTCAAGTATAGGGATTCAGTTAAATAGGAGTACTAGTAGGGATTTAGTTATATATGAGTACTAATAGGGATTTAGTTATATATATGAGTAATAATAGGATTTGGTTGTTTAGTAATCTAGTATATATATATTTGATGTATTGTCAAAATAATTCAATTCAATAAATATATTTTTACTGTAATTTTTAACATGGTATCAAAGCCTAGTATCAAAGCCTATTTCGATCCTCCTTGAACGATCCCGCCTCTATTCCGCTGTCGAGTTCCCAACAGTTTGGGAATATAATCATAGTTCTCTTTTACAACGTGATAATTCCTTTTTCAAACCACTGTCGTGACCCATTCCAACACCAGTTTCACTCGTTTTCCATTCAGTTCGCTACTTCCGCCGTCATTGTTTCCGGTGACTTCTCCGGAAAACGACCACTCCATCGGCTTCGCCTCGTCCAGATCGGCACGCGACCTCTTTCATTGAACTTGCCTCGGCTCCTGGTTTTGAATCTGCCCTCGTATTCTAGTTTCGGACTACGGTTACACCTACTACCTCCAAGATCCATACCTCAGTTGGTTAGAGCGTTGTGGCTATTAACCACAAGGTTGGAGGTTCAACCCTTTTAGTTTTGGAGCCCCAAACTCCATTGGGTTGTGGAAAGCTTTACAGAACCTTAACCACAAGAGCTATTGCTACTGCCTGCCATAGCTGCTGGAAAAGTTTTACCACAAGTTTTCAACAAAAAAAAAAAAAAAAGTTTCGGTTTCTCCGCCATATCCCTTATTCGTTCCGATCACCGGCGGGTTTATCCTTAGTCTATTTACTGTCGTCACTGCCACTTTGATCACAGCGTTGGTACTGTGATTTTGCATCCCCTTCCTCTTAAATCTTTTTTGCTAGGTGTGAAATCCAATGGCCGGAAAAGGAGAGGGACCAGCTATCGGAATCGATCTCAGACCAGCTCTGAGAGATGAATGGTAAAATGATTGCTGGCAAACCTCTTTATGTTGCTGTCGCACAGAGGAAAGCAGATAGAAGAGCAAGGTTACAGGCACAATTTTCACAAATGAGGCCTGTTGCAATTACACCTGTTGCACCCCGAATGCCACTCTACCCTCCTGGGGCTCCTGGTCTCAGGCAACAATTTATGTATGGGCAAGGGCCTCCAGCCATGATTCCTCCACAAGCTGGATTTGGATATCAGCAGCAGCTTGTTCCTGGAATGAGACCTGGTGGTGGTCCGATGCCAAGTTTCTTTGTTCCAATGGTTCAGCAGGGTCAACAAGGCCAGCGCCCAGGTTGGCGCCGCGGAGCTGGTCCTGGCCAACAATCCCAGCAGCAAGGGCCAATGATGCAGCAGCAGATGATTCCAAGGCGACACATTTATCGCTACCCTCCTGGCTGCAACATGCAAGATGTCCCTCTTCAAGGAGTTGCTGGAGGAATGATGTCAGTCCCATATGACATGGGTGGTCTTCCAATCCGTGATGCTGTAGGCCAACCAATGCCCATTCAGGCTTTGGCTACAACACTCGCAAATGCACCCTCTGAACAACAGAGGACTATGCTTGGGAAGGCTTTGTATCCGCTTGTAGATCAGCTGAAACATGATGCAACAGCTAAGGTTACTGGCATGCTTTTGGGCTTTATTTTTACTTTCTTGGTGCACGATTATTCTCTCTTCGACGGTTCCAGATCCGCCCTTACTCTTCAATTTTGATCAACGAAAATATGTGTTTTTGTTCAAACAGCCATTATCTCCTGTGTTTTGGACGCATTTTCTTATTCCGATGATCGATCATGGCTTCGTTTCGTTAGAGTCACGCTGCTTCTTCGGTGTTTGTCATGCAATTTAGTTATTACTAATAGATTATAATAGTGGCTTATATTCCCACCGACAATCATTCTGGCGGTGTCCCTTTTTTCACATATGAATGAATCATATTAGTGATGACTTCTTCAGTTGGTGGTTATTCTAACGGTGTCTTTTATTTTCATGACTCACTTTATCTTGGCAATTTGTCCTAGAGGCATTGGCATTGCCTTTCCCTCCTTGAAGCACACCTCTCTCTTCTTGAAGCAGATTCAAATTTAAATATTTTGAGTCTCTGATATTATTAGTTTGAAGCTTCCAAATGCAGTTTTTTAGAAGAACGGAACTTGCTTTGTTCAATTGCTTGCCATGAATTTCCCTCAGGCTGATGATCAATCAGGCTATCTGCCTAGGTTATATTTATAGCAATTCTCTCCGACTTCACATGCATCCTTGAGTTTCCTTTCCATCTTTTTTTTATTTGTGGAGCAAAATATTGTTTTCTTGTAGCAAGCTAAAACTTAGTAAGCTTTAGCTTGAGGGGGAGTGTTAGAATATTAAAAAATATCTTATAATATCTTTTATATTATATTAGAGTATCTTGAGTTATTTCTCTGGATCAATTTATAATAATAGAGATATCTTATAATATCTCTCATTGTTATTATGATTTGTTCCTAATTTAGGATTGAGTCTATGTTTCTCTATAAATAGAGATTAATATCGAGTCTTTTGTAATGGCACAAGGAATATGTGAGTTACTATGGTTGAAGTTTATTTTGGAGGACCTGAAGATAAAGTGGGATGAACCAATGAATCTTTATTGTGATAATAAATCTGCTCTTAGCATAACACATAATCCAGTGCAACATGATAGAACCAAGCATATTGAAGTCGATAGACATTTCATCAAAGAAAAACTTGAGAGTGGTCTAATTTGCACCCCATATGTCTTCTCCCAAGGCAACCTTGCAGATCTACTAACTAAAGGGCTAAACAATAGCAACTTTGAAAGAATTGTATCCAAGCTGGGAATAGAGAACATTTATTCACCAGCTTGAGGGGGAGTGTCAAAATATGTTTCTGTTTTGTATCTCTTAAGTATAGGAATTCAGTTAAATAGGAGTACTGGTAGGGATTTAGTTATATACGAGTACTAATAGGGATTTAGTTATATATGAGTAATAATAGGATTTGGTTGTTTAGTAATCTAGTATATATATATTTGATGTATTGCCAAAATGATTCAATTCAATAAATATATTTTTACTCTAATTTTTAACACCTTGTATTGCAAAAAAGTCAAGTACAACGTAAAACAACATAAAAGCAAATGGTTTTTAACGTTTTATTATTTGAATAGGGAGGTTTGAGGAAGTGAGGTCCAAATCACACTCTCTCCTCCCTCTCACCAAAGCTTGGAAATTGTAAGAATATTACTTTATAACTTTCAAATGAATGATAGATTATGCACGCACCTGTTTGTGTGAATACGTGATCCTGTTTATAATTATGTGTTGCATTGAAAACATTTTTTTAAGGCATTCAATAACAAATTTAATTTTTTGTTTGGTTGCGGTCTTTTTTTTCTATCCCCTTTTGGGTTCTAAGTGCAGGGTAATGATGGTAAAGATATAATTTCTAATCTACACAGTGGAGCTGCTGTTGAAAATGCTGTTGCTATTATGCAAGAGAAGGGATTACCTAATCGAAGAACATATAGGCCTCGTTTGACGCCTGGAACTGTCAAATATGCTGCATTTCATGTCCTTTCTCTGGAAGGAAGCAGAGGCCTCAATATATTAGAACTTGCAGACAAGATTCAGGTTTAAGTATTCTTATGGTGTCTTATTCATTGTCTCATGATAACTATTCAATTTTCTCATTCATTTCTCTTTGTTTATCTAGAAATCTGGACTTCGTGATCTTACAACAAGCAAAGCACCAGAGGCTTCTATAGCTTCTGCTTTGTCTAGGGATACAAAACTATTTGAAAGGACAGCTCCTTCAACATATTGTGTACGTCCTGCATATAAAAATGACCCAGCTGATTCTGAAGCAATTTATTCAGCTGCCAGGGAAAGAATCAGGATTTTCAAAAGTGGATTTGTGGGTGCAGAAGAAGCTGATGATGGTGAAAGGGATGAAGATTCTGAAAGTGATGTGGCAGAAAATCATGAGATTGATGATTTAGGAGCTGAAACAAATACGAAAAAGGTCTCAAATTCTGAGGAAATTAATACAAACACTGTAATGAGAAATGGGAAGGACAATGGCGAGGGTTTGCAAACTCCTGATAGTTGCCATGAGAATGTGGATGAGGGTTTAGCGTCAACTGTTGATGAAGGCTTCAACGAGCATAAAGATGTCCATACATCTAGTGAAATTGCTGTTTGCAACAATGTTGTTACTAATCCTATTCTAGAAGGCATGGATGTTGATGAAAACACTCTAGGTGAACCATGGGCACAAGGACTTATGGAGGGAGAGTACTCGGATCTTAGTGTAGAGGAGCGTCTTCACGCTCTTGTTGCTTTGATTAATGTGGCAATTGAAGGGAATTCTATTCGTCTTGTACTTGAGGTATATTCTTTCAGTTTCACACCTAAATTTCACATTATGGACTTGTGTGTGGCCTTAGAAATTGATTTGTGTGTGACTGGGTGTGTGGTTTATTTACGAGCAATGATGCAGGAACGTCTAGAAGCCGCCAATACTTTAAAGAAGCAGATATGGGCTGAGGCACAGCTTGATAAACGCCGTATCAAAGAGGATTATTTTATTAAATTGCAGTCTTTCTCATATTTGGGCAACAAGAATGAACCAGCTGTTACATTTCCATCAGTAGAGGGTAAACAGTGCCCATTGCACTCTGTTGATGTCAAAATTGATAAGGCTTCACTCACTCCCTATGACCAGCATGAACCGATAAATGCACTACAGGGAAATCAAAATCATCTACAGAGTTCCTTATTAGATGTGAACATGCAGAGGCAAGATTGTCCTACTGGCCCAGATAATTATTCTTTCCAACAATCTGGATATGCTGCTGAAAAATCAAGGTCAAATTTAAAATCATATATTGGCCACTTGGCGGAACAAACTTACATGTATAGATCATTGCCTCTTGGTTTGGATAGAAGACGAAACCGATACTGGCAATTCATTACATCTGCCTCTCAAAACGATCCAGGTTGTGGCAGGATATTTGTGGAATTGCATGATGGCTGTTGGAAGCTGATCGATTCTGAAGAGGTATTGCTTCTATGAGGCTGAACTGATCTTTAATGATCATTAATTCATAACATGATTTGCAAGTGTAATTTTTGTGCATTTTCTTATTAGCATATTTTATGTTAGTCTTTACTTTGCCAAACATCATATATATAGTAGATTATTAGTAAAGTTTTGCAATACTCTCTCCGTTTCTAATTATAAGCACTCATTGAAAAATTTAATTGTCTCTAACTATAAGCTCTCTTATGTAAATTACTAGATGTATTCATTATTCTTTTTTCCAAATTTACCCCTATTAATAAAACTAATTTATCTTAAAATGTGAAAAGTTAACATTAAATACGTCTATACACAATGGACAATTTAGTAATAGTTACACAAAAATTTATACATTAATTACACAAACTACTTTTCTCAATATATGTGAAACACTCAATGGATGCTTGTAAAATGTGACGGAGCGAGTATCGTTATTTTGTGTGCATTTAGATATGGAGTACTCCTTCCGTTCAATAATTGAGCCATTTGATAATTTCACACATATTAAGAAAAATGTAAAATAAAAGAGAGAAAATATTACTTTTACCAAAATATCCTTGTTAGGTATTGGTGCATTATCAACGTCATAAATGCATAGTAGAAGATATCGCATTGAAAGTGATGCAAGTTGTATTAAAGGGTACATTAAGTCTCATATTAAATGTTGTTTAAGTTTATGCACACTTAAGAAAATCATTTAATTTTCTTGCTATGATATTAGCTTTATTGACTAAAGTAAGTACCTTTATATACCAGTTAGTGGCGTAGTCACATGTGAGTTGAAATACAATAAATAAGGGTATTGGTGGAAAAATGTATTTAATGCTTCATTGGTATTCTGAAATGACAAATATCGAGACAAGCAAATGTTCAAAACATGACATTTGATATAAAATGGAGGTAGTATTTTTGTTTTTTTTTTTGTAATTGTACGTTCTGGTTTATCCTAGATATTATTCTGTTTTGTGTTGGTTTTCTTTATTGCATTTGTTTTACATGCAGGGTTTTGATGCTCTATTGGCATCATTGGACTTACGTGGGATCAGGGAGTCCCACTTGCATATGATGCTGCAAAGAATTGAGATGTCCTACAAGAACTCTGTTAGAAGAAATGTCCAAAATGGTGATATGGGAATTCAAAATGGAGACACCATGAAGAAACTCAATACAGAAGCAGTTAAAATGGCTACAGACCAAGACTGCAGTGCCACTTCTGTCTGCATTGATGATTTGGACACATCAGTGACCTCAACATCTTTTATGGTTCAGCTTGGAAGAAATGAAATTGAGAACAAAGATGCTTATATGAGATACTGGGACTTTGAGAAATGGATGCGAAAGCAATGTCTAAATTGCTCAGTATCATTTGCAATGAAGTTTGGGAAGAAGAGGTGCAACCAACTGCTGCTAATGTGTGATTTATGCCATCGTGTCTATTTCTTTAGAGGAACACCGTCGCCATGTCCTTCATGCCACGGAACTTCCACTAGTCAGGACAACTCCAGTTCTTCTGAATGTATTGCATGTTCTGAAGGCAAAAGGAAGATTGACACTCACCTTTTTAATCATCCATCCTCTTCTCCATTCAGAATGAGATTGCTCAAAATCCTCCTGTCGGTTGTTGAGGTGACAATCTATGTATTTCTATTTTCTTTTTACTATGATTTATGGAGTAGTTAGATATAACTAATTTCTGAATAGTTGTTTAGAGGGATGGGATCCTCTCATGTGGGGATTTAACATAACTGTATCATCTTAATATATCTTAGCCAATTTTTCTTTCAACATAAATCAACGGTGTTAATTACATGTTTCAAAAAAAGTGTTAATTACAGATTAGTTGTCGACTTGTAGTTTTATGATTCCATCTAGAGATCCTGTCTCCCACTTCTTCTGTGTACCTGGTTTCCCTCTCCCTCCCATGTCTTTGTTTGAACTCTCGTCAAAGTAAATAAAATATTTATGTTAGACTTGAATGTAATAAAACCATACTTGCAATTGTGGTGGCATTTGCAAGTAGCAGAAAACATAGAATCATCATGGACGTCATAGCTGAAAACACGGAAATCACTACGATTGTTGGAACATCGCCATAAAATTATAGCAGAAAAGGCAGGAGCACAAGCCCTGTACATTGGAGACGGAGAAGTTTTAGTTGAAATCCCATAGGAAGGAAGAATCCAATCCACTAAAGAACAAGGAGAGAGGAAACAAAAGTGAAAACTACTGGCTGAATTTCCATTTTAATTGTAAACTGATTATTTATTATCGAAAATAATACATGGTTGAGTGTTGAGATGTGTTGGTATGGCACGGTCTTGTTAAATTGCACACGAAAGAATCGTAATACACTGTTTAGATAAAGTCGATGTTTAAGTTTGTTCCTTGTTCACTGATAGTGTTTGGCTCTGGATGGTAGGTAACCCTTCCTCAAGAAGCTCTTCAACCGTTTTGGACAGAGAGGTACAGGAAGTCTTGGAGTTCAAAGCTGGAAGCTTCATCATCACCTGAAGACATTCTGCAGGTTATAATCTGGAACATCTTGATAGAGCATGCTCATGCTTGGAATTTTAAGCTTGTTAATTTTCACTGGTTTAAAATACTCTTCTTTTGGCCTGTGTTATAATTGTTACAATACTACTAAAGTTCAAATTTGATCATAACTTTAGATGACTAAGATGAAGAGAAATCTGGGGTCATTATTATGGTTGAAAAAATTGTAATTGATTAATTTTAATCTCATATAAATTGATCGGTGTTACTCTCAAACACATACAAACTGTGCATCAAAGGAATCCCCAAAACTTAGAGATTTAGAAAAAATCAGAGCTATGAATCTAGTCTATCTAATTCATATTAAGAAAATAAAGAATGAATATAGAACAATCAACACTCCTCATTCTGGAGCATATATATGTCATGCATTCAGTTTGTTGTATATGTATGCTATTCTAGGACCCTGCTAGAATTTGGTGAAAATGTCTGCTTGTTGATCCAAATGCACGAAAGAACATTTCCAAAATAAGTGACAATCGACCTCAATATAGTTAGTCCTCTCATGGAAAAGAATTTTCTCCACCCTTCTAGTTGGGGATATGCCCAGTTAGTAGTTATTGTATTAATCTGGACATTTTAAAATATAAGTGTAGGCTTTGTTCACTGTAATGTGCTTTCTTGTTTGTTCTCCTTTATTTCTTCCTTGACGTTAGTGGAGTATATATAACTTATTTATTTGTTCACCCTGTTACTAATATATCTAAGACATCATCACATCTTTTTTAGACGTTGACTTCATTGGAAGGTGCTATAAAAAGGGAGTATTTGGCTCCAGACTATGAAACTACCAGTGAGCTGTTAGGTACCGTTTGCTCTTCTGGATGTCTCCCTAATGATACCATTGGCGGTGGACAGATACCTGTACTTCCATGGGTGCCATATACTACTGCTGCTATGGCTCTAAGGCTCATGGAACTAGATGCATGCATCTTTTACACCTCACAGCAGAAGCTGGGGTCCGAGAAGAATAAAAAAAATGGAATTGTTATAGTAAGTTTCCTCTGTTCTTCTATCTGATAATGAACTATGGTGAAAAAAGGGAAACTTTGTAATGTAAAGCTCTCACTACGCTTCTAGTACCACAAGCTATTTTTTAAAACTTATTTCAGGTTCTAGGATTAGAATTGGTTGCCATATCTTAAAAAAAGACAGTAGTGTGGATGCAATCATTGTTTTGGGGTATTAGGCCTTATATTACTGGCACGTGTATGTTTTTGTTTGAATTAACTTCTTGTATCTACCTTTCAGAAGCTTCCATCAAAATATGCTGCTGCCAAAAATTCCTACAATGCCAGTGTGATTGAAACTTCATTTCAGGCTAAGCACGCTGTAGAGAACTTCAGTGCTTTTGGAACTGGACTTGAGAGCCACAGCAGAGGACAAAGGACTCGACAAGGCCGTGGCCATTCTCATGGTCGAAGATCACAAGGAAGAGTTGCTAGTTCGAGACTCACTTCCAGAAAGAGAAGCACTACCTCTAACAACAGGAAAATAGGAAAATTACTTGGATGGAAAGGGAGACCGAACGGACAAGGACAAGTTTGTGGTCGGAGGAGCATTAGAAGCTGGCAAAAACCAGCAGCCAAGATGGATGTGTTCAATAGTGAGAGAGATACCCGAAAAGATATCAAGGAGAAAACACCAATCTTTATCAGAGAAGAGATTAATGAAAGTAAAACAGAAGCCAGTGCTCTAAATGCCTGGAATTCAGAGACATCAGACCATGAAGAAGATCTTTATCAAGCAACAGGAGATGAGTATGATTATCTGGTGGACAATAATAATGATGGATATAAGGATGGATTTAGTGGAAAATCTGATAACTTAATAGAACAGAGCCACTATAATTTGGATGATGAGGAAGATGGGGATATGGATGACGATGTCAATGATGACAAAGAAGATGGGCAAGTCGATCTTAATGTTGAAGATTATATAATTGGAGAGGACTCAGAAGATACAGGGTATAACAAAGAAGTAATTGCAGAACAAAATGAGGAACCAGATGGAGTTGATTCTACATCATCAGATTCCAGTGATTAAATGTAGCACAGAGAATATATGTAGCGTGTAGTAAAAATAGGCCATAAGTTAAATTTTGGCATTTTTTGTGTAGTAATGTAGGAATAGGCCAATATCAGTGCTTGGGATAGAATTTGTATGCTGCAAAATCATGAAAGGAAATTTGCTTCTTATGCCGTTATCAAATATAGCAGCAGTGGGAGAAAAGTTATCCGTGTCAATATTATTTCTTTTTGTACCCTACTTCTAAATATCTAAACAGAAATTTTGTACAAAATGCTCCAAACAATTTTGAAAATGGGCATATATATCATCTGCGAACGATATGTATCTCCTTATGTTTATATTTGTGAGGACTAAGTGCATGATGGGTATTGCAATAAGTTTGACCGAATTACGGTGATTTTACAAAATAAATTATAATTTTGTAAAAATTACGGTGAAACAGATAATAACAAATCTATTGTATAGTGGTACTAAATATACATTAGTTGGTTTTATTTTATTAGCTATGGATGCATTATGGCAAGGGTTTTTTGGTTAAAATTAATCTTTAACTATGGTTATTTATATCATTATATTATTTAAAAAGGGACCCAATTTGAAAAGGTTTCTGAATTTCGTAAGGGTTCATGTGTAGTTTTAAGTTATAAGAATGATGCTTTTGAAATCATATTTAATGGTTTTGCAGATGTTATTATGACTTGTATATGGATCATGGATGTGCCTTAGCCGTTATCTTAACTGTTTTAAATGTTATCTTCAAACCAAAAAAGCTACAAAAATTTATTTATTTTAAATGGTATGTGCTTTTCTCTATCTTGAAGGAGAACCAATCAATTTATTTTATCCAACTTCTTAAATTTTTTAACCTTGTTCAATACAAAAAAACATCCAACGTTATTGGTAAATCTAATATTTTCAGCTAAGTAACTCCCTGACATACTTGCATGCACTATATACTATTTATCAATCCATATATCTTCAATCTCAAGCTGAGGCAGTCAAGAGTTTCCTAATTCCTATTTTTTGTTCATCAGTGAGCCGAGTTGGGAACTTAATGTTAAACTTTATCCTCAAGTTACCCTTCTTCGATGGATCCTTGGGGAGTGGCATTCCTTCTTTTGGAACAACCTCCTCATAGTTAGGATGGATAACATTGTTGATTGGTATGCTTAAGTTTCTACCATCTAGGGTAGTGAGGTGTACTGTATAACCAGTTAAGGCCTCCACAAGAGATATCTTTTGAGTCACAATCAAATCATTCCCTTCACGACTGAAGACGCTGTGTGGCCTTTCATCGATCACAAAAACAAGATCTGCGGCAGTTACATTCGGGTGTTCATTACCTTTCTCCGGGAAGGTGATCTTTGTTCCCTTTTTCCAACCAGGTTTCACATTTATGGTCAATATCTCTTCTACTCGCATTGTTTTGCTACACCAACAAGCAAAGATAATATATTGTTAAAATTGAACTAGAAAGATTTCTATGAAGTTTCTTCCATTTCAGTATTTGGAAAATGACATAAGAAAACACAAAGACAGCATGCATTAGCCATTACATAAACAAAAACACCTTATCAATAAAGGCACAATCATGGCACACACAGATGATGAAACTGATGTACAGATAAGAAGGAAACCACTCATCAGTCAAAATGGACCAGATTCCCTGTAGTCGGAGATTCTTTGCACTCAAGTTTACCTACATTTTTTAGACCATCTGATCTCAATCAGATGGTCATTGATGATCTGACTATGTGACTGCGAGATCTCCTGGCTGGAGGGAATCCAAATTCCATCTAAAATAGATGTTTGTCATGCCAAGCACTCAGCATAAAACCAAATGAAAATAGCAGACATTGAGTGGTGAGATATATCATAATTGGGAGAATGTGATTTTTAGGTTCAAATGGTTTCTCCTTCACATGCATCCGTAAAACTACCAAATTAATCTTCAACCATTTCATCACACACAAAAACAATCATATCAGAGAACAAACAAAAAAAAAAAGCAGAAGAAATAGCACAGTAAAAGAAACCACTAACACTCACCCACTGGCATCTGCTATTTCTCTAGAGATCTTCATCTTCTTTGTAGTTCCTCTATATATCTCCTCAAGAGTACAAGTCAACTTGTTCTCAATAGGAGGAGCTTTACGAGATGCAGCTTGATTCATATGTATTCCTCCTCCTTCACCAAAAGATCCAAACATATCATCACCAAACATTCCTCCAGAGAACCTAGATCTCATGCCACCACCACCACCTCTTCCACCAAATGGGCTTGAGAACCCAAAAAACTCTGCAAAAATGTCATCTGCATTCCTTGGATTAAACCGAAACGATCCAGGTATATCACCTGTGGAATAGAAACTAGTTCCACCACCACCACCAGCTTCAGGAGGAGGAACTTGCCCCTTTAAACCCTCTTCCCCATATTGATCATAGATAGCTCTCTTTTGAGGATCACTTAGCACCTTCAATAATAATCATCATAAATCACAACGTAAACAAAGTAAGCATCTCCAAAATAGAAAATTTATTGGATTTTCATTGTTTAGCTCTGATTTTAGATAAAACTAAAAAATTTGCATTACCCCTATGAAAATAAATAGCAAAAATCATAAATAAGCATGACCCAGATAAAAATGTTTATTGAGTTTCACTGTTTAAGTCCTAATTTGATAAAAAAGCTGAAAATTTTACAATACCCATTAGAAAAAAAGAAAAAAAATACCTCATAAGCTTCAGAAATTTGCTTGAAGTTAGCTTCTGCATCTTTTTTGTTGGTTGGGTTTTTATCAGGGTGCCATTTCATAGCAAGTTTTCTATAAGCCTTCTTCAAGTCTTCGTCTTTGGCATTCTTATCAACCTGCAAGATTTTGTAGTAATCTACACCCATCTTTGGTTCTTCTTCTATCTTTCTCTTCTTCAGTTTTGCGGTTCAAATTCTCGTTTTTGTGATATGTTATGTTGTCTAAATGATACACAGAGGTTGTGGTTTGGGAGGGGAAGTTGATGATTGAATGTATTAAATATGTTTAAATGTTTCCGGTTTTGGAAATTGATCATGTTATATGGCGTCTTATCTCGATCTTTGTCGAAAGTTCCAGATGTTGGTTTCATAAATTATTTTTCATTTTTTATTGGCTCTTTCGGAAATACTATAGTGATAGTACACTATTTATTTACTCTATAGTAATGATAAATGGAATATTGAGTGGTTTTGTTACAGTTTTTTTATTTATTTAAAAATTTTGTTTCATAATTTTTAAAAAATATATCAATTTAAAAATTATTTAAAATAAAATATTATTTTAATAATTTCTCAGATAAATTATTTTTTATAATTTATTTTAGTTTAAAAAAATAATTGTCGCTGCAATAAACAAAAACAAAATAGATTTTTATTATTTTTTTTATTTTTAAATTATGAAATATCATAATTATTCTTTTTAAAATCTATAACAAATATTCCCTAACTTGATTGAATTTATATATAGCTAGTTAAACCTGATTCGTTTATGCAATTTTGGTTAGATGAATCGTGATGATGATAAATAATATAAAGTTTATTCTTTTCAATTATTATTTTTATTTATATTCATTTGGATGGAGTATATAAGTTAAAATGACAAATTAGTTATTTTATAAGAAAAATTATATTTGACTTTCAGATTTTGATCTTATTTAGTTGTAATACATTTATGTTTTATTTATTTATTTTATTTAAATCTTTTATGTTTTAAAAATTGTACAAAATCTATTCGTTATCTTTTTGTTTTTCTCTTTAGATATATTTTTTAAATAAAAATACTGATGTGACACTGACACATAAAATTATTCTTAATAATTTTATTTTTGTATTAAAAATGAAAAAAAATCTAGTGTTCTTCAAATTCTTCATTATCTTAAACTCATAAAATATCAATTGATGTGTCACTCCCACATCTAGTCACAAAAATATTAGTTTATTTAAATTTTAAAAAATACTAGTTACAAAAAATTTAAAAATCATATTCTCTTGTTCTATTATGAATCATGTATTTGATCATTTAACATATATTAAAAATTGTATAAAGAGAAGAGAGTTATATTTTTACTAAATTACATTGATCAAATATTGATATATTCGTCATTATTATAAATATAAATTGAAATATATTGAGTTAAAAATGATGCAATTAGTATTAATTAGATGGTACAATTGGAAGAAGAAAAAAATATTCTATTAAAAATAAAAAGTATGATTAATTTTGAAACAATTTCTTTTAAAAATAAATCACTACAAGAGATGAAGTAGGATATTTGTTGTATGAATTTATGAGCACTAATAATTAGGGATGGACAAAATTTGAAAACTGAACTGAACCGTTTCAAAATCGAATCGAATCGATTTTCAGTTCTAAAAAACCGAATCGAATCAATTTTCAGTTCAAAAAACTGAACCGAATCGAACTGGTTTTAATTTAATTTTTTTGTTCTTATAAGCCAAATTTTACATAATTACTCTTAATTATTTATAAAAAAAATTCAGTTCTAGTTTTTTAACCAAAAATCGGTTCAGTTCAGTTCTACAGTTTAGTTCAAATTTTGGTTTTTTTGTAACATATTATGAACTCTCAAGGTGTTTTTGTGCCATTATAGGATGGAAAATTTCTTTTTCTTTAGCTCATTTAATTTGTTGTTGTGTATCATGTTATTTCATTCTAGTTGATTTACGTAGTTTTAATTGAATTTTAGCTGCTTAAAAAAAAATAAAAAATTTGGTTCTTTTTTTAATATACTGTTAGTTAAAATTTTAAAGAGTGATCATACTAATTTATGAGTCTCACATAAATTTAATTTAATGTATAGAAATTTAACCAATAAAAAAAACACATTGAAAAAAAAATGGTAAATCTCTTTGTAATAAGTTAATGAGTTAAAGGTTTTCTTTACTTTGAACTCAGATATTATTTTTGATAGCAGTTTTTTTATAAACTAATTATTGCACGAGTGCTTTTTTCCTTATTTTTGAAACCTTGTAAATATGTTGTCCAATGATAAGTCACATACCTCGAATAAAATATTTTTAAAATTAATCAATTTTATTTTAATTTATGGATATTTTATTAATAGTGTATTAGTAAAATTATTTTAAAATTTCCTTGATTTCATTAAAAGTTTTGAATTCGTCCTCTATCTTCTTCCTTTTTTTTCTCCAAGTTACTCAAGTATTAAAAGAAAATGTCAAGTTAATCATTTAAATATTAAAAAGTGTTAAGGTAGAGATGCTAAATTCGAGTAGGAGGAACTCTAGAGCATCATCAATAAACATCTTTGGAAATTTAACCATATTTATTACTTAAAGTAAGTTGTTAGAAGTTTTATCTTATTTACACTATCCGACCTTTTTTTTTACAAGCTATTGGTCTTTTATTTATATTTAAATTATTTATTTTTTAAATTATTTACAAAGTTTATCTTTTTTCTTTTAAAATATTCATAAAATTATCATTTATATTTTTCACTTGTTTAAGTCATTTATCTTTAAATATATTATAAAATTATCCTTTAAAAAATGCGAACGTGTCAATAAAAGTTTTGATTGATAAGTTTGTGTATGGTTATTATTAATAACTTTTTAATTAAGTTCTTCAAACTAAGAAAAATGCATCATTCATTTTCTTTCCCGTTCTCTTCATATTTCATCAACATTATAATACAATTATTGACAATAATCCTTCATGGGCTTGCCATCAACATCAAATAAAAAATAAAAATATGAGTTTATTTGAAGATTTGAGTTACGAATTTGATGAAAATTGTATTATATTAAATAATATAATTAATTTTATAGATTTTGGTTGAAAATTTTGATAAATTTTTGTAAAAAAAAAGATAATATTGTTGACATTTTAAAACATAAAAGATCAAATTGTCACTTAAAATTAAAATAAATGACCAAATCGAAAAAAAATGATAAAGGACTAAAACGTTAACTGAAATTATATTAAGGGACCACGAGTGCTATTTAGTCAAAATAATATTATGAGCTACTACTTTTGAATAAATTAACAAGTGGTAATCACATGTGACTTATTATGAGTTTTTTTTATGTTTAATTGTTTTTTCTAAAAAAAAAATTTAAGGATTACATTTTAGTAACTCGTCTTGGGACCAAACTGGTCTCGTCTTTATTTTGTCCTATTCTTAATAAACAAACAATTCATCAAATTTGATCGAGTTAAGGGACACGTTAAAGTCTAAAATTTGACCTGATCAAATATTAAAATCGGATAAAAGACACACAAAATTCGACCTAACTCGTCATTTATGTACTTTATAACCCTATAGATAGTTTTTTTGTTTTGTTTTGAGAGAACCCTATAGATAGGTTGCATGTACAGTTTATAAGAAAAGTGGTCATAGTTTACTCACACACATATACATACAATTTATATGTAGGGACATAAGTATATGCAAGAGATTGAGGCCTCAAGACACTTATTTTCAGATAACCAATAGTACAAATTTGTAAAAGCTAATTGATTAATTAAATCCAATCAATTAATGATCAGATTAATTGGAGTTTAATGGAAGTTGGGTTCAGAAAACAGAGCTCCATTTCCTTTAGATGTAAAAATAGAATAAATCAAATATAATAAAAACAACTACTCCCTAAAATAACGATTAAAGATGGCGATCTATTAACTTTAATCATAAATTAGGCTAAAGTCCCTAAAATAGCCTAAGAAACATCAAATAAGTCAAACTAATTAGTGTTAACTCAATTTTAAGGAATAAAATTGTACTAGTTAATTTACAATGATTGTGAATCTTCTAATATAAGTTAAAACTAGTTTTTGCACCTCAATTAGAAGCTCTTTATATGTACTAGTAATATGTAATTTCTCTATAGCCACTAAACTATATTGGTTTCAATTGAGAAATTCCCAAGAAACTAATTCCAAATTTAGAATAAACTAAGAAAAGGTAGGTTATGCTACAAATTAATGTTTATCCTCTAACAAGGAATTTGGTCAATGAACCATCTAAGAACCTGAACTGGAAGCTTTACCAAACTCACAGCAACATTAATTAATCCTGTGCAGCATATGCAACATGGACACAGACAATTCAATATTGACCTATAAAAGACAATGAACAATTCATTAATGAATTTATTTTATTTTTTTATTAATTTTTTATATATAAACCCATAGCTAAAGAGAGAGATCCAAAATTTTGGGTTAATATAGGAATTTGGAACTTAGAATAAGAAAAACAAAAGCATAGAAATTAAATTGAAAAAAAAATTGCATACCCGAAAAGCCAAATAATTGCACCTAGAAGAGATAAAATCAATGAGAGAAAAGCAAAGGGTAGTCCAAGGAAGAAACCCAAAGGCCTGCATTCGCAAAATTCTTCATCACTCGTCATTGTTATTATGTTAAATTTGATTCTGTGTTTTTTACGATTTGAATCTGAAAAAGAACAATACTTGTGAAAGGAATCTGAGTTCTATTTATAATATTATGTGTATAATAATAATATATACTTATTTATATATGCGTCTTGTTTTGGACGTAATTTCCAATGGAAAACCCACCGTGACGAGAACTCCGATGACTTAATTTTTTGTCGCGTTGACTATAGATTTTTAATTTCTTTCATTTTTTTTTCCGGAAATTTCTGTGATTTGTTATTATACTACTTGTTTTGCCATTTTTATTTTATTTATCTGCAATTTTTATTTGGATTTAGATAAGCTATCTGCTATTTTTAGGATGGTCGTGCTATCTTTTTGCTGAACTTGAGCTTAAAATTTGTTGACATCAATGTGCCTAAATATCTGTAAATGATAATAGAATTAGATTTATATTTAAATATATTTTATATTTAAAATAAGATATTATTAAAACATATAATTTATATTTATGTTTAGAATATTATTAAAATTTGTTAAATTTTTTCTTCTTATTTTCTTATCTTAATGATATAATTTAGAAATATATATGTTATTAGGATACAATATATAATATATTATTTGTATTGCAATTTAGTTTTACATGTACAACGATAAATAAAAGTTTATGATATTATATTTCACACAAAAATAAATAAAAAAATTTATATATAATTCCACTTGCACAAATATAAACACAATATTCCTTATTTGAATTACGTATATAATTTAACTCATTTGATTCACAAATCAATTTTATATGTATATATTATTCAATTTGTATAGTTATTATTATTTAATTAATTGCATATAATTTTATTTGCTCTATGAAATAAATTGACTTGGAATAAGAATAAATATGCTCGAAAATGATGATCAACACAATGTAAAGATTATGTCATATTCTAAGTTACAAATGATGCTTCTTTTTATATATATAGAGAGAGGCAAGGCCCATCTCTACTTTTCCTATACAAGAGATGTACCACCAAACAAAAGGATATTTTATCTAAGAAAATTAATGATTAGGCTTAGTATCAAATAGGTGGCCCATAGATAATTTTTTTTTATAGGTTAAGAGTGATTTTATTCCATGCATGAATTTAGTCTTAGTCTCTATAAAATTATTTTTTAATTTTAATTTTATTATTTTATATTCTTTTATTTTTAATTAAATTCTTAATCACATCGATTTATGAAAAAACACGATGATGTGGTATATATAATTAGTGTTTTTTAATGACGTGACATTTGAATTATCATCTATTTAATAAATTAATTAAATAAAAAAATTAATAATTATTAAATTAACTATTGTTTTCGCTTTCTTCATCATCCCATACCCTTTAAAATTCATCCCAACCTAAAAACAAAATCTAGAATCTTCGAAAACTAAAGTTATATCTACAAAAACACAACAAAAAATGAATAGTGCTACAACGGAATCTTTATCCAAGACAAAAACATCATTAAAACCAATTACAACAACTATGAATCTGATATAGAAGACACTAATATCCTTCAACAACACATAAACACAAAACCCACCTAAAGAAAGAGGTAAGCATGGAGTACAAAAAGCAAAACAAAAATTGGCATGTATTGGATTTCACACTCACTCTAAACACAAATACTCTCATCCACTAAACTCGTCAAACCAAGCCCTTATTACCTTTTAAAATTTCTGCATTAAACTTATAACTCAAGATTGATCTTGGTTTGATAAATGATAAACGCATGACGTTTTTCGTTAGAGTATAAAAAGGAAAACTTCACAAAGTGATTAGTGGTGTGCATGTGAAAAATAAAATAGAGATAAGGGAAAGAAAATTCACACGGCAATATATTCAGGTTTACCCAATGAGAGCTACATCCAATCCACACAACTTATGAGCTTTTTCACTAACGTGTTCAAACAAGATTGTTCTTGCTTTTCCCACCAATGTTTAAGACCAGCCTTGACCTATTACAATAGTTTCCTTTTCAACCTTGAAAGATATTTCACAGATTATCCTTCAGTTTTGGAAGAGTATTTACACTTCACCTTTTTAAACACAAAAGGATTTCGCAACTATACTCACACTATCTCTAACTCTATAGTGTTTGAGTTTAAAAATGATTTGAGAGGAGTTTGAATGATCAACCTTTACTCAACACTTGTTTGATTTTTTTGTTTCAAGCAATTAGACTCGAAGAATGGATCTTTGAATCTAATAAAGGAAAGCTGGAGCCTAGCTTTTTGTTTTGAGCTTATAATCTCAAGAATGATGCTTTTAATAAATGGTTGTTTGCACTTTGAGCTAATGATCTTTCCCTTACCTTAGAGTTTCTTTTATAGGCATCTTGAAGGGTTGTGCTAGCTCATATAGCCATTTGGAAACAGGCTGTAAAGTCTATGAGTTAATAGACATGTGACACAAATAAACAATAATTGTTCTTGCTGATTTTAAGAACATTCTTCGTTTTCTGTTTTGGCAATTTTCTGGTTTCTGTCAGTTTTGAAGTCTGTTTGTGATCCAGTATTCTTGCATATGTATTAGTGATGCAATGTCTCTTTTGTTCAGGTTTGTGCTTGCTTTATCTAAGTCATCACTCTTTGAAGATTAATCTTGTAATCTTATATGTTATGTATTGCTTTGGAGTTGAGAGTGTGTATGATGAATCTGTCCATAGTTTTTTTGCGCGTTCAGTTCTTGTTTATTATGTTTGTTGCTCGTGATTTGTTATGCATCTTGATGAATTATTGTAGTTTGAAACAATCTTGTTTTCCAGAAGAGGTTGTTCTTTAATAATCAAGAATGTTCTTGGTTTAAAGTTGTGAAAACCAGATCATTCTTGGTTCTTTCTATTTTTTGCTAACAAGGCAAATTTGATTATGTTTTTCTTCTGCTTTGGTCTTTGTTGTGTTTGAATCCTATTTTTGATTTAAAACACTCAAGAACACATATTAAATACTAATGATTTTAGAATCATAATTTACATATTAATTAACTTGATTTGTTTATCATCAAAATATTTAATTTGGGATTTTGTCTTAACAATCTCCCCCTTTTTGACGATGACAAAACATGTTAATTTGTCTTAATTTTGATTCTAAATAATTTTAGAGATTGCTCCCCCTCAATTTATGTTAGAGGTAAAAAGATATACCTTTTCATGATGCTTTTTGGCGTGGCATATTTTTAACGTATATAGCGGGTGTATACCATTTTTCAGAAAAATTCATACCAGATATTTCAAGTTTATCTAACAGATTTTTAAAAATATACAGCATTTTTGATCTAAATGTGTCATGCTTATAACAATGCTACATTAACAAATATGTCAAGATTTATAGTACATACTTAATGCATATATATCCGGGTTAAAAATACCAAGTCATAACATATAGAGAAGCATGTTCATAAATATTACATATTAGAAATGTAGCAGAAGTTCATATAATAACAAAAAGAATCTTTTGAAAATTAGATGGAGGCCAGCAGAAAAAGGATCAAAGAGACAGGAAGGGTGAGGATCCTTTAGAGGAGGACGATTGCTTAGGGAGGTCTAGGAAGGTTGGAGGAGGATGATGCACTGGCGGCTTGAGTCCCAATTTTGGTGCCAGTTGAGTTGTAATCCAGTTCCTTAAGAGTGCATTCTCTTTGTCTTGATGGATTTTCCTATTGAGGATTATCTAGAGAGCATCAAAGATTTTAGGGATATCCCTATCTGTGTGAGATGCATTCTTCACACTCTTGGATTTCTTAGAGGGACGTTGTTCATCATTTTCATTTGATGCTTGGGACAGATTAGCAGAAGCAATACATAAGGTAGACAAAGTTGCAAAGTTTGAGCTCACAGTTTGAAGTGTACCTGTAGAGAATTGTTCTGGAGGAAAAGATGGGCCAGGAGTATCTAAGTCTGGAAAATTTAAAAACTTACTTATGCCAAAGAGAGATGAATCCGTTTTTTGAGGAGACAAGAAAGCAGGAGACATGATGGATAAGTTTTGTTGGAGGAGTGGATTACACAAATGACTTTGGAACGGTGATATTAGAAGTGAGTGGTGAGTAGTAGGGATGGTAAAGGGAATTACAGTTGGAAATGATCCTGAGGGAGGAGTAGAGAGCAAATTTTTTTTTTTGGATTTTGTGGAGGGGGTCTGAATGGATGGTAGGCACAACAGGTTTTACATGAACATATTTTCGAGAAAAGCGTTTCCTTTTGGCTGAGATTGGGGGAAACTCTGTTGTCATGACTTCGAGAGCGGATTGTTCACGTTTCATATGAGAGATATTCTTGGAAGAGAATTTGGATATCTTAATGCTAAATGTTTCAGATATCAAAGGAACATTAAAGTATCTAAATTTTTTTGGAAAGAACCATTCCATATGGAATAGTATTTCGCTTGTAGTCTCTTTTGGTGGATACAATCATATTCAAGATGATGAGGTGAGGTAGGTTCAATTTTTCACAGTGGAGAAGGTGATATATTACCAAGGCATCATTGTTAAATACATATTCGTGGTTGCCGCAATGTGGTAAAATTGAGTGTTGGCTGATGTTGTTGAAGATTTTTGGGAGAGGTTTGAGGTCTGCTGAAACAAAATTTGTGGAGCCAGCAATAAACAGTTCTTGAAAAACTTCGTCTTTTTTAATGTTCAAGGATGAATACCAGTTTTTCCCAAAAATTGTTGGTCCTTCAGATGGTAGTTGTAGTATTTCAACAAGAATAGCTGGGGTTAATCAGATTTCTTTTCCTTTGAGGTTTGAAACAATCAGGGATTTATCAGCAAAGGCTCGTGCTTTGCAATAGAAAGCCTTAATTACTTCAGGATAGAAGGAGTCACAAATTTGAAGAAAATTGGTCCATCCAAGAGCATCACTGTGATGCTTGATTGAGGTACCTTCATATGTAAGGTTTTCTAACATAAAGACCCCTCCAATACCAATGGGTCTTTTGGCCCATTTTTCATTGAAAATTTTATGAAGTTTGGAAGGGATGAGAGATGGGATGTGGAGTTTTGGTCCAGATGATGTTGGGTTTGATTTGGGTTGTGAAGAAGAAGGTTCTTGGATGATAGGATGAGAGGGAGAAGTTCTGGTGAAGCATTTTTTGGGGGAGAACGTTCTCGTTTCTTGGTTTTGTGCTAATAAGACTTTTTAGGGTTTTTAAGATTGTTCTTTGCCAGAAGTTGAGACAAGGTGATAGCGGTCTTGGTTTTCAAAGCAGTTGAATTAGTCTTAGATGAGGTGGTTTTGGATGGAGGAGTTGAGATTTTGGAGGAGGAAAAAAGTTTTTTCACAGTTTTAGTTGTCTATTCTTTTGGAAGGGGTTTTGGTGGAGCGTCGCGTTTTGAAGGCATTATAGAGTCTGAGTTGCCGCATTAGAGATAGTATAGACGGTGGTGTATGTGATTTTGGCTTTTGAAGAAGTGCCTACGCCTACCATGATTCTCAAGGACCTTCGTTTAGATGTGGTGGGTCTTTTGAGATGTGGGGGTGTTTCATTGAGGTTATGGGGTTGGCATTGGTGAAAAGGGGGAAAAACGGTTGATAATGGAGCAAGGGTGATAAGGTTTGGACTAGACTTAGGAGATGAAGATAGATAATCGAAGAATCTTTTTTCTTATGAAGCTTCTGGTGGTGTGGGTCAGAGTGGTGGAGATGGTGACCGAGTGAGGAACATAGAATATGGTGGAGAAGGTGATGGAGAAGGCGTACGAGGCTTGGGGTTTTTCGGGCAGTTTCTTTAGTGCGCGCCATTTTCTTATTTTTAGAAATAAAGATGAAGTTGTAGAGAGGGAGGAAGGGTAGAAGGCGTGGGTTGTAGAAGGCAGTAAGGAGCAGTTGAGCGAAATGGGGGGGTTTTATGCAAAAGTTGATAAAGTAGTGAGAGAGATGAAATGATGGATTATGTTGGAAAAGATGAAAGTAGGCGCGGAGGAGGTCAACCTAGGAAGAAGAGGCAGAGTTGCTTTCAAGGGACAAGAAGGATGCATATCATTAATGACAAACCAAGAATGAAAACGAAGATTGTTGTACCAGATCAAGAACATTCATGGTTTTGATCAAAGTGTTGATTAATGAGTTTTGACAAGATTTCTAATGATTTTTAATTGTTCTTTTATGGATTTGAAATTTTCTTCATTAATTGGCTTTGTAAATATTTCTGCAAGTTGATTTTTTGAATCAACAAAGATTAATTCAATTTTCTTTTTGTTCACATGGTCCCTAATAAAATGATGCTTTATTTCAATGTGTTTGGACCTAGAGTGTTGAATGAGATTTTTTGAAATATTGATGGCACATGTATTATCACAATAGATTGGAATAACTTACTGAAAAGTCTTCAAGTTAGTTTTTAATCCATAGAACTTGAGAGCAACAATTTGCAACTGAGACGTATTTAGCTTCTGCAGTTAATAATGCAATTGTATTCTGTTTTCTACATGACCAACTTATTAAAGCTTCTCCAAGAATCTGACATGCTCCACTAGTGCTTTTTCTTTCGATTATGCCTCCAGCATAATTAGCATCACAATAAGCTACAAGATTAAAATGAGAACATTTGCTATACCAAAGGCCAAGATCAATAGTACCAACAAGATAACATAATCTTCTTTTTACAGCAGATACATGATATTCTTTTGGTGAATATTGAAATCTTGCACATAGTCCAATTGCAAAGACAATATCAGGCCTACTTGCTGTTAAATAGAGTAAATAACCTATCATTCCCCCTACTCTTTTTCAGAATAGGATTTACCGTTTTCATCTTTGTCTAATGAGGATGCATGGGAGTAGTCATGATTTTGGCTTCATTCATTTTGTATCTTATTAAGAGATCTTTTATGTATTTTTCTTGACATATGAAAATTCCATCTTCATGTTGTTTAATTTGCAAGCCAAGAAAATATCTTAATCTCCCATCATGCTCATTTCGAATTCACTTTGCATGAGATGCGAAAAGTCCATGCACATTTTTCATTAGTGGATCCAAAGATAATGTTGCAACATATACTTGCACGATTAGTGAATCATTTCCATCTAACTATTTGAATAGTGTTGTATCCATTTTTCCTTTGGTAAATTTTTTTTTGATTAAAAAAGAACTTTATTATCACAGTAGATTGGAATAACTTATATAAAAGTCTTAAGTTGGTTTTTAATCCATAGCACTTGAGAGCAACAATTTGCAGCTGAGACGTATTCAACTTATGTAGTTGATAATGCAATTGTATTCTGTTTCTACATGACCAACTTATTAAAGCTTCTCCAAGAAACTGACATGCTCCACTAGTGCTTTTTCTTTCGATTTTGTCTCCAGCAAAATTAGCATCGCAATAAACTACAAGATTAAAATGAGAACATTTGCTATACCAAAGGCCAAGATCAGTAGTACCAACAAGATAACAGAATATTCTTTTTACAACAGATAAATGAGATTCTTTTGGTGAATATTGAAATCTTGCACATAGTCCAATTGCAAAGACAATATCAAGCCTACTTGTAGTTAAATAGAGTAAACAACCTATCATCCCCCTGTACTCTTTTTCAGAAATGGATTTATCATTTTCATCTTTGTTTAATGAGGATGCATGGGAGTAGTCATGATTTTGGCTTCATTCATTTTGTATTTTATTAAGAGATCTTTTATGTATTTTTCTTGACATATGAAAATTCCATCTTCATGTTGTTTAATTTGCAAGCCAAGAAAATATCTTAATTCTCCCATCATGCTCATTTCGAATTCACTTTGCATGAGATTCGAAAAGTCCTCACACATTTTTTCATTAGGGGATCCAAAGATAATGTTGTCAACATATACTTGGACGATTAGTAAATCATTTCCATCTAATTTTTTGACAAGTATTGTATCCATTTTTCCTCTGGTAAATTTGTTTTTGATTAAAAAAGAGCTTTATCTTTCATACCAGACTCGAGGAGCTTGTTTTAATCCATAGAGAGCCTTGGTGAGTTTAAAAACATGATTTGTTTTAGATTGATCTTCAAAACCAGGGGGTTGATGAACATAAACTTGTTCATTTAAAAATCCATTTAAAAATGCACTCTTAACATCCATTTGAAAGAGTTTGATATTTTTATGAGATGTATATGCAAGTAGTATTCTAATGGCCTCTAACCTTGCAAACAAAGCAAATGTTTCATTATAATATATACCTTCTTGTTGATCATATCCTTGTGTTACCATTCTTGCTTTGGTTCTAATAACTTTTCCTTATATGTTTAGCTTGTTTCTAAACACCTACATTGTTCCAATGATTGTTTGATCTTCTAGATCTGGTACAAGGGTCCATACCACATTTTTTTGGAACTGCAATAGCTCTTCCTTCATTGCGTCAATTAAAGATTGATCCATTATGGCTTATTTAATTGATTTTGGTTCAATTTGAGATATCATTGCCATATTGTTGTCCATGATTATTTATAGGAACATGGTTTAGAGTTTAAGGTTTAGGTTTTAGGGTTTAGGGATTAAGGGATTTAAGGTTTTAGGGTTAAGGGTTAAAGGTTTAAGGATTTTAGGGTTGAGGGTTAGGTTTAGGGTTTTGGGGTTCAAGGTTTAGGTCTTAAAGGTTTTAAGCTTTTAGGGTTAAGGGTTTAATTTGAGAACCAAAAATGTTGAAATAAGTATGCATATACTATTTGATGATCTTGATTTAAGTAAAAATGATGTTAAAGAGGAAACATTAATTTGAACAGCATAGGAGTAGTCGTGATTTTGGCTTCATTCATTTTGTTTTTTATTAAGAGATCTTTTATGTATTTTTCTTAACAAATGAAAATTCCATCTTCATAATTAATTTGCAAGCCAAGAAAATATCTTAATTCTCCCATCATGCTCATTTCGAATTCACTTTGCATGAGATTCGAAAAGTCCTCACACATTTTTTCATTAGGGGATCCAAAGATAATGTTGTCAACATATACTTGGACGATTAGTAAATCATTTCCATCTAATTTTTTGAAAAGCGTTGTATCCATTTTTCCTCTAGTAAATTTGTTTTTGATTAAAAAAGAGCTTTATCTTTCATACCAGGCTCTAGGAGCTTGTTTTAATCCATAGAGAGCCTTGATGAGTTTAAAAACATGATTTGTTTTAGATTGATCTTCAAAACCAGGGGGTTGACGAACATAAACTTGTTCATTTAAAAATCCATTTAAAAATGCACTTTTAACATCCATTTGAAATAATTTGATATTTTTATGAGATGTATATGCAAAAGTATTCTAATAGCCTCTAACCTTGCAAACAAAGCAAAGGTTTCATTATAATATATACCTTCATGTTGATCGTATCCTTGTGCTACCAATCTGTCTTTGCTTATAATAACTTTTCCTTCTATGTTTAGCTTATTTCTAAACACGCACATTGTTCCAATGATTGTTTGATCTTCTGGATCTGGTACCAGGGTCCAGACCTCATTTTTTTCGAATTGCAAAAGCTCTTCCTTCATTACGTCTATCAAAGATGGATCCATTATGGCTTCTTTAATTGATTGTGGTTCAATTTGAGATATCATTGCCATATTGTTGTCCATGATTATTAGAGGAACATGGTTTAGAGTTTAGGGTTTAGGGTTTAAGAGATTTAGGGTTTTATGGTTAAGGGTTTAGGGTTCGGGGTTTAGGGTATAAGGTTTACGGGTTTTAGGGTTAAAGGTTTAAGGATTTTAAGGTTGGGGTTGGGTTTAGGGTTTTAAGGTTTTGGTTTGGGGTTCAAGGTTTAGGTTTTAAAGGTTTTAGGCTTTTAGGGTTAAGGTTTAATTTGAGAACCAAAACTGTTGAAATAAGTATGCATATACTATTTAATGATCTTGATTTAAGTAAAAATGATGTTAAAGAGGAAACACTAATCTGAACAGCATGGGTGTATTTGTGATTTCAACTTCATTCACTTTGTTTTTTACTAAGAGATCTTTTATGTATTTTTCTTGACATATGAAAAGGCCATCTTCATGTTGTTTAATTTGCAAACAAAGAAAATATCTTAATTCTCCCATCATTCTCATTTCGAATTCACTTTGCATAAGATTCGAAAAGTCCATGCACATTTTTTCATTAAGGGATCCAAAGATAATGTTGCAACATATACTTGGACAATTAGTTAATCATTTCCATCTAAATTTTTGAAAAGCGTTGTATCCATTTTTCCTTTGGTAAATTTGTTTTTGATTAAAAAAAAGCTTTATCTTTCATACCAGGCTCTAGGAGCTTATTTTAATCCATAGAGAGCCTTGGTGAGTTTAAAAACATGATTCGTTTTAGATTGATCTTGAAAACTAGGGGGTTGACGGACATAAATTTGTTCATTTAAAATCTATTTAAAAATGCACTGTTAACATCCATTTGAAAGAGTTTGATATTTTTACGAGATGCATAAGCAAGTAGTAGTTAATAGCCTTTAACCTTGCAACAAGAGCAAATGTTTCATCATAATCTATACCTTTTTGTTGATCATATCCTTGTGCTACCAATCTTGCTTTGTTTCTAATAACTTTTCCTTCTTTGTTCAACTTGTTTCTAAACATCCACCTTGTTCTAATGATTGTTTGATTTTGTGGATTTGGTATAAGGGTCCATATCTCATTCTTTCGAACTGCAACAACTCTTCCTTCATTGCATCTATCCAAGATTGATCCATTATGGCTTCTTTAATTGATTTTGATTCTATTTGAGATATCGTTGCCATATTGTTGTCCATGGTTGTTATAGGAACATGGTTTAGAGTTTAGGGTTTAGGTTTTAGTGTTTGGGGTGTAGGATTTAGGTTTTAGGGTTTCGGGTGTAGGGTTTAAGGGATTTAGTGTGTTAGGTTTTAGGGTTTGGTGTTTGGGGTTTAGGGTTTAAGGGTTTAAGGGTTGGGTTTAGGGTGTAGGTTTAAGGGTTTTGGGGTTTAGGTTTTAGGGTTTGGGGTTTAGGGTTGAATTTTAGAACCAAAACTGTTGAAATAAGTATTATTTGATGAATTTTATGATATTGATTTAAGTAAAAATGATGATAATGAGGAAACTTTAATATGAACAGCATCGGAGTAGTCGTGATTTTGGTTTAATTCGTTTTGTCTTTTATTAAGAGATCTTTTATGTATTTTTCTTGACATATGAAAATGCCATTTTCATGTTATATAATTTTCAAACCAAGAATATATCTTATTTCTCCCATCATGCTCATTTGGAATTCACTTTGCTTGAGATTTGAAAACTCCACGCACATTCTGTCATTAATGGATCCAAAGATAATGTTGCAACATATACTTGGACGATTAGTAAATCATTTCCGTCTAATTTTTTGACAAACATATCCATTTTTCCTTTGGTAAATTTGTTTTTGATTAAAAATGAGCTTTATCTATCGTACCAGGCTCTAGGATCTTGTTTTAATCCATAGAGAGCCTTCATGAGTTTAAAAACATGATTTGTTTTAGATTGATCTTCAAAACCAGGGGGTTGACGGACATAAACTTGTTTATTTAAAAATGCACTCTTAACATCCATTTGAAAGAGGTTGATATTTTTACGAGATGCATATGCAAGTAGTATTCTAATAGCCTCTAATCTTGCAACAAGAGCCAACGTTTCATCATAATCTATACCTTATTGTTGATCATATCCTTGTGCTACCAATCTTGCTTTGTTTCTAATAACTTTTCCTTATTTGTTCAGCTTGTTTCTCAACATCCAACTTGTTCTAATGATTGTTTGATCTTGTGGATCTGGTACAAGGGTCCAGACCTCATTCTTTTGAATTGCAACAGCTCTTCCTTCATTGCATCTATCCAAGATTTGTCCATTATGGCTTCTTTAATTTATTTTGGTTCAATTTGAGATATCATTGCCATATTGTTGTCCATGGTTACTATAGGTACATGGTTTAGGTTTTAGGGTTTGGGGTTTGGGGTGTAGGGTTTAAGTGATTTAGGGTTTAGGTTTTAGGGTTTGGTGATCATGGTTTAGGGTTTAAGGGTTTTAGGTTTAAGGGTTGGGTTTAGGGTTTTAGGGTTTAGGTTTTAGGGATTAATTTGAAAACCAATACTATTGAAATAAGTATGCATATATTATTTGATGATCTTGATTTAAGTAAAAATGATGATAAAGAGGAAACATTAAACTGAAGAGTATGGGAGTAGTCGTGATTTTGGCTTCAATTATTTTGTATTTTATTAAGAGATCTTTTATGTGTTTTTCTTGACATTTGAAAAATGCCATTTTCATGTTGTATAATTTGCAAACCAAGAATATATCTTAATTCTCCCATCATGCTCATTTCAAATTCACTTTGAATGAGATTTGAAAACTCCACGCACATTTTCACATTAGTGGATCCAAAGATAATGTTGCAACAAATACTTGGAGGATTAGTAAATCATTTCCATCTAATTTTTTGAAAAGCGTTGTATCCATTTTTCCTTTGGTAAATCTGTTTTTGATTAAAAAAGAGCTTTATCTATCATACCAGGCTCTAGGATCTTGTTTTAGATTGATCTTCAAAACCAGGGGGTTGACGGACATAAACTTGTTCATTTAAAAGTCTATTTAAAAATGCACTCTTAACATCCATTTGAAAGAGTTTGATATTTTTACGAGATGCATATGCAAGTAGTATTCTAATAGCCTCTAACCTTGCAACAAGAGAAAAGGTTTCATCATAATCTATACCTTGTTGTTGATTATGTCCTTGTGCAACCAATCTTGCTTTGTTTCTAATAACTTTTCCTTTTTTGTTCATCTTGTTTCTGAACATCCACCTTGTTCTAATGATTGTTTGATCTTGTGGATCTGGTACAAGGGTCCAGACCTCATTCTTTCAAACTCCAACTGCTCTTGCTTCATTGCGTCTATCCAAGATTGATGCATTATGGCTTCTTTAATTGATTTTGGTTCAATTTGATATATCATTGTTATATTGTTGTCTATGGTTATTATAGGAACATGGTTTAGAGTTTAGGGTTGAGGTTTTAGGGTTTGGGGTGTAAGGTTTAGGGTTTAAGGGATTTAGGGTTTAGGTTTTAGGGTTTGGTGTTCGGGGTTTAGGGTTTAAGGATTTTAGGGTTAATGGTTGGGTTTCGGGTTTTAGGGTTTTGGGGTTTAATTTGAAAACTTAAATTGTTGAAATAAGTATGCATATATTATTTGATGAGCTTGATTTAAGTAAAAAGGATTATAAAGAGGAAACATTAATCTTAACAGCATGGAAGTAGTCGTTATTTTGGCTTCACTCATTTTGTATTTTATTAAGAGATTTTTAATGTATTTTTCATGACATATGAAATAGCAATCTTCATGTTGTTTAATTTGAAAAACAAGAAAATATCTTAATTCTTTCATCATGCTCATTTTGAATTCACTTTGCATGAGATTCAAAATGACCACACACATTTTTTCATTAGTGGATCCAAAGATAATGTTGCAACATATACTCGGACGATAAGTAAATCATTTCCATCTAATTTTTGAAAAGCGTATTATCCATTTATTTTTAGTAAATTTGTTTTTGATTAAAAAATAGCTTTATCTTTCATGCAAGGCTCTAGGAGCTTGTTTTAATCCATAGAGAGCCTTGGTGAGTTTAAAAATAAGATTAGTTTTAGAATAATCATCAAAACCAGGGGGTGGATGGACATAAACTTGTTCATTTAAAAATCTATTTAAAAATGCACTCTTAACATCCATAACATCCATTTGAAAGAGTTTGATATTTTTACGAAATGCATATGCAAGTAGTATTCTGATAGCTTCTAACCTTACAACCGGAGCAAAAGTTTTATCATAATCTATACCTTCTTGTTGATTATATCCTTGTGCTACCAATCTTGCTTTGTTTCTAATAACTTTTTCTTCTTTGTTCAACATGTTTCTGAACATCCACCACGTTCTAATGATTGTTTGATCTTGTCGATCAGGTACAAGGGTTCAGACCTCATTTTTTCGAACTGCAATAGCTTTCCTTCATTGCATCTATACAAGATTAATCCATTATGGCTTCTTTAATTGATTTTGGTTCAATTTGAGATATCATTGCCATATTGATGTCCATGGTTATTATAGGAACATTGTTTAGGGTTTACAATTTAGGGTTTACAGTTTAGGGTTTAGGTTTTACGATTTTGGGTTTTGGTTTTAGGGTTTAAGGGGTTTAAGGTTTTTGGTTTAAGGGTTTAAGGTTTAATTTGATAACCAAAACTATAGAAATAAGTATACATATATTATTTGATAAATTTGGTGGTCTTTATTTAAGTAAAAATGATATTGAAGAGGAAGCTTAACTTGTTCATTTAAAAATCTTTTTAAAAATGCACTCTTAACATTCATTTGAAAGAGTTTGATATTTTTATGAGTTGCATTTGCAAGTAGTATTCTGTTGGCATCTAACCTTACAACCGGAGCAAAGGTTTTATCACAATCTATACCTTATTGTTGATTATATCCTTGTGCTACCATTGTTGCTTTGTTTCTAATAACTTTTCCTTCTTTGTTCAACTTGTTTATGAACACCCACCTTGTTCAAATGATTGTTTGATCTTGTGGATCTGGTAGAAGGGTCCAGATCTCATTTTTTTCGAACTGCGACGACTCTTCCTTCATTGCTCTATCCAAGAATTATCTATTATGGCTTCTTTAATTTATTTTGGTTCAATTTGTGATATCATTGCCATATTGTTGTCCATGATTATTATCGGAACATGGTTTAGAGTTTATGGTGTAGGGTTTAGGTTTTAGGGTTTGGGGTTCAGTGTTTAGGCTTTTAGGGTTAAGGGTTGGATTTAGGGTTTTGGGGTTTAGGGTTTACAGTTTAGGGTTAAGCGTTTAGGTTTAACAATTTTGGGTTTAGGTTTTAGGGTTAAGGGTTTAATTTGAGAACCAAAACTATTGAAATAAGTACACATAAAATAATTAGATAAATTTGATGATCATGATTTAAGTAAAAAGGATGATGAAGAAGAAGATTAACTTGTTCATTTAAAAATCTTTTTTTAAAATGCATTCTCCACATCCATTTGAAAGAGTTTGATATTTTTATGAGATGCATTTGGAAGTAGTATTCTGATAGCCTCTAACCTTACAACTAGAGCAAATGTTTTATCATAATCTATACCTTCTGGTAGATTATATGCTTGTGCTACCAATCTTGCTTAGTTTCTAATAACTTTTCCTTCTTTGTTCAGCTTATTTCTAAACACCCACCTTGTTTTAATGATTGTTTGATGTTGTGGATCTGGTACAAGGGTCCAGATCTCATTTTTTTCTGAACTGCAACGACTCTTCCTTCATTGCGTCTATCCAAGATTGATCCATTATAGCTTCTTTAATTGATTTTGGTTCAATTTGAGATATCATGGCCATATTGATGTCCATGATTATTATTGAAACATGGTTTAGGGCTTCGGGTTTTAGGGTTGGGGTTCGGGGTGTAGGGTTTAGGGTTTAATGGTTTTAAGGTTTGGTGTTCGAGGTTTAGGTTTTAGGTTTTAGGTTTTCAGGTTTAAGGGTTGGGTTTAGGGTTTTAGGGTTTGGGGTTTAGGGTTTTAGGGTTTGGAGTTTAGGGTTTTAGGGTTTACAATTTTAGGGTTTAGGGTTAAGGGTTTAGGTTTTACGGTTTGGTGTTTAGGATTTAAGGGTTTTATGTTTTAAGGTTTTGGGGTTTAGGGTTTGGGGTTCGGGTTGTAGGTTTTAAGGGATTTAGGGTTTAGGGATTGGTGTTCGGGGTGTAGGGTTTAAGGGATTTAGGGTTTAGGGTTTGGTGTTCGGGATTTAGGGTTTAGGCTTTTAGGGTTAAGGGTTGGATTTAGGGCTTTAGGGTTGAGGTTTTTATTTGAGAACCTAGACTGTTAGGGTTTAAGGGTTTAGGGTTTTAGCGTTTAATTTGAGAACCAAAACTGTTGAAATAAGTATGCATATATTATTTGATGAATTTGATGATCTTGATATAAATAAAATGGATGAATACGAGGAAGATTAATCTGAACTGCATAAGAGTAGTTGTGATTTTGGCTTCATTCATTTTGTATTTTATTAAGAGATCTTTTATGTATTTTTCTTGACATAGGAAAATCCCGTCTTCATTTTGTTTAATTTGCAAACCAAGAAAATTTCTTAATTCTCCCATCATGCTCTTTTCGAAATCACTTTGCATGTGATTCGAAAAGTCCCCACACATTTTTTCATTAGTGGATCCAAAAATAATGTTGAAACATATACTTGGACGATTTGGAAATCATTTCCATCTAATTTTTTCAAAAGCATTGTATCCATTTTTTTTGGTAAATTTATTTTTGATTAAAAAATAGCTTTATCTTTCATAATATGCTCTAGGAGCTTATTTTATTCTATAGAGAGCTTTAGTGAGTTTAAAAACATGATTTGTTTTAGATTGATCTTTAAAACCAGGGGGTTGACGGACATAAACTTGTTCATTTAAAAATCTATTTAAAAAAGCACTCTTAAGATCCATAACGTCCATTTAAAAGAGTTTGATATTTTACGAATTGCATATGCAAGTAGTATTCTGATAGCCTCTAACCTTACAACCGAAGCAAAAATTTTATCATAATTTATACCTTCTTGTTGTTTATATCCTTCTCCTACCAATGTTGCTTTGTTTCTGATAACTTTTCTTTCTTTGTTCAACTTGTTTCTGAACATCCACCTTGTTTTCATGATTGTTTGATCTTTTTGTTCTGGTACAAGGGTCCATTCCTCATTTTTTTCGAACTGCAATAGCTCTTCCTTCGTTTTGCCTATCCAAGATTGATCCATGATGGCTTCTTTAATTGATTTTGGTTCAATTTGAGATATCATTGCCATATTGATGTCCATGGTTATTATTGGCACATGGTTTAGGGTTTATGTTTTATGCTTTTAGGGTTTCGGTGTAGGGTTGTAAGGATTTAGGGTTTGGTGTTTGAGATTTAGGATTTTTGGGTTTTAGATTTTAGGGTTTGGGGTTTAGGGTTTTAGAGTTACTGGTTTAAGGTTTAATTTGAGAACCAAAACTGTTGAAATAAGTATGCATATATCATTTGATGAATTTGATGATCTTCAGTTAAGTAAACAAAATGATAAAGAGGAAACAAACATTAATCTGAAGAGTATGGGAGTAGTCGTGATTTTGACTTCAATTATTTTGTATTTTATCAAGAGATCTGTTATGTATTTTTCTTGACATATGAAAATGCCATTTTCATGTTGTATAATTTGCAAACCAAGAATATATCTTAATTATCCCATCATGCTCATTTGAAATTCACTTTGCATGAGATTTGAAAAACTCCACACACATTTTCTCATTAGTGGATCCAAAGATAATGTTGCAACATATACTTGGAGGATTAGTAAATCATTTCCGTCTAATTTTTTGAAAAGTGTTGTATCCATTTTTCCTTTGGTAAATTTGTTTTTGATTAAAAAAGAGCTTTATCTATCATACCAGGCTCTAAGATCTTGTTTTAGATTGATCTTCAAAACCAAGGGGTTGACGGACATAAACTTGTTCATTTAAAAATCTATTTAAAAATGCACTCTTAACATCCATTTGAAAGAGTTTGATATTTTTACGAGATGCATATGCAAGTAGTATTCTAATAGCCTCTAACCTTGCAACAAGAGAAAAGGTTTCATCATAATCTATACCTTGTTGTTGATTATGTCCTTGTGCAACCAATTTTGCTTTGTTTATAATAACTTTTTCTTTTTTGTTCATCTTGTTTCTGAACATCCGCCTTGTTCTAATGATTGTTTGATCTTGTGGATCTGGTGCAAGGGTCCAGACCTCATTCTTTCGAACTCCAACCGCTCTTGCTTCATTGCGTCTATTCAAGATTGATGAATTATGGCTTCTTTATTTGATTTTGGTTCAATTTGAGATATCATTGCTATATTGTTGTCCATGGTTATGATAGGAGCATGGTTTAGAGTTTTGGGTTTAGGTTTTAGGGTTTGGGGTGAAGGGTTTAGGGTTTAAGGGGTTTAGGGTTTAAGGGATTTAGGGTTTGGTGTTCGGGGTTTAGGGTTTAAGCATTTTAGGGTTAAGGGTTGGATTTCAGGTTTTAGGGTTTTGGGGTTTAATTTGAAAACCAAAATTGTTGAAATAAGTATGCATATATTATTTGATGAGGTTGATTTAAGTAAAAAGGATTATAAAGAGGAAACATTAATCTTAACAACATGGAAGTTGTCGTGATTTTGGCTTCACTCATTTTGTATTTTATTAAGAGATTTTTAATGTATTTTTATTGACATATGAAATAGCAAACTTCATATTGTTTAATTTGCAAAACAAGAAAATATCGTAATTCTTTCATCATGCTCATTTTGAATTCACTTTACATGAGATTCAAAATGTCCACGCACATTTTTTCATTAGTGGATCAAAAGATAATGTTGCAACATATACTCGGACGATTAGTAAATCATTTCCATCTAATTTTTGAAAAGCGTATTATCCATTTTTTTTAGTAAATTTGTTTTTGATTTAAAAAGAGCTTTTGTTGGAACCAAGTTGGTTCTAAGTACTTAGGATTTTGATGGTTACAAAAGCACTCAATGTAATCTTATTTTGTACCTTGAATTATTAAATTAAATACAATCAGAATATGATGAAATCAAAAGCAGAAGATCAAAGGAAAATGAATTATGGAATTACCAGAAGATACTCCAGGATGTCAAAAATATCACCAGAAGATATCTTTGTTGGCCCATATCAGAAGGAAGAAAAATCAGAAGGAAACATGGATCATACTAGTGGAAAGCCTGCCAGAGGGAGAGTTGATGCAGACCAAAAGGAATCAAATATCAAATTTATTCCAGAAGTTATTCTGACCAGAAGATGGCATGGCAGTGAAATATTAATTTGCCCAGACTTGTTCTAGACTCAACCAGAAGCTAAGTTTATGAGTCCAGAACAACAGAATCAATCCAGAATTTACCCAGACAATAAGAGAGCATGATTCAGGGCATGAAACTAAGTCAAGACAAGAAGAAATGATTTCCAGAATAATCCAGACCTGATCTAAAATCAAAGGTAAAATGCCCAGATTGAAATATTTATTGTCTAGATTTAATTTCAATTTAATCCAGACCAAAGTCCAGAATTAGTCCAGATCAGAGGGAAGATTTCCAGATCAGTGGTTCAGAATTAATTATTTGGTCCAGTGATGGTCCAGATCAGAAAATTAGACCATGGCCATGTGTTGGCCGAAATTAGAGGGACAGAATGTATAGTCCAGCAAAGGCCGAATTCAAAGGATTATAGCATATCAGGTGCGCATCCAAGATGGCCGAAATCAGAAGATCAGAGGGTCAGGAAGTGTGGTCAAGGGAAGGCCGAAATCAGAGGATCACAGCATAACAACCAGTATGGTCCAGATGTGGACTAGCGCATGAAGATCCAATGGTCCAGATTTAATCAGGAAATTTATACGGTGGAGAATTTAATTTATTTTGATCAAAGGATTGAAAGGATTTATTACAAAAATAAAGTGAGGTGTTGTGGAATTCAGGAGCTGTGGCGGGAAGGAACCAATAGATTTAATTGGCAAGTTATTTTGAAAGGAAATTTGAAGATATGTTTTTTATTTATATGAAGCCCAATTGGTCAAGTTATTTTTACAGAGAATCCAGCAAGATTCAGCTCGAATTTAAGCATTGGAAGAGGCCCAAATCTGCATCTATAAAAGGAGGCTCAAGGAAGAATACTCAAGAATCGAAAATCACAAAAGAGTCATACTCTTCCAAAAGCAAACACCCAAATTTTCATAGAAGTCAATTGGGAGTTTCAGCTTTCAAGAAGCAAGTACTCTTGTTATTTTCGTTCCACTGTGTCAAATCTAAGTTGTTGAAGTAGAGTCTACAAGCTGAGGGAGTCAGTAGGGGTAGCAGGTTACTTGACAGTTAGATTCATAGTGTTGTGTGTTAAATCTAAGTTGTTGAAGTAGAGTCTACAATCTGAGGGAGTCAGAAGGGGTAGCAGGTTACTTGGCTATTAGATTTATAGTGTTGTGATTTCTTCTACAATCTAGGATTGTCAGATTGGCTGAAGACAGGAGCTTTATTCCTCAAAGAAGTCTAGGATTGTTAGACTGATTGAGAAGACTGACTTGGAGGGTCAGTAGAAAGGTTGTAATTCAAGGTTTGAATTAGTGAAATCCTTCAAGGTGAAGGGACTGGACGTAGCCTCGTTAACGGTGAACTAGTATAAAAACTGTGAGTTTTATTTTTACTTTTATCCGCTGCTAACTTTGTTTTTAATTATACATCAAGTTTTGTTTTAAAAGTATAAAAACAGGAAAAGTATTCAAGTTAAGTCAAACACAATTCAACCCCCCTTCATGTGTTTGCACCTTCAATTGGCATCAGAGCTCGGTCTCAAGGCTGAGCACTTAATAGTGTTTGAGGAAAGGTCCAAGGGGTTCAATATATTAGAGGAATTGGGAAACAACATCAACAGACCACCACTGTTTGATGGAGAAAGGTTTGAGTATTGGAAGGACAGAATGAGATGTTTTGTCATATCTCAAGATCCTGAACTATGGAAGATGATAGTCAAAGGATACACTGCACCTACTGATCCAGAAGATCCAACTAAAAAACTAGACATGGATGATATGAAACCAGATCAGTGCAGATTACACAAACTTCATCACAAGTCCAGAAACATTATGATCAATGCCGTCACATTCAAGGAGTTTGATAGATGCACAGATAAAGAAACAACAAAAGGCATATTCGACAGTCTGGTTCTGACCTATGAAGGAACCAAGCAGGTTCAAGAAGCTAGGGCTAACATATTGGTCAGGAAGTATGAGCTGTTCAAGATGGAAGAGGATGAAGACATTGAAGCAATGTTCAGCAGATTCCAGACTCTGGTATCAGGTTTAAAAGTATTAAACAAAAGGTATACCACTGCAGATCATGTTATGAAAATTCTAAGAAGTTTACCAAAAAGGTGGAGACCAAAGGTTACTGCAATACAGGAAGCTAAGGATCTGAATAACTTAAGGCTTGAAGACCTGATCAGCTCACTCAGGTCTCATGAAATAGAACTGGAAGAAGATGAACCAAAGAAGAAGAAGAATCTGGCTCTGAAGTCGAAATAGAAGAAAGCTGCAAAGGCAGCATCAGAATTAGAGGATAGTGACAGTGACTGTGATGATATGGCTTACTTAACCAAAAAGATGGTTAAGATCTGGGAAAACAAGAAGAAAAAAAACTTTAGGAAGAAACATAACAAGAGAGGAAAGGAAGAATCTGACCAGAAGAATATTGTTTGTTATGGATGCAATAAACCTGGACATATCAAGTCAGAATGTCCAAATCTGGAAAAAGGCAAACAGCACAAGAAGAGTTCCAGATACAGAAAGAAGGGTCTGATGGCTGCCTGGGATGTATCAGAATCAGAAGAAGAATCGTCTGATGAAGAAGAGGCAGAAACAGCAAAGATGGCACACATCAGGTCTGCTTTTGGTCCTCATAAAGGCAGGATTTCAGGAAGGAAAGCAGGCAGAAGGAAGAATGAATGAAGCAGTCATTCAAGCAAGTCTGGAAGCACATCAGAGGAAGAAATTCTGTCTCTGATGACTCATACCTACTCAAGTTCTGGATACAGCTCAGGAACAGAATCAGAGGATGAAGACAGTGAGGTATTTTCTAATCTTTCTAAATATGAATTAATTGAGACTTTGAAAGACTTGTTAAATGCAAACAATAAGATGTCTTTAAAACTGAAATCTCTTAGGGAAGATAAGAAGAATCTAACCAAAGAAGTCCAAGTTTTAAAGAATCAAAATTCTGAGTATGCAACTGAACACAAAGATTTTAAAACTGAAGTTGCAAGACTCAAGTCTGAAAACCAAACTCTCAAAAGTAATATTTGTTCCACTTTTGAAACTGTTTGTAAATCTGATATGCATGAGCAATTTTTTCAAAACTTTATTTCTAATGGAATGGAAAAAAGTAAATATGCATCTATGATTTATGGAAACAGTAACTCTGGAAAGAGAGGTCTTGGTTTTACAGAAACAATTACTAAAAATAAGGCTGTTCATTATAAGGTTTTATGTATTGTTTGTGCTAAGAAAGGTCACTCTGAATTGTCTTTCCCAATGGTAAAATTTGAACAAGATCAGAGAGCTGTTACAACTAACAAACCTGGACCCAATCAGTTATGGGTACCAAAAGATCAAATTGTCTATGTTGCAGATGTTTTGAGCAACCAGAAGGAGACACCAACAATAGTGCCTGGACAATGGATGTTGGCAATGCACAAGCAGAAGAAGGTTTATGTTTCTGCTACAACAAGACAAAGGCAATCTGAGTCTGATGGAAGAAGGTCTGGTCAACTCAACCAGAACCAGAATCGGAATTAGAACCAAAACTGGAACCAGACTCAAAACTGGAACCAGACTCAAAACTGGAACCAGAATCAAAATAGGAACTGGAACGAGAACTAGAACCGGAATTAGTATCAGAAGCACAGAACCTGGAACTAGAACCAGAACTGGAATCAGTATCAGAAGCACAGAAACTGGAACCAAAATCAACTCTGGAACCAGAATCAGAATCAATACTGGAACCAGAATCAGAATCAACGCTGGAACTTGAACCAAGGTCAAAATCAAAACATGTTCCAGAATCATCAGAGGAACATGATTTATCAACCAAAGCAGAATCAAGGAAACTGCTTATACGGGCCAGAAGAAGAACTGGCTCTAATGGCTCGAACAGAAGATAAGTCTGAATTTGAGCCTGACTCTGACTCTGATTCTGACAGAGAAAAGACATGGTCTGATCAGCAACACAAAACTTGGTATCTTGACAGTGGCTGCTCCAAGCACATGACTGGAGATAAATCTTTGTTTCTGGATCTGACTATGAAGAATGGAGGCAAAGTTTCCTTTGGAGGAAACCAGAAAGGTTAGATTATTGGTACAGGTACTGTTGGTAACACTTCTTCTCCCTTGTCTATTAAAAATGTTCTATTTGTTAAAGGTTTAAAACATAATCTTCTGAGCATAAGTCAATTAAGTGACTACAAATATGATGTTATCTTTAATCAAAAAACTTGCAAAGCTGTTAGTCAAATTGATGGGACTGTGTTATTTACTGGCACTAGGGAGGATAATGTTTATAAAATTGATCTTTTTAGTCTTGCTAAGCAACAGGTTAAATGCCTATTATCTGTAAGTGATCAAAATCTGATTTGGCACAAGAGGCTAGGACATGCAAACCCCAGACTCATATCAGAGTTGAGAAAACTCCAGTTGGTAAGAGGGCTTCCCAAGGTAAGTTCCAAAACTGAGATTCTGTGTGAAGCATGTCAAAGAGGTAAACAAACTAAAAGCTCTTTTTAAACTAAAAAATGTGTTTCTACATCTCAACCACTTGAACTGCTTCACTTAGATCTGTTTGGTCCGGTTCAAACAGCTTCTCTAAGTGGTAAGAAATATGGTTTTGTAATTGTTGATGATTACTCAAAATGGACTTGGGTAAAATTTTTAAAGAACAAAGATGAATCTCACAAAGTATTTATTTCCTTCTGTAAACAAGTTATGAATGAACAGGGCATTAAGATCATACCATCAGAGGTGATCATGGAGGTGAATTCGAGAACAAGTATTTTGAAGAATTCTGTGATGAGAATGGCATCTCTCACAACTTCTCATCCCCCAGAACACCTCAACAAAATGGAGTGGTAGAAAGGAAGAACAGATCACTGCAGGAGATGGCCAGAACCATGCTTAATGATATGAAGGTTGCCACCTACCTTTGGGCAGAAGCTGTCAACACAGCATGCTACATTCAGAATAGAGTCTATATCAGGTCCATCTTAAATAAAACTCCCTATGAACTGTGGAAAGGTAAGAAACCCAATATTTCCTACTTTAAGCAATTTGGCTGCATCTGCTTTATGTTGAACACTAAAGATAACCTAGCTAAGTTTGATTCTAGATCTCAAAAGTGTATCTTTATTGGTTACTCTGAGAGATCAAAAGCTTATAGAGTGTTTAACAAAGAAACTAACACTGTGGAAGAATCAATCCACATTAAGTTTGATGATAAACAGCTTGACTCTGAAAAGTCAAAGCAAGATGAGAAAATTGCAGGTGAACCAGAGGCACAGGAACCAGAAGCTGAACTAGAAGCAGAATCTGAGAAAGATGAAGATGAAGAAGAACATGCTGACTCTGAAAACAAGTCAGAGGGAAAGAATGGATGGAAGTACAAGTCTTCACATCCAGAATCTCTCATTATTGGCAGTGCAGCAGAACCTTTAAAGACCATATCATCAAGTAGAGAAACCAGTCTATTTGGTTTACTCTCAACAATTGAACCAAGCAATGTTGATGAGGCTTTGACAGAAGAAGGTTGGATACTTGCAATGGAAGAAGAGCTGAATGAATTCCAAAGGAATGATGTTTGGGATCTGGTACCCAGACCAAACAAAAACATTATTGGAACCAAGTGGGTTTTCAAGAATAAACTCAATGAAAAAGGTGAAGTGGTAAGGAACAAAGCAAGACTTGTAGCTCAAGGATACAGTCAACAGGAAGGTATAGATTACACTGAGACTTTTGCTCCAGTGGCCAGGTTAGAAGCAATTAGAATTCTATTATCATTTGCTGCTAATCATGATATAATGCTGTATCAAATGGATGTTAAAAGTGCATTCTTAAACAACTACATAAGTGAGGAAGTATATGTCAAACAGTCCCCTGGATTTGAAAATTCTGATTTTCCAGATCATGTTTTTAAACTTAAGAAATCTTTATATGGTTTAAAACAAGCACCAAGGGCATGTTATGACAGATTGATAATACTCTATTTAGGAAATCCATTAAAACTGATATTCTGATTATTCAAGTCTATGTTGATGATATCATATTTGGATCAACTAATGGCACTCTGTGCAAAGAGTTTTCTGACCTAATGCAGAAGGAGTTTCAAATGAGCATGATGGGATAACTTAAGTTCTTCTTGGGAATTCAGATTCATCAAGGCAAATCAGGTATACTCATTCACCAATCTAAATACACCAAAGAACTTCTTAAAAAGTTCAAGATGAGTGACTGTAAGCCTATGGCCACCCCCATGCACCCAACCTGCTCACTTGAGAAAGATGAAACCAGCCAAAAGGTAGACCAGAAAACATACAGAGGTATGATTGGATCCCTGCTTTACTTAACTGCTTCTAGACCTGACATTCTGTTTAGTGTTTATGTCTATCCCCATTTTCAAGCTGATCATAGGGAATCCCATTTAACTACTGTCAAACGAATTCTAAGATACCTTAAAGGAACCACCAACCTTACCTTGTTATACAAGAAAACCCCCACCTACAAACTCAAAGGTTTTTGTGATTCTGACTATGCTGGAGACAAGTTGGAAAGGAAAAGTACCTGTGGCAACTGCACATTCTTAGGTGATAACTTGATCTCTTGGTCAAGCAAAAGACAAAGCACCATTGCCATGTCAACAACAGAAGTTGAGTATATATCAGCAGCAGGATGCAGTTCACAGTTACTCTGGATGAAACATCAGCTTGAAGGGTACAACATCTTTGAAACCAATATCCCTTTGTTCTGTGATAACACTTCAGCCATAAACCTAACCAAGAACCCTATCTTACACTCTAGAGCCAAACACATTGAAATAAAACACCATTTCATTAGGGACCATGTTCAAAAAGGGACTTTAAGCATCCAATTTGTGGACACTAATCATCAATGGGCTGATATCTTCACCAAGGCATTACCAGAAGATAGGTTCGAGTTCATTAAGAAGCATCTCAGCATGACCTCCATATTTAACTAGCTCAAGTAGTCATCTTAGGAGTTTTTAAATTTCTTGTTATTTTATTTTCTGTTTTTATTTTCTGCACTTTGTAAAGAGAAAAACAAAAAATACAAAAATAGTAGGACCACTTTTTGGCTGATGACAAAAAGGGGGAGAGAGAGAGAGAAAAAGGAGAAATAAGTAGAAAAGGAGAGATAAAAAGAAAGGGAGGAGCGAAAAAGAAAGAGTGAAATCAGAAGGAGTTGAAAAGGAGAGGAAACAGGGAGAGAGAAAAACAAAGAAAGAAAAAGAAAGAGTGAAAACAGAAGGAGTTGAAAAGGAGAGGAAGCGTGAAGAGAGAAAAAGAAAGAGAGAATAAGAAATAATTTGTACCTGTGCAAATTAATTGAACTTTATAAATATATATATGATACTTGTTACTACTGCCCGTATCTAAAAAATCTTGTTTTTTTGAACATAAAGAAATAAAGAGGCCATTGCAACTGCCGGAAAAACTAAGCCGACTAAAGGAACAAAAAGGGAAGGGAAGTTTATCATAAAATGGGGTACCTCAATTTTTAATTTGTACCTGTTATTTTTTGTTGATTCTTAGATTATTATTTGGATTATTATTATATTGTAATTATTATATTGTAATAAAGATAGTATTAAATCACTAGAATTCATATAGACTTATACTAACTCTATTTTAAAAATTAGACTACGTATAGCTAAATGAATAGATATGAATATTTAAATAATAAATATTCATATCTATTTTTTACTGTATAAATGGAGTATACATAATAAGTATAGAATATAGTAAATCCATAATATAAAAAAAAACTTAATAAAATAAGATTTATTACGAATCAAAAGTCAAAAATCTAAAAATAATAAATATTTTATTAAAGATAAGGAATGTAGAGCGAAATAACTGTATACATTTAGCCCTAGAATTCTACAATAAACATGTCTATGAAAATATATCTTTTTATTATTCTTAGTAGTTTTCTATTATTATCTTATTACTTTACTCTTGTGTGTTCTAATTTTATTTTTGTATCCGAATAATTTATAGTATTTTCAGTTCAAAATTGAAAAACAAAAATGAAAAATTAGAATCTGCATTAATTTCCATTTTGAGTCAAAGGAAAGAAACCATGAAACTCAAATAACTCACCTAAAACCTCCTTTAAAAGATTACGAGGTACGATTGAATCAAATAAGCCATTTTGGAATAAAAATTCAGCCGATTGTGAACCTTCGGGAACTTCCTTATTCAACATTTGTTCAATTACCCTTTTACCCGCAAATGCAATGTAAGCATTTGGTTCGGCAATAATGATATCTCCCAACATACCAAAACTAGCTGTGATCCCAACAGTAGTAGGAGATGTAAGTAAGAGGAGAAGAGAAGAAAAGAAAGAGTGAACAAAGAAGGAGTTGAAAAGGAGAGTATCAGACTTAGGGGGAGAGATTGGTCTGAGGGGGAGTAATTCAAGTCATTCGAGTTATAAACTAGCAAAATAAGTTAAGGTTTTGTCATCATCAAAAAGGGGGAGATTGTTGGAACCAAGTTGGTTCTAAGTACTTAGGATTTTGATGGTTACAAAAGCACTCAATGTAATCTTATTTTGTACCTTGAATTATTAAATTAAATACAATAAGAATATGAAGAAATCAGAAGCAGAAGATCAAAGGAAAATGAATTCTGGAATTACCAGAAGATACTCTAGGATGTCAAAAACATCATCAGAAGATATCTTTGCTGGCCCATATCAGAAGGAAGAAAAATCAGAAGGAAACATGGATCATACCAGTGGAAAGCCTGCCATAGGGAGAGTTGATCTAGACCAAAAGGAATCAAATATCAAATTTATTCCAGAAGTTATTCTGACCAGAAGATGGCCTGGCAGTGAAATATTAAACTGCCCAGACTTGTTCCAGATTCAACCAGAAGCTAAGTTTATGAATCCAGAAAAAGAGAATCAATCCAGATTTGACCCAGACAATAAGAGAGCATGATTCAGGGCATGAAACTAAGTCAAGACAAGAAGAAATGATTTCCAGAATAATCCAGACCTGATCTAAAATCAAAGGTAAAATGCCCAGACTGAAATATTTATTGTCCAGATTTAATTTCAATTTAATCCAGACCAAAGTCCAGAATTAGTCCAGATCAGAGGGAAGATTTCCAGATCAGTGGTTCAGAATTAATTATTTGGTCCAGTGATGGTCCAGATCAGAAAATCAGACCATGGCCATGTGTTGGCCGAAATTAGAGGGACAGAATGTATAGTCCAGCAAAGGCCGAATTCAGAGGATTATAGCATATCAGGTGCGCATCCAAGATGGCCGAAATCAGAAGATCAGAGGGTCAGGAAGTGTGGTCCAGGGAAGGCCGAAATCAGAGGATCACAGCATAACAACCAGTATGGTCCAGATGTGGACTAGCGCATGAAGATCCAATGGTCCAGATTTAATCAGGAAATTTATACGGTGGAGAATTTAATTTATTTTGATCAAAGGATTGAAAGGATTTATTACAAAAATAAAGTGAGGTGTTGTGGAATTCAGGAGCTGTGGCGGGAAGGAACCAATAGATTTAATTGGCAAGTTATTTTGAAAGGAAATTTGAAGATATGTTTTTTATTTATATGAAGCCCAATTGGTCAAGTTATTTTTACAGAGAATCCAGCAAGATTCAGCTCGAATTTAAGCATTGGAAGAGGCCCAAATCTGCATCTATAAAAGGAGGCTCAAGGAAGAATACTCAAGAATCGAAAATCACAAAAGAGTCATACTCTTCCAAAAGCAAACACCCAAATTTTCATAGAAGTCAATTGGGAGTTTCAGCTTTCAAGAAGCAAGTACTCTTGTTATTTTCGTTCCACTGTGTCAAATCTAAGTTGTTGAAGTAGAGTCTACAAGCTGAGGAAGTCAGTAGGGGTAGCAGGTTACTTGGCAATTAGATTCATAGTGTTGTGTGTTAAATCTAAGTTGTTGAAGTAGAGTCTACAATCTGAGGGAGTCAGAAGGGGTAGCAGGTTACTTGGCTATTAGATTTATAGTGTTGTGATTTCTTCTACAATCTAGGATTGTCAGATTGGCTGAAGACAGGAGCTGCATTCCTCAAAGAAGTCTAGGATTGTTAGACTGACTTGGAGGGTCAGTAGCAAGGTTGTAATTCAAGGTTTGAATTAGTGAAATCCTTCAAGGTGAAGGGACTGGACGTAGCCTCGTTAACGGTGAACCAGTATAAAAACTTTGAGTTTTATTTTTACTTTTATCCGCTGCTAACTCTGTTTTTAATTATACATCAAGTTTTGTTTTAAAACTATAAAAACAGGAAAAGTATTCAAGTTAAGTCAAACACAATTCAACCCCCCTTCTCGTGTTTGCACCTTCAGCTTTATCTTTCATGCAAGGCTCTAGGAGCTTGTTTTAATCCATAGAGAGCCATGGTGAGTTTAAAAATAAGATTAGTTTTAGAATAATCTTCAAAACCAGGGGGTGGATGGACATAAACTTGTTCATTGAAAAATATATTTAAAAATGCACTCTTAACATCCATAACATCCATTTGAAAGAGTTTGATATTTTTACGAAATGCATATGCAAGTAGTATTCTGATAGCCTCTAACCTTACAACCGGAGGAAAAGTTGTATCATAATCTATAACTTCTTGTTGATTATATCCTTGTGCTATCCAAGATTGATCCATGATGGCTTCTTTTATTGATTTTGGTTCAATTTGAGATATCATTGCAATATTGATGTCCGTGGTTATTATTGGCACATGGTTTAGGGTTCATGTTTTATGCTTTTAGGGTTTCGGTGTAGGGTTGTAAGGTTTTAGGGCTAAGGGTTAAGGGTTTGGTATTCGGGATTTAGGATTTTTGGTTTGAGGGTTTGAGGGTTTTAGATTTTAGGATTTGGGGTTTAGGGTTTTAGGGTTACGGGATTAAGGTTTAATTTGAGAACCAAAACTGTTGAAATAAGTATGCATATATTATTTGATGAATTTGATGATCTTGAGTTACATAAACAAAATGATAAAGAGGAAACATTAAACTTAAGAGTATGGGAGTAGTCTTGATTTTGGCTTCATTTATGTTGTATTTTATTAAGAGATCTTTTATGTATTTTTCTTGACATATGAAGATGCCATATTCATGTTGTTTAATTTGCAAACCAAGAAAATATCTTAACTCTGTCGTCATACTCATTTAGAATTCACTTTGCATGAGATTCAAAAAGTCTACGCACATTGTTTCATTAATGGATCCAAAGATAATGTTGCATCATATACTTGGAGGATTTGTAAATCGTTTCCATCTCATTTTTTAAAATGTGTTGTATCCATTTTTCCTCTAGTAAATTTGTTTTTGACTAAAAAAGAGCTTTATCATTCATACCAGGCTTTAGGATCTTGTTTTAATCCATAGAGACTTGGTGAGTTTAAAAACATGATTTGTTTTAGATTGATCTTGAAAACCAGGGGTTTGACAAACATAAACTTGTTCATTTTAAAATCTATTTAAAAATACACTTTTAACATTCATTTGAAAGAGTTTGACATTTTTATGAGATTCATATGCAAGTAGTATTCTGATAGCCATTAACCATGCAACCGAAGCAAAGGTTTCATCATAATCTATACCTTCTTGTTGATTATATCCTTGTGCTACCAATCTTGCTTTATTTCTAATAACTTTTCCTTCTTTGTTCAACTTGATTTTGAACAACCACCTTGTTCTAATGATTGTTTGATCTTGTGGATCTGGTACAAGGGTCCAAACCTCATTTTTTTCGAACAGCAATGGCTCTTCCTTCATTGGGTCTATCCAAGATCCATCCATTATGGCTTCTTTAATTGATTTTTGTTCAATTTGAGATATCGTTGTCATATTGTTGTCTATGATTATCATAGGAACATGGATTAGAGTTTAGGGTTTAGGGTTTCGGGTTCAGGGTTTATAATTTTAGGGATTTAGGGTTTAGGGTTTAGTGTTTGGGGTTAAGGGTTTAGGGTTTAGGGTTTTAGGGTTTTGGGTGATAGGGTTGGGTTTAGGGTTAAGAGTTTAGGTCTTTGGGGTTTAATTTGTAGTGTTTAGGGTTTTGGGGTTTAATTTGAAAACCAAAACTGTTTTTCAACACCCACCTTGTTCTAATGATTGTTTGATCTTGTGGATCTGGTAGAAGGGTCCAGACCTTATTTTTTTCGAACTGCAACAGCTCTTCCATTATTGTGTCTATCCAAGATTGATCTGTTATGGCTTCTCTAATTGATTTTGGTTCAATTTGAGATATCATTGCCATATTGTTGTCGATGATTATTATAGGAACATTGTTTAGAGTTTAGGGTATAGGGTTTAGGTTTCGGGGTTTAGGGATTTAGGGTTTCAGGGTTATGTTTTTGGGGTTCGGGGTTGAGGGTTTAGGGTTTTAGGATTTAGGTTTAAGAGTTTTGGGTTTTGGGATTTAGGTTGTAGGGTTTGGGGTTTGGTTTGGGATTTAGGGTTTAAAGGTTTTAGGGTTTATGTTTTACGGTTTGGGGTTTTGGGTTTAAGGTTTAGGGTTTAAGGGTTTTAAGGTTTTAGGGTTAAGGGTTTACGGTTTAATTTGAGAACCAAAACTATTCAAATACGTATACGTATATTATTTGATAAATTTGATGATCTTGATTTAAGTAAAAAGAATGATGAAGAGGAAGATTAACTTGTTCATTTAAAAATCTTTTTGAAAATACACCTTTAGCATCTATTTGAAATAGTTTGATATTTTTATGAGATGCATATGCAAGTAGTATTCTGATAGCCATTAACCTTGCAGCCGAAGCAATGGTTTCATCATAATCTATACATTCTTGTTGATTATATCCTTGTGCAACCAATCTTGCTTTGTTTCTAATAACATTTTATTTCTTCGTTCAGCTTGTTTCTGAACACCCACCTTGTTCTAATGATTATTTGATTTTGTGGATCTGGTAGAAGGGTCCAGACCTCGTTTTTTTCGAACTGCAACGACTCTTCTTCATTGCGTCTATCCAAGATTGATCCATGATTAGCTTGTTCAATTGGTTTTGGTTTAATTTGTGATATCGTTGCCATATTCATGTCTATGATTATCATAGGAACATGGTTTAGAGTTTAGGGTTTAGGGTTTCGGGTTCAGGGTTTATAGTTTTAGGGATTTAGGGTTTAGGGTTTTAGGGTTTAGTGTATGGGGTTCAGGGTTTAGGGTTCAGGGTTTAGGGTTTAGGGTTTTAAGGTTTTGGGTGATAGGGTTGGGTTTAGGGTTAAGAGTTTTGGGGTTTAATTTGTAGGGTTTAGGGTTTTGGGGTTTAATTTGTAGGGTTTAGGGTTTTAGGGTTTACGATTTCATGTTAAGGGATTAGGTTTTACGGTTTGGGGTTTAGGGTTTAAGGGTTATAGGTTTAGGGTTTAATTTGAGAACCAAAATTATTGAAATAAATATACATATATTATTTGATAAATTTGATGATCTTGATATAAGTGAAAAGGACGATGAAAAGGAAGATTAACTTGTTCATTTAAAAATCTTTTTAAAAATGCATTCTTAACATCCATTTGAATGAGTTTGATATTTTTATGAGATGCAAATGCAAGTAGTATGCTGATAGCCTATAACCTCGCAACCGGAGCAAAGGTTTTAACATAATCTATACTTTTTTGTAGATTATATCCTTGTGCTACCAATCTTACTTTGTTTAAAATAACTATTCCTTCTTTGTTCAACTTGTTTATGAACACCTACCTTGTTCTAATGATTTTTTGATCTTGTGGATCTGGTAAAAGGGTCCAGACCTCATTTTTTTCGAACTGCAACAGCTCTTCCATTATTGTGTCTATCCAAGATTGATCTGTTATGGCTTCTCTAATTGATTTTGGTTCAATTTGAGATATCATTGCCATATTGTTGTCGATGATTATTATAGGAACATTGTTTAGAGTTTAGGGTATAGGGTTTAGGGTTTTAGGGTTTAGGGTTTTAGGGTTTAGGTTGTAGGGTTTGGGCTTTGGGTTCAGGGTTTAATGGTTTTAGGATTCAGGGTTAAGAGTTTATCTTTTACGGTTTGGGGTTTTGGGTTTAAGGTTTAGTGTTTAAGGGTTTTAGGGTTTGGTGTTCGGAATTTAGGGTTTAGGGTTATGAGTTTAGGGTCAAGAGTTTAGGGTTTTGGGGTTTAATTTGTAGGGTTTAGGGTTGTGGGGTTTAATTTTTAGGGTTATAGGGTTTACGGTTTAGGGTTAAGGGTTTTGGTTTTACGGCCTACGATTTAGGGTTTTAGGGTTACGGGTTTAAGGTTTAATTTGAGAACCAAATCCGTTGAAATAAGTATGCATATATTATTTGATGAATTTGATGATCTTGAGTTATGTAAACAAAATGATAAAGAGGAAACATTAAACTGAAGAGTATGGGAGTAGTCGTGGTTTTGGCTTCATTAATTTTGTATTTTATTAAGAGATCTTTTATGTATTTTTCTTGACATATGAAGATGCCATCTTCATGTTGTTTAATTTGCAAACAAAGAAAATAGCTTAACTCTGTTGCATACTCATTTCGAATTCACTTTGCATGAGATTCAAAAAGTCTACGCACATTGTTTCATTAGTGGATCCAAAGATAATGTTGCAACATATACTTGGACGATTTGTAAATCATTTCAATCTCATTTTTTAAAAAGTGTTGTATCCATTTTTCTAAAAATGCACTCTTAACATCCATTTGAATGAGTTTGATATTTTTATGAGATGAATATGCAAGTAGTATTCTCATAGCCTATAACCTTGCAACCGGAGCAAAGCTTTTGACATAATCTATACTTTCTTGTAGATTATATCCTTGTGCTACCAATCTTGCTTTGTTTTAAATAACTTTTCCTTCTTTGTTCAGCTTGTTTCTGAACACCCACCTTGTTGTAATGATTTTTGATCTTGTGGATCTGGTAAAAGGGTTCAAACCTCATTTTTTCCGAACTGCAACAACTCTTCCATTATTGTGTCTATCACAGATTGACCCGTTATGGCTTCTTTAATTGATTGTGGTTCCATTTGAGATATCATTGCTATATTGTTTTCGATGATTATTGTAGGAACATGGTTTAGAGTTTAGGGTTCGGGGTTTAGGGTTTTAAAGATTTAGGGTTTAGGGTTTTAGGGTTTAGTGTTTGGGGTTTAGGGTTAAGAGTTTAGGGTTTTGGGGTTTATATTGTAGGGTTTGGGGTTTAGGGTTAAGAGTTTAGGGTTTTGGGGTTTAGGGTTAAGAGTTTAGGGTTTTGGGGTTTATATTGTAGGGTTTGGGGTTTAGGGTTAAGAGTTTAGGGTTTTGGGGTTTAGTTGTACGGTTTGGGGTTTTGGGTTTAAGGTTTAGTGTTTAAGGGTTAAGGGATTAGGGTTTAGGGTTTGGTGTTTGGGTTTTAGGATTTTTGGTTTTAGGGTTTTGGGTTTTAGATTTTAGGGTTTGGGTTTTAGGGTTACACGTTTAAGGTTTAACTTGAGAACCAAAACTGTTGAAATAAGTATGCGTATATTATTTGATGAATTTGATGATCTTGAGTTACGTTAAACTGAAGAGTATGGGAGTAGTCATGATTTTGGCTTCATTTATTTTGTATTTTATTGAGAGATCTTTTATGGATTTTTCTTGATATATGAAGATGCCATCTTCATGTTGTTTAATTTGCAAACCAAGAAAATATCTTAATTCTGTCGTCATACTCATTTCGAATTCACTTGGCATGAGATTCAAAAAGTCTACGCACGTTGTTTCATTAGTGGATCCAAAGATAATGTTGCGACATATACTTGGACGATTTGAGTTAAGGGTTTTGGGTTCAGGGTTTATAGTTTTAGGGATTTAGGGTTTAGGGTTTTTGGGTTTTGTGTGTTAGGGTTGGGTTTAGGGATTAGGGTTATAGGGTTTTGGGGTTTAGGTTGTAGGGGTTGGGGTTTAGGGTTTTAGGGTTTACAATTTAGGGTTAAGGGTTTTGGTTTTACGGTTTGGGGTTTAGGGTTTAAGGGTTATGGGCTTAGGGTTTAATTTGAGAACCGAAACTATTGAAATAAGTATACATATATTATTTGATAAATTTGATGATCCTGATTTAAGTTAAAAGGATTATGAAGAGGAAGATTAACTTGTTCAATTGAAAATCTTTTTTTAAAATGCGTTCTTTAAATCCATTTGAAAGAGTTTGATATTTTTATGTGTCGCATTTGCAAGTAGTATTTTGATAGCCTGTAACCTTACAACCAGAGAAAATGTTTTATCATCATCTATACCTTCTGGTAGATTATATGCTTGTGCTACCAATCTTGCTTAGTTTCTAATAACTTTTCCTTCTTTGTTCAGCTTGTTTCTGAACACCCACTTTGTTTTAATGATTGTTTGATCTCGTGGATATGGTACAAGGGTCCAGATCTCATTTTTTTTGAACTGCAGCGACTTTTCCTTCATTGTGTCTATCCAAGATTGATTCATTATAGCTTATTTAATTGATTTTGGTTCAATTTGAGATATCATGGCCATATTGATGTCCATGATTGTTATTGAACATGGTTCAGGGTTTAGGGTTTTAGGGTTGGGGTTCAGGGTGTAGGGTTTATGGTTTAAGGGTTTTAGGGTTTGGTGTTCGAGGTTTAGGTTTTAGGCTTTCAAGTTTAAAGGTTGGGTTTAGAGTTTTAGGGTTTTGGATTTTAGGGTTTCGGGTTTAGGGTTTTAGGGTTTGGAGTTTGGGGTTTTAGGGTTTAAGGTTTTAGGGTTAAGGGTTTATGTTTTACGGTTTGGTGTTTATGATTTAGGATTTAAGGGTTTTAAGGTTTTGGGGTTCAGGGTTTATGTTTTAGGGTTTAAGGGATTTAGAGTGTTTGGGTTAAGGGTTTGGTGTTCGGGGTTTAGGGTTTAGGCTTCTAGTGTTAAGGGTTGGGTTTAGGGTTTACGGTTTTAGGATTTTGGTTTTAGGGTTTATGGGTTTTAGGGTTAAGGGATTAAGGTTTAATTTAAGAACCAAGACTGTTAGTGTTTAGGGTTTTATGGTTTAATTTGACAACCAAAACTGTTTTTGAACACCCACCTTGTTCTAATGATTGTTTGATCTTGTGGATCTGGTAGAAGGTTCCAGATCTTTTTGAAAGAGTTTGACCTTATCATTTAAAAATCTTTTTGAAAATACACCCTTAACATCTATTTGAAAGAGTTTGATATTTTTATGAGATGCATATGCAAGTAGTATTCTGATAGCCATTAACCTTGTAGTCGAAGCAATGGTTTCATCATAATCTATACATTCTTGTTGATTATATCCTTGTGCAACCAATCTTGCTTTGTTTCTAATAACATTTTATTTCTTTGTTCAACTTGTTTCTGAACACACACGTTGTTCTAATGATTATTTGATTTTGTGGATCTGGTAGAAGGGTCCAGACTTCATTTTTTTTGAACTGCAACGACTCTTCTTCATTGCGTCTATCCAAGAATGATCCATGATAGCTTCTTCAATTAGTTTTGGTTTAATTTGAGATATCGTTGCCATAGTGATGTCCATGATTATTATTGGAACATGGTTTAGGGTTTATGTTTTATGGTTTTAGGGTTTGGGGTTCGGGGTGTAGGGATATAGGGTTTAGGGTTTCGTGTTCGGTGTTTAGCGTTTAGAGTTTTTTGGATTAAGGGGTTGGTTTAGGGTTTTAGGATTTATAGTTTAGGGTTAAGGGTTTAGGTTTTACGGTTTGGGGTGTAGGGTTTCGGATTTATGGGTTTTAAGGTTTTAGGTTTAAGGTTTTAGGGTTTAATATGAGAACGAAAACTACTAAAATAAGCATACATATATTATTTGATAAATTGGATGATCTTGATTTAAATAAAAATGATGATGAAGAGGTAGATTAACTTGTTCATTTAATAATCTTTTTAAAAATGCACTCTTAACATCCATTTGAAATAGTTTGATATTTTTATGAGATGCATATGCAAGTAGTATTTTGATAGCCTTTATCGTTGCAACCGGAGCAAACAATTGATCATGATTTATACCTTCTGGTAGATTACATGCTTGTGCTATCAATCTTGCTTTCTTGCTAATAACTTTTCCTTCTTTGTTCAGCTTGTTTTTGAACACCCACATTTTCTAATGACTGATTGATCTTAAGGGTTTTAGGGTTGGGGTTCGGGGTTTAGGGTTTAAGGGTTTGGTGTCCGAGGTTTAGGTGTTAGGTTTTTAAGATTAAGGGTTTGGTTTAGGGTTATGGGTTTTAGGGTTTTAGCGTTTATGGTTTTAGGGTTTACAGTTTAGGGTAAGGGTTTAGGTTTTATGGTTTAGGATTTAGGGTTTAGGATTTAAGGGTTTTATGGTTTTAGGTTTAAGGGTTTAGGGTCTAATTTGAGAACCAAAACTATTGAAATAAGTATACATATATTATTAGATAAATTTGATGATCTTGATTTAAGTAAAAAGGATGATGTAGAGGAAGATTATGAGATGCATTTGCAAGTAGTATTCTGATAGCCTCTAACCTTACAACTAGAGCAAAATTTTATCATTATCTATACCTTCTGGTAGATTATATGCTTATGCTACCTCTGAACACCCACATTGTTTTAATGATTGCTTGATCTTGTGGATCTGGTATAAGGGTCCAGATTGATGCATTATAGCTTATTTAATTGATTTTGGTTCAACTTGAGATATCATTGCCATATTGTTATCCATGATTATATTTGGAACATGGTTTAGAGTTTAGGGATTTAGGGTTGGGGTTCGAGGTTTAGGGTTTCGGGTTTTAGGATTTTAAGGTTTGTTGTTCGAGGTTTAGGTTATCGGCTTTTAGGGTTAAGGGTTGGGTTTAGGGTATCAGGGTTTTGGATTTTGGATTTTAGGGTTTGGGATTCGAGGTGTAGGGTTTAAGAGATTTAGGGTTTAGGGTTTGGTGTTCGAGGTTTAGGGTTTAGGCTTTTAGGGTTAAGGGTTGGGTTTAGGGTTTAATTTGAGAACCAAAATTGTTGAAATAAGTATGCATATATTATTTGATGAATTTGATGATCTTGATTTAAGTAAAATGGATGATAACGAGGAAGATTAATCTGAATAGCATAAGAGTAGTCGTGATTTTGGCTTCATTCATTTTGTATTTTATTAAGAGATCTTTTATGTATTTTTCTTGACATAGGAAAATGCCATCTTCATGCTGTTTAATTTGCAAACCAAGAAAATATCTTTATTCTCCCATCATGAACATTTCGAAATCAATGTGCATGTGATTCGAAAAGTCCACACACATTTTTTCATTATTGGATCCAAAAATAATGTTGCAACATATACTTGGATGATTTGGAAATCATTTCCATCTAATTTTTTCAAAAGTGTTGTATCCATTTTCTTTGGTAATTTTGTTTTTGATTAAAAAAGAGCTTTATCTTTCGTACTAGGCTCAAGGAGCTTGTTTTGACCCATAGAGAGCCTTGGAGAGTTTTAAAACATGATTTTTTTATATTGATCTTTAAAACCAGAGGGTTGACGACCATAAACTTGTTCATTTAAAAATCTATTTAAAAATGCACTATTAAGATCCATAACATCCATTTGAAAGAGTTTGATATTTTTACGAAATGCATATGCAAGTAGTATTCTGATAGCCTCTAACCTTACAACTAAAGCAAAGGTTTTATAATAATTTATACCTTCTTGTTGATTATATCCTTGTGCTACCAATCTTGCTTTGTTTCTAATAACTTTTCCTTATTTGTTCAACTTGTTTCTGAACATCCACCTTGTTCTAATGATTGTTTGATCTTGTGGTTCGGGTACAATGATCTAGACCTTATTTTTTTCAAACTTCAACAGCTCTTCCTTCATTGCGCCTATCCAAGATTGATCCATGATGGCTTTTTTAATTGATTTGGGTTCAATTTGAGATATCGTTGCCATATTGATGTTCGTGATTATTATTGGCACATGGTTTAGGGTTTATGTTTTATGCTTTCAGGGTTAAGGGTTGTAAGTGAAGGTGCAAACACGAGAAGGGGGATTGAATTGTTTTTGACTAACTTGAATACTTTTTAGTTTTAAAACAAAACTGTTATGTATGATATAAAACAAAGTTAGCAGCGGATATAAAGTAAATAAAAACTCAGAATTTTATACTGGTTCACCGTTAACTAGGCTACGTCCAGTCCCTTCACTTTGAAGGATTTCACTAGTTCAAAACCTTGAATTACAAAGTACCACTGACCCTCCAAGTCAGTCTTTTCAAAAAGTCTAACAACCCTAGACTTTTGAGGAAAAGAACCTTGAATCTAATTGCTAAGTAATCTGCTACTCCTTCTGACTCCCTCAGATTGTAGACTCTACTTCAACAACTTAGACCTAACACAAGGGAAAGAAAAACTTAGAGTACTTACTTATGGAAAGCAGATACTCACAATTGACCTCACTGAAGACTTAAGTATTTTGCTTTTGGAAGTGTATGACTCTCAAGTATTTTCGATATCTAATCTTCAGCATTAAGTCTCGATTTATAGTTGAACTTTAGGACTTCATTGATGCTTTACTTCTGGAGTATATTTCGATTAATCTGTTTTGAGAATATTCTGGAGTAGTTTGCTCAAATTCTGTTTTGAGTCTTTTGCTCACTGATGCTTTACTTCTGGAGTGTATTTAGATTAATCTGTTTTAAGCATTTTGCTCCGCTTTTGTTGTGAGCATGCTTTTAGCTAGATTCTGTTTCTCAAGTCTTTTGCTCCAATTCTGTTTTGAGCATTTTTCACTAACATATTCCTCTGACAGATTCCTCTGATGATCATCCTCTAGTGACGTCATCCTCTGATTTCTGTTTTTGGTGACATCATCTTCAGAGTATGACGTCACTAGAGGATGATCATCAGAGGAATCTATTAGAGGAATATGTTAGAGAAAAATGCTCAAAACAATATTGGAGCAAAAGACTCGAGAAACAGAATCTAGCTAAAAATATGCTCAAAATATAATCTGAGAAAAATGCTCAAAACAGAATTGGAGCAAAAGATTGAGAAACAAAATCTAGCTAAAAGCATGCTCAAAACAGATTAATTGAAATACACTCAAGAAGTAAAGCATCAGTGAGCAAAAGACTCAAAACAGAATTTGAGCAAACTACTCAAGAATATTCTCAAAACAGATTAATCGAAATACACTCTATTAGTAAAGCATCAGTGAAGTCCTAATTTCAACTATAAATAGAGGCTTAATGCTGAAGAATAATGCATTGAAAAACACAAGAACTCAAGCTTCAATTCAAAGTTATCTGAGAGTTCAAAAGAGAGAAACACAAATGAGCAACAACAATATTTTCTAAGTGTTTTCGAGAGAGAAATACAGTGCAACAATAAGCTTTCCAGAAGCAATAAAAGAGTGCAAGAATAAGTGCAGCAAACAGCTTTCCAGAAGCAACGTTGCAAAGTTTCAAACCTTTATTATATAACCCGATAGTGGTGTAGATTCCTTTTTTAATCTGGGGTTGTCAGATTGGTAGGAGAAGACTTGACTTGTAGAGTCAAGGTGTTGTTATCGTTCCTCAAAAGTCTGGGGTTGTCAGGCTGTTTGAGAAGACTTGGCTGGTTTAGTCAAGGTGTTGTTGTTCCTTAAAAGTCTGGGGTTGTCAGGCTGTTTAAGAAGACTTGGCGGGTATAGTCAAGGTGTTGTTGTTCCTCAAAAGTCTGGGGTTGTTAGGCTGTTTGGCAAGACTGACTTGAAGGGTCAGTGGTGTTGTAATTCAAAGGAGTTTGAATTAGTGAAAAGGCCTTATGGAGGAAGGGACTGGACGTAGCCTAGTTAACGGTGAACCGGTATAAATTGTTGTGTTATTATGTTATTATTATACGCTGCTGAATATGATTAGTTATTTATCGATAAATTCAAATCAACATTTAACAAATCAACAAAAGTAATTAAGTTTGACAAACACAATTCAACCCCCCTTCTCGTGTTTGCACCTTCAATTGGCATCAGAGCTCGGTCTCAAGGCTGAGCACTTTACAGTGTTTGAGGAAAGATCCAAGGGATCAACATGTTTAGATTCAACGAAGAAGCTACTGGAGGAAACATCAACAGACCACCTCTGTTTGATGGAGAACGATTTGAATACAAGAAGGACAGGTTGAGAAGTTTTTTTATTTCACAAGATCCTGAACTTTGGGACTTGGTGGAAGATGGTTATACTGCTCCAGAAGATGCTGATAGTGTTAAAATTTCCAGAAAAGATATGGATGCTGATCAGAAGAAGATGTTCAAGGTGCATCACAAATCCAGAACGTTCATGATCAATTCAATCACGTTCAAGGAGTTCGACAAATGCACTAACAGAGAAACATCGAAGAGCATCTATGATAGTATGATTCTGACTTACGAAGGCAGTAAGCAAGTCCAAGAAGTAAAGGCTAACATTCTAGTCAAGAAGTACGAGTTATTCAAGATGGAAGAACATGAAGACATTGAAACTATGTTTTCCAGATTCCAGACTCTAGTATTAGGATTAAGGGTACTAGAAAAGAGCTACACTACTGCTGATCATGTAAGGAAAATACTTAGAAGTCTGACAATCAAGTGGAGACAAAAAATCACTCCTATTCAGGAAGCTAAAGATATGAATACTCTAAAGCTGGAAGAATTAATCAGCTCTCTCAGATCAAATGAAATTGAGTTGGAAGAAGATGAACCCAAGAAGAAGAACAAAACTCTAGCTCTGAAATCCAAGCAGAAGAAGGCTCTGAAAGCAACATCAGTATCAGAAGATAGTGATTCAGACAATCAAAGTCTGAACTCAGAGGAAGAAGAGATTGCTTTCTTATCCAGAAAGTTCAGAAAGATGTGGGACAACAGAAGGAATAAATTTTCCCAAAGATATTCCAAGCAGTCTAACAAAGGAAGTGATGATGCACATGACAAGAAAGGCATTATCTGCTACGGATGCAATGAATCTGGACATATCAAGTCAGAATGTCCAAATATGGAGAAAGGGAAGTACCAGAGGAAAGATTTCAGAACTAAGAAGAAAAGCATGATGGCTACATGGGATGATTCTGATGAATCTTCTGAAGATGAACATGTAGATTTGGCTATGATGGCTCACACTAACTCTGGATGCAACATAGAATCTGATTCTGGAAGAGAATCAGAAGATGATGAAACTGAGGTATATTTTGAATTCACTCGATCTGATTTGATTACTGCTCTAAATGATTTTTTAAGCAGTAATTAAAAATATTCTTTAAAACTAAAAACTCTTAAGAAAGAAAATACAAATCTAACAGAAGAAGTTAATGTTTTAAAGAATCAGATTGCAGAATTTAAAATAGAAGGTGTCATTCTTGAAACTGATATTGCAGAATTGAAAACAGAGAATGTATGTTTGAAAAACAATTTTGCTGAACTTAAAGATGAAAGTTTAAATCTGAAAAATAATTATAATTCAACAACAATTGAAAATACCACAAGTAATTCTAATATGCATGAACAAGTTCTTCAAGAATTTCTTGATAGTGGTATGGAAAGAAGCAAATATGCTTCTATGATTTATGGAGTCAGTAGGAATGGAAATAGAGGTATAGGATTTGAAGAAACAATAATTAAACCTAAACCTATGTTTAAACCTGTTTCCTCTGATATAGTGTGTACTGTTTGTTACAATAAAGGTATTTCCAAAGTGTCTTGTCCTATGCTAAATACAAGGGAAAACAAGAAACTTTTCAAGACTAACAAACCTGGACACAACAAGATTTGGGTACCAAAAGATAAAATTGTCAATGTTGCAGATGTTCTAAGCAACCAAATTGAAACACCAGTCATGGTGCCTGGTCAATGGATGCTGGCAATATATGAAGGGAAAAAGGTCTATGTTCCAACATCTACCAAACAAAAGCCAATTGACTCTGGTAGAAGAAGAACTAGTCAACACAATACCTATCAGAACCAGAACCAGAATCATAGGAGGAACATGAAATATCAAAGAAATCACACATATCACACAAATCAGAACAGATAGAGAAATCACTCATATCAACAAACCTGGAACTACCAGAAGAATAAGAATTACCATCAGTTCCAGAACCAGAAGAATCAGAATTATAATCAGTTCCAGAATTATCAGACGAACCTGATATATCATCAGAAAGAGAAGAATAAGAATCAGGAGAGTTGTTCAAACACTCCAATAAAATTCATCAACATTACAAACTAGAAAGGGAATTCAAATCCCTTCATCCAAACCATCTAATCACAGAACATACATATTCAAAATCTGAAAATCAGAAACAAGAGGATTTTCAGAGTAAAACTGAAACTGTTGACATAGAGGTTACATCTTGCTGTAAATAATATTATTGTTTGATATTTATGTTTAATGTGATAACAAGAAGCTTGATCTTAAAAATCAAAGCTAGATAAGTATTCTGCAGGTTTTCAAACTGTCAGAGGAACCAAGTGATTCACGTGATGTGAACACTTCAACAGAAACGGTATTTCAGTGGTTTCAAAATCAAGCAGAAACCACCAGAAGCAGAATTAATGGTTTGGCTGTATTGAGTTCATTTTTAAATTATTTGATTTGTATTATGTTATATGACAAATAGCTTGACCTGAAAAGTCAAAGCAAGATGAAGCTGATGCAGGTTAACCAGAACTAGAGGAAACTGATGCTGGTTTACCAGAACCAGAGGAAACCGATACAGACCTACCAGAACCTGAAGCTGATGCTGGTTTACCAGAATCAGAGGAAGCTGATGCAAATCTACTAGAATCAGAAGCTGATATAGATCGATCAGAACCAGAAGCTGATGCAGGCAAAAGAACTTGAAAAAGCAGAAGCTACCAGCAAGCATATGACAAATCTTCAGAGGATGAATCTGAAGATAAGTCAAAAGAAAGATATGAATGGAAGTACAAATCCTCACATCCCGAAATGCTAATCATTGGGAGTGCAAGTGATCCCTTAAGGACCAGATCATCACTTAAAGAAACAGTTTGTTTGGCTTACTCTCATCTATTGAGCCTACTTTTGTTGATGAAGCACTGAGGGAAGATGGATGGATGGATTCCTGCCATGCAAGAGGATTTAAATGAATTTAAGAGGAATGATGTTTGGGATCTAGTTCGAAGACCAGAGAAGAACATTGTGGGAACCAAGTGGGTATTCAGAAATAAGCTAAATGAAAAGGGTGAAGTAGTTAGAAACAAGGCAAGGCTTGTGGCACAAGGTTACAGTCAACAATAGGGCATTAATTAAACTCAGACATTTGCTCCAGTGGCCAGGTTAGAAGCTATTTGTATCTTATTGTCTTTTGTTGCAAATAATAATATCAAATTATTTCAAATGGATGGTAAAAGTGCTTTTCTCAATGGTTATTTGAGTGAAGAGGTATATGTTAAACAACCTTCAGGTTTTGAAAATTCTGAATTTCCAAACCATGTCATTAAACTTAGAAAATCCTTGTATGGGTTAAAACAAGCACCTAGAGCATCGTACGATGGACTTAGTAATTTCTTACTTAAAAATAACTTTGAAAAAGGGCAAATAGACAATACTTTGTTTAGCAGATCAATAGACAATGATATTATGATCATTCAAATTTATGTTGATGATATTATTTTTGAATCTACTAATGGCATTCTTTGTCAAGAATTTTCTGAATTAATGGAGCATGAATTTCAAATGAGTATGATGGGAGAACTTAAGTTCTTTCTAGGAATACAAATTCAGCAAAGTCCATAAGGTATTTACATTCACCAAACTAAATATACAAAGGAACTTCTCATGAAGTTTAAAATGAGTTTTTGCAAACCTATGGCTACACCAATGCATCATACTTGTTCACTTGATAAAGATGAATCAGGCCAAAAAAGTTGACCAGAAAATCTACAGAGGAATGATCGGATCATTACTCTACCTTACTGCTTCTAGACCTGATATCATATTCAGTGTGTGTGTATGTGCTCGATTTCAATCTGATCCTAGAGAATCTCATCTAACTGCTGTTAAGAGAATTCTTAGATATCTGAAAAAGTACTACCAATCTCACCTTGTTTTACAAGAAAACTCCTACATACAAACTGAGTGGATACTATGATTCTGACTATGCTGGAGATAAACTTGAAAGAAAAAGCACCAGTGGCTATTGTACCTTTTTAGGAGACAATTTAATTTCGTGGTCCAGTAAGAGACAACACACCATTGTCATGTCAACAGCAGAGGATGAATACATTTCAGCAGGTGGCTGCAGCTCTCGACTACTCTGGATGAAGCATCAACTTGAAGACTACAAAATATTACAATCCAACATACTCATCTATTGTGATAACACCTCTGCAATATGCCTAACCAAAAACCTTATCCTACATTCTAGAGCCAAACACATAGAGATCATGAAGGTGCAAACACGAGAAGGGGGGTGGAATTGTGTTTGACTAACTTGAATACTTTTCCTGTTTTTACACTTTTAAAACAAAACTTGATGTATGAATAAAAATAGAGTTAGCAGCGAATATAAAGTAAAAATAAAACACAGAATTTTTATACTGATTCACCGTTAACGAGGCTACGTCCAATCCCTTCACCTTGAAGGATTTCACTAATTCAAACCTTGAATTACAACAGTTCCACTGACCCTCCAAGTCAGTCTTCTCAAACAGTCTAACAATCCTAGACTCTTGAGGAATACAACACCTTGACTTCCTAAGTCAAGTCTTCTCCTGCCAATCTGACAACCCTAGATTGTAGAAGGAATTACAACGCCTTGAATCTAATTGCCAAGTAATTTGCTACCTCTTCTGACTCCCTCAAATTATAGACTCTACTTCAACAACTTAGATCTAACTCAAGGGAAAGAAAATAACACAAGTGCTTGCTTCTTAAAAGTTGGAACTCACAATTAACCTCACTGAAAACTTGAGTGTTTGCTTTGGAAGTGTATGACTCTTTTGTGATTTTTTATACTAAGTATTCTGCCTTGAGCCTCCTTTTATAGATGCGAATTAGGGCCTCTTCCAAGCTTAATTTCGAGCTGTATCTTGCTGGATTCTCTTGCAAAAATATCTTGACCAATCAGGCTTCACTTAAATAAAAAACATGTCTTTTTTATGCTTCAGATTTTGTTTCAAAAATAACTTGCCAATCATGTCTTTAGTTTCTTCCCGCCAACAGCTCCTGATCTTCCATACGACTTCACTTTATTTTTGTAACAAATCCTTTTAATACTTTGATCAAAATAAATTAAAATCTCCACCGTTAATCCTCATGATTAAATCTGGACTAATTGATCTTCTGCGCTAGTCCCGTCTAGACCATACTAAGTGATCTGCTGTGATCCTCTGATTTCGGCCAACCCTGGAGCACACTTTCTGATCTTCTGATCTCGGCCAACACTGGGCCATGGTCTGATCTGCTGTGATTCTCTTATCTCGGTCAATGTTGGACCACACTTTCTGACCTTCTGATTTCGGCCAACACTGGGCCATGGTCTGATCTTCTGATCTCGGCCAACACTGAGCCAAATACTTAAATCTGAACCATTGATGTGAATATCTTCCCTCTGATCTGGACCAATTCTGGACTTGGTCTGGATTAAACTGAAATTAAATCTGGACAAATAATATTTCAGTCTGGACATTTTACCTTCTGTTTTGGATCAGTTATGGATCAAATCTGGAGATCATTTCTTCTGGTATGGACTTAGTTTCATACCCTGAACCATGCTATCTTCTGGTTTGGGTAAAATCTGGATTAATTCCTTTGTTCTGGACCCATTAATTTACCCTCTGATTAAGTCTGGATCAAGTCTAGGCTGTTTATTATTTCACTGCCAGGCCATCTTCTGGTCAGAATAACTTATGGATTAAGTCTGACTTATGAATCCTACTGGTCTGGATCAAGTCTCCCTCTGGCAGGCTTCCTTCTGGTCTGGACCGGGTCTCCTTCTGACTTTGCTTCCTTCTGATCTGAAACGGCAAAGATATCTTCTGGTGATGTTTTGACATCCTGGAGTATCTTCTGGTACCTTCAGGATTCAATCACTGGAATCCTTTGATTTTTTGCTTCTGATTACTTCAGCTTCTGGTGGCATTTGATTTAATAATTCAAGGTTCAAAATAAGATTACATGGAGTGCTTTTGTAAACATCAAAATCCTAAGTACTTAGAACTAACTTGGTTCCAACAGATCAAACACCACTTCGTCAGAGATTATGTTCAAAAAGGGGTACTTAACATTCAATTTGTAGACACTGATCATCAATGGGCTGACATATTCACTAAACCACTACCTGAAGATAGGTTTGAATTCATCAAGAAAAACCTTAATCTTATCTTCATCCCTAACCTAATAGCTTAGTTTAAGTTTTTGTATGTTATTTTTTTTCGTGTACTTTTATAATTAAAAAAAAATCAGAAAAGAAAAAAAAATAAAAAATAAAAAACAAAGGATCTCTTTTCTTCATTCAATCCTTTTTGTTTGATGACAAAGGGGGAGAAGATGTAATATTTGATAAAATATCTGAGGGAAAAGATGATGTATTTGAAAGGAGAAGAAGATGATGTATGATGTGTTAGATATGATATCTGGGCATTAGACTTAGGGGGAGAAAATATAAAATGAAGCTTAGTCTTAAGGGGAGTTAAAGTCAAAAGAAAGAAAAAGTATTATAAAAAATACATTGTTTGTCATCATCAAAAAAGGGGAAGATTGTTGGAACCGAGTTGGTTCTTGCAATTAAAGTTTTGATGTTAACAAATGTATTTTATGAAAATAACATATTTGATTTAGAAGAAGAATGAAAAATGTCACCAGAAGAATAGATCAGAGGATGACGTTACCAGAAGCATAAATCAGAGGATGACGTCACCAGAAGATGACATCACCAGAGGATGATCATCAGAGGAATTTGTTAGAGGAATATGTTAGAGAAAAATGCTCAAAACAGAATTGGAGCAAAAGACTCGAGAAACAGAATCTAGCTAAAAATATGCTCAAAACAGAATCTGAGAAAAATGCTCAAAACAGAATTGGAGCAAAAGACTCGAGAAACAAAATCTAGCTAAAAGCATGCTCAAAACAGATTAATTGAAATACACTCAAGAAGTAAAGCATCAGTGAGCAAAAGACTCAAAACAGAATTTGAGCAAACTACTCCAGAATATTCTCAAAACAGATTAATCGAAATACACTCCATAAGTAAAGCATCAGTGAAGTCCTAATTTCAACTATAAATAGAGGCTTAATGCTGAAGAATAATCCATTGAAAAACACAAGAACTCAAGCTTCAATTCAAAGTTATCTGAGAGTTCAAAAAAGAGAAACACAAATGAGCAAGAGCAATATTTTCCAAGTGTTTTCGAGAGAGAAATACAGTGCAACAATAAGCTTTCCAGAAGCAATAAAAGAGTACAAGAATAAGTGCAACAAACATTTTTCCAGAAGCAACGTTGCAAAGTTTCAAACCTTTATTATATAACCCGATAGTGGTGTAGATTCCTTTTTCAATCTGGGATTGTCAGATTGGTAGGAGAAGACTTGACTTGTAGAGTCAAGGTGTTGTTATCGTTCCTCAAAAGTCTGGGGTTGTCAGGCTGTTTGAGAAGACTTGGCTGGTTTAGTCAAGGTGTTGTTGTTCCTCAAAAGTCTGGGGTTGTCAGGCTGTTTGGGAAGACTGGCTTGAAGGGTCAGTGGTGTTGTAATTCAAAGGAGTTTGAATTAGTGAAAAGGTCTTCTGGAGGAAGGGACTGGACGTAGCCTAGTTAACGGTGAACCAGTATAAATTGTTGTGTTATTATGTTATTATTATCCGTTGCTGATTCTGATTAGTTATTTATCGAATAATTCAAACCAACATTTAACAAAACAACAAAAGTAATTAAGTTTGACAAACACAATTCAACCCCTTTCTCGTGTTAGCACCGTGAAAGAGTATAAGGATTTAGGGTTTTCGGGTTTAGGTTGTAGGTGTTGGAACCAAGTTGGTTCTAAGTACTTAGGATTTTGATGTTTACAATAGCACTCCATGTAATCTTATTTTGAACCTTGAATTATTAAATCAAATGTCACCAGAAGTTGAAGATTGCATAAGCAGAAAATGCATCCAGAATGCATTTTGGAATTACTAGAGGATACACCAGGATGTCAAAACACTACAAGAGGATATCTTTGTTGGCCCAGATCAGAAGGAAGCAAATTCAGAAGGAGACCTGGACCAGACCAGAAGGAAGCCTGCCATAGGGAGAGTTGTTCCAAACCAGAAGGAATCAAATGTCAGATTTATTCCAGAAGTTATTCTGACCAGAACATGGTCTGGCAGTGAAATGATAAACAGTCCAGACTTGTTCCAGACTTAATCAGAGGATGAATTAATGGGTCCAGAACAAAGGAATTAATCCAGATTTGACCTAGACCAGAAGATAGCATGGTTCAGGGTATGAAACTAAGTCCAGACCAGAAGAAATGATTTCCAGAATTGATCTAGACCTGATCCAAAATCAAAGGTAAAATGTCCAGACTGAAATATTACTTGTCTAGATTTAATTTCAGTTTAATCCAGACCAAGTCTAGAAGTGGTCCAGATCAATGGTTCAGTTTTAATTATTTGGCCCAGTATTGGCTGAGATCAGAAGATCATACCATGGCCCAGTGTTGGCCGAAATCAAAAGGACAGAAAGTGTGGTCCAGCAGTGGCCGAGATCAAAGGATCACAGCAGATCAGTTTGCTGGACCAAGATGGCCGAGATCAGAAGATCAGAAGGTTAGGAAGTATGGTCCAGAGATGGCCGAAATCAGAGGATCACAGCATATCAATTAATATGGTCCAGATGTGGACTAGTGCAGAAGATCAAATGGTTCAGATTTAATCATGAGGATTAACGGTGGAGATTTTAATTTATTTTGATCAAAGTATTAAAAAGATTTGTTACAAAAATAAAGTGAAGTATTGTGGAAATAAGGAGCTGTTGGCGGGAAGGAACTAAAGACTTGATTGGCCAGTTATTTTGAAAGAAAATCTTAAGCTTAATAAAAGATATGTTTTTTATTTAAATAAAGCCCAATTGGTCAAGTTATTTTTGCAAGAGAATCCAGCAAGATTCAGCTCGAAATTAAGCTTGGAAGAGGCCCAAATCTGCATCTATAAAAGGAGGCTCAAGGCAGAATACTTAGCATCGAAAATTAAAAAGAGTCATACACTTCCAAAGCAAACACTCAAGTTTTCAATGAGGTCAATTGTGAGTTCCAGCTTTCAAGAAGCCAGCACTCTTGTTATTTTCTTTCTTATGTTAGATCTAAGTTGTTGAAGTAGAGTCTACAATCTGATGGAGTCAGAAGGGGTAGCAGATTACTGGGCAATTAGATTCAAAGGGTTATAATTCCTTCTACAATCTGGGGTTGTCAGATTGGCAGGAGCAGAAAGGTGTTGTATTCCTCAAGAGTCTAGGATTGTTAGACTATTTGAGAAGACTGACTTGGAGGGTCAGTAGAACTGCTGTAATTCAAGGTTTGAATTAGTGAAATCCTTCAAGGTGAAGGGACTAGACGTAGCCTCGTTAACGGTGAACTAGTATAAAAATTATGTGTTTTATTTTTATTTTATATCCGCTGCTAACTCTGTTTTTCATCAAGTTTTGTTTTAAAAGTATAAAAACAAGAAAAGTAATCAAGTTAGTCAAACACAATTCAACCCCCCTTCTCGTGTTTGCACCTTCAATTGGCATAAGAGCTCGGTCTCAAGGCTGAGCACTTAACAGTGTTTGAGGAAAGGTCAAAGTGGTTCAACATGGAAGAATCCAGAGAAGAATTGGGAGGCAACATCAACAGACCACCACTGTTTGATGGAGAAAGGTTTAAACATTAGAATGACAGAATGAGAAGCTTTGTCATATCTCAAGATCCTTAACTATGGAAGATGATAGTCAAAGGATACACTGCACCTACTGATCCAGAAGATCCAACTAAACAACTAGACATGGATGATATGAAACCAGATCAGAGCAGATTACACAAATTTCATCACAAGTCCAGAAACATCATGATCAATGCCATCACATTCAAGGAATTTGAAAGATGCACAGATAAAGAAACAGCAAAGAGCATATTCGACAGTCTGGTTCTGACCTATGAAGGAAGCCAGCAGGTTCAAGAAGCAAGAGCTAACATACTGGTCAAACAGTATGAAATGTTCAAGATGGAAGATGATGAAAACATTGATGGAATGTTCTGCAGATTCCAGACTCTGATATCTAGACTGAAGGTCTTGAAGAAAAGCTACACAACAGCAAATCATTCAAGAATATTCTCATAAGCTTACCAGCCAAATGGAGACCAAAGGTTACTGCAGTACAGGAATCTAGGGATCTGAATACCTTAAAGCTTGAAGATCTAATCAGCTCACTCAGGTCTCATGAAATAGAACTAGAAGCAGATGAACCTAAGAAGAAGAAGAATCTGGCTCTGAAGTCGAAACAGAAGAAAGCTACAAGGGCAGCATCAGAATCAGAGGATAGTGACAGTGATTGTGATGATATGGCTTACTTAACCAAAAAGATGGTTAAGATCTGGGAAAACAGGAAGAGAAGAAGCTTCAAGAAGAAACATAACAACAAAGAAAAGGAAGAATCTAACAAGAAGAGTATTGTTTGTTATGAATGCAATAAACCTTGACATATCAAGTCAGAATATCCAAATCTGGAAAAAGGCAACAGCACAAGAAGAGTTCCAGATTCAGAAAGAATGGTCTGATGGCAGCCTGGGATGTATCAGAATCAGAAGAAGAATCATCTGATTAAGAAGAGGCAGAAACAGCAATGAAGGCACACATCAGGTCTGCTTCTGGACCTCATAAAGGCACGAATTCAAGAAGGAAAACAAGCAGAAGGAAGAATGATCGAAGCAATCATTCAGGCAAGTTTGGAAGCACATCAGAGGAAGCAATTCTGTCTCTGATTGCTCATACCAATTCAAGTTTTGGATACAAAACTGAAGTTGCAAGACTCAAATCTGAAAACCAAACTCTCAAAAGTAATATATGTTCCACATCCAAAACTATTTGTGAATCTGATATGCATGAACAATTTTTTCAAAACTTTATTTCTAATGGAATGGAAAGAAGTAAATATGCATCTATGATTTATGGAAATAGTAACACTGGAAAGAGAGGTCTTGGTTTTACAGAAACAATTACTGAAAGTAAAGCTGTTCATTCTGATGTTTTATGCATTGTTTGTGCTAAGAAAGGTCACTCTGAATTATCTTGTCCAATGGTAATATCTGAACAAGATCAAAGAGTTGTTAAGACTAACAAACCTGGACCCAATCAGTTCTGGGTACCAAAAGATCAAATTATCTATGTTGCAGATGTTATGAGCAACCAGAAGGAGACACCAACAATGGTGCCTAGACAATGGATGTTGGCAATGCACAAGCAGAAGAAGCTTTATGTTCCTGCTACAACAAGACAAAGGCAATCAGAGTCTGATGGAAGAAGGTCTGGTCAACTCAACCAGAACCAGAATCGGAATCAGAACCAAAACTGGAACCAGAATCAAAACTGGAACCAAAATCAAAACAGGAACTGGAACCAGAACCAAAGCTGGAACCAGCATCAGAAGCATAGAAACTGGAACCAGAACTGGAATCAGTATCAGAAGCACAGGAACTGGAACCAGAATCAACTCTGGAACTAGAATCAGAATCAGTATTGGAACCAGAACCAGAATCAGATCAGAAATTACCAGAATCACCAGAATTACAAAATTCATCAGAACCACCAGATTCACCCAAATCACCAGAATTACCAAATTCATCAGAACCACCAGATTCACCCAAATCACCAAAATTACCAAAATCAAAACATGTTCCAGAATCATCAGAGGAACATGGTTTATAAACCAAAGCAGAATCAAGAAAACTGCTCAAACAGACCAGAAGAAGAACTGGCTCTAATGGTTCGAACAGAAGCTAAGTCTGAATCTGAGTCTGACTCTGACTCTAATTCTAACAGAGAAAAGGAAAGGTGTGATCAGCAACACAAAACTTGGTATCTTGACAGTGGCTGCTCCAAGCACATGACAGGAGATAAATCTATGTTTCTGGATCTGACTATGAAGAATGGAGGCAAAGTTTCCTTTGGAGGAAACCAAAAAGGTTAGATTATTGGTACAGGAACTGTTGGTAACACTTCTTCTCCCCTTTCTATTAAAAATGTTCTGTTAGTTAAAGGGCTAAAACACAATCTTCTGAGCATAAGTCAATTAAGTGATTGCAATTATGATGTTATCTTTAATCAAAAAACTTGCAAAGCTGTCAGTCAACTTGATGGAACTGTTTTATTTACCGGCACTAGGAAGGATAATGTTTATAAATTTGATCTTTTTAGTCTTGCTAAGCAACAGGTTAAATGCCTATTATCTGTAAGTGAGCAGAATCTGATTTGGCACAAGAGGCTAGGGCATGAAAACCCTAGACTTATATCCGAGTTGAGCAAACTCCAGTTGGTAAGAAGGCTTCCCAAGGTAAGTTCCAAAACTGAGATTATGTGTGAAGCATGTTAAAGAGGTAAACAAACTAAAAGCTCTTTTAAAACTAAAAATTGTGTTTCCACCTCTCAACCACTTGAACTGCTTCACTTAGATCTGTTTGGTCCTGTTCAAATAGCTTCCCTCAATGGTAAGAAATATGGTTTTGTGATTGTTGATGATTACTCAAGGTGGACTTGGGTAAAATTTTTAAAGAACAAAGTGAAGGTGCAAACACGAGAAGGGGGGTTGAATTGTGTTTGACTTAACTTGAATACTTTTCCTGTTTTAATACTTTCAAAACAAAACTTGATGTATAATTAAAACAGAGTTAGCAGCGAATAAAAATAAAAATAAAAACTCACAGATTTAATACTAGTTCACCGTTAACGAGGCTACGTCCAATCCGTTCGCCTTGAAGGATTTCACTAATTCAATCTTGAATTACAACCTTGCTACTGACCCTCCAAGTTAGTCTTCTCAATAGTCTAACAATCCTAGACTTCTTGAGGAAAACAACCTTGTCTTCAGCCAATCTGACAACCCCTGATTGTAGAAGAAATCACAACACTATGAATCTAATTGCTAAGTACCTTGCTACCCTTTCTGATTCCCTCAGTTTGTAGACTCTACTTCAACAACTTAGATACCACCCTATCTAATTGCCAAGTACCCTGCTACCTCTACTGACTCCCTCAGATTGTAGACTCTACTTCAACAACTTAGATTTGCCACAGTGGAAAGAAAATAACACGAGTACTTGCTTCTTGAAAGCTAAAACTCACAATTGACTTCTATGAAAATTTGGATGTTTGTTGCTTTGGAAGTGTATGACTCTTTTGTGATTTTCGATTCTTTATTCTTCAGCATTAAGTCTCTATTTATAGTTGAACTTTAGAACTTCACTGATGCTTTACTTCTGTAGTATATTCAGATTAATCTATTTTGAAAAGATTTTGGAGTATTTTGCTCAGATTCTGTTTTGAGCCTTTTGCTCACTGATCTGTTTTGAGCATTTTGCAACGCTTCTATTTTGAGCATTTTTCTCAGATTCTTTAATTCTCATGATCAAATCTGCACCATTGGATCTTAATGCGATAGTCCACATATGGACCAGCCTATTTGATATTCTGTGATCCTCTGATTTCGGCCTTTGCTGGACTGCACAGTTTGTCCCTCTGATTTCGGCCACCACTGGGCCATGGTCTGATTTTCTGATTTGGACCATCACTGGACCAAATAATTATTTATGAACCATTGATCTGGAAAGTTTTACTCTGATCTAGACAGATTCTGGACTTTGGTCTGGAACAAAATGAAATTAACTTGAACAAAAAATATTTCAATCTGGACATTTTACCTTTAATTTTGGACCAGGTCTGGATTGATTTTGGAACTCATTTCTTTTGGTCTGGACTTAGTTCCATGCCCTGAATCATGCTATCTTATGATCTGGGCCAAATCTGAATTGATCCTTTTGTTCTGAACTCATAAACATACCTTCTGGTCAAGTCTGGAACAAGTCTGCACTATGTAATTTTTTACTGCTAGGCCATCTTCTGGTCAGAATAACTTCTGGAATAAAATTGATATTTGACTCCTGTTTGTCTGGAACAACTCTCCTTCTGGCAGGCTTTCCAATGGTATGATCCATGTTTCATTATGATTTTTCTTCCTTTTGTTCTGAGCCACCAAACATATCCTCTGGTGATGTTTTGACATCCTGGAACATCTTCTGAAAATTCCAGAATTCATTTTCCTTTGATCTTTGCTTCTGTTTCCTTCAGTTTCTGGGGCATTTAACTTAATAATTCAAAGTACACAATAAGTTTACATTGAGTACCTTTGTAAGCATCAAATCCTAAGTACTTAGAACCAACTTGGTTCCAACACAAAGATGAATCTCACAAAGTATTTATTTCTTTCTATAAACAAGTTATGAATGAACAGGGTATTAAGATCATAACCATCAGAAGCGATCATGGAGGTGAATTCGAGAACAAGTATTTTGAGGAATTCTTTGGTGAGAATGGCATCTCTCACAACTTCTCATCCCCCAGAACACCTCAACAGAATGGAGTAGTAGAAAGGAAGAACAGATCACTGCAGGAGATGGCCAGAACCATGCTGAATGATATGAAGGTTGCCACCTACCTTTGGCTGCATCTGTTTTATGTTGAACACTAAAGATAACCTAGCTAAGTTTTATTCTATATCTCAAAAGTGTATCTTTATTGGCTACTCTGAGAGATCAAAAGCTTATAGGGTGTTTAACAAAGAAACTAACAATGTGGAAGAATCAATCCACATTAAGTTTGATGATAAACAGCTTGACTCTGAAAAGTCAAAGCAAGATGAGGAAATTGCAGGTGAACCAGAGGCACAGGCACCAGAAGCTGAATCAGCAGCAGAATCTGAGAAAGATCAAGATGAAGAAGAACATGCTGACTCTGAAAACAAGTCAGAGGGAAAGAACGAATGGAAGTACAAGTCTTCACATCCAGAATCTCTCATTATTGGCAGTGCAGCAGAACCTTTAAAGACCAGATCATCAAGTAGAGAAACCAGTCTGTTTGGTTTACTCTCAACAATTGAACCAAGCAATGTTGATGAGGCTTTGGCAGAGGAATTTTGGATACTTGCAATGCAAGAAGAGCTGAATGAATTCCAAAGGAATGATGTTTGGGATCTGGTACCTAGACCAAACAAAAACATTATTGGAACCAAGTGGGTGTTCAGAAATAAACTAAATGAAAAAGGTGAAGTGGTAAGGAACAAAGCCAGGCTTGTAGCTGAAGGATACAGTCAACAGGAAGGTATAGATTACACTGAAACTTTTGCTCCAGTGGCCAGGTTAGAAGCAATTAGAATTCTCTTATCATTTGCTGCTAATCATGATATAATGTTGTATCAAATGGATGTTAAAAGTGCATTCTTAAATGGCTACATAAGTGAGGAAGTCTATGTCAAATAGCCCCCTAGATTTGAAGATTCTGATTTCCAGACCATGTTTTTAAACTTAAAAACTCCTTATATGGTTTAAAACAAGCACCAAGGGCATGGTATGACAGACTTAGTAACTTTCTGCTTAAGAATGAATTTAATAGAGGCCAGAATGATAATACTCTATTTAGGAAATCCATTAAAAATGATATTTTGATTATTCAAGTTTATGTTGATGATATCATATTTGGATCGACTAATGGCACTTTGTGCAAAGAGTTCTCTGACCTGATGCAGAAAGAGTTCCAAATGAGCATGATGGGAGAACTCAAGATCTTCTTGGGAATTCAGATTCACCAAGGTAAATCAAGTATACTCATTCACCAATCTAAATATACTAAAGAACTTCTTAAAAAGTTCAAAATGAGTGAATGTAAGCCTATGGCCACTCCCATGCACCCAACCTACTCACTTGAGAAAGATGAAACCAGCCAAAAGGTAGACCAGAAAACATACAGAGGTATGATTGGATCCCTTCTATATTTAACTGCTTCTAGACCTGACATCTTGTTTAGTGTTGTGTCTGTGCCCGATTTCAAGCTGACCTTAGGGAATCCCATTTAACTGCTGTCAAATGAATTATGAGATACCTTAAAGGAACCACCAACCTTACCCTGTTATACAAGAAAACCCCCACCTACAAACTCACAGGTTTTTGAGATTCCGACTATGCTGGAGACAAGCTGGAAAGGAAAAGTACAAGTGGCAACTGCACGTTCTTAGGTGATAATTTGATCTCTTGGTCAAGCAAAAGACAAAGCACCATTGCCATGTCAACAACTGAAGCTGAGTATATATCAGTAGCAGGATGCAGTTCACAGTTACTCTAGATGAAACACCAACTTGAAGATTACAACATCTTTGAAACCAATATCCCTTTGTTTTGTGATAACAGTTCAGCCATAAACCTAACCAAGAACCTTATCTTACACTCTAGAGCCAAACACATTGAAATAAAACACCATTTCATTAGGGACCATGTTCAAAAAGGGACTTTAAGCATCCAGTTTGTGGACACTAATCATCAATGGGCTGATATCTTCACCAAAGCATTACCAGAAGATAGGTTCGAGTTCATCAAGAAGCATCTCAGCATTACCTCCATATCTGACTAGCTCAAGTAGTCATCTTAGGAGTTTTTAAATTTCTTGTATTTTTATTTTCTGTCTTTTATTTTCTGTTTTACTTTTATAATTTGTAAAGAGAAAAACAAAAAAAAATATACAAAAAAATAGTATGACCTCTTTTTGGTTGATGACAAAAAGGGGGAGAGAGAGAAAAAGGAGAAATAAGTAAAAAAAGGAGAGATAAAAAGAAAGAAGGAGAGAAAAATAAAGAGATGAAAAGAGAAGGAGTTGAAAAGGAAAAGAATCAGGGAGAGAGAAAAAGAAAGAGTGAAAAAGAGAAGAAGTTTAAAAGGAGAGGAAACATGGAGAGAGAAAAATAAAGAGAAAAAAAAGAAGAAGTTGAAAAGGATAGGCTATGTGAAGGGAGAAAAGAAAGAGAGAATAAAGAAGGAGTTGAAAAGGAGAGGAGAAGAGAAGAAAAGAAAGAGTGAAAAGAGAAGGAGTTGAAAAGGAAAAGAAAAAGTCAGTAACAGACTTAGGGGGAGAGATTGGTCTGAGGGGGAGTAATTCAAGTCTTCGAGTTATAAACTAGCAAAATAAGTTAAGGTTTTGTCATCATCAAAAAGGGGGAGATTGTTGGAACCAAGTTGGTTCTAAATACTTAGGATTTTGATGTTTACAAAAGCACTCTATGTAATCTTATTTTGAACCTTGAATTATTCTAAATACTTAGGTTCAGTTTTAATTATTTGGCCCAGTGTTGGCCGAGATCAGAAGATCATACCATGGCCCAGTGTTGGCCGAAATCAAAAGGACAGAAAGTGTGGTCCAGCAGTGGTCAAGATCAGAGGATCATAGCAGATCAGTTTGCTGGACCAAGATGGCCGAGATCAGAAGATCGGAAGGTTAGGAAGTATGGTCTAGGGATGGCCGAAATCAGAGGATCACATCATATCAATTAATATGGTCCAGATGTGGACTAGCGCAGAAGATCAAATGGTTCAGATTTAATCATGAGGATTAACGGTGGAGATTTTAATTTATTTTGATCAAAGTATTAATAAGATTTGTTACAAAAATAAAGTGAAGTATTGTGGAAATTAGGAGCTGTTGGCGGGAAGGAACTAAAGATTTGATTGGCCAGTTATTTTGAAAGAAAATCTGAAGCTTAATAAAAGATATGTTTTTTATTTAAATAAAGCCCAATTGGTCAAGTTATTTTTGCAAGAGAATCCAACAAGATTCAGCTCGAAATTAAGCTTGGAAGAGGCCCAAATCTGCATCTATAAAAGGAGGCTCAAGGCAGAATACTTAGCATCGAAAATTAAAAAGAGTCATACACTTCCAAAGCAAACACTCAAGTTTTCAGTGAGGTCAATTGTGAGTTCCAGCTTTCAAGAAGCAAGCACTCTTGTTATTTTCTTTCTTATGTTAGATCTAAGTTGTTGAAGTAGAGTCTATAATCTGAGGGACTCAGAAGGGGTAGCAGATTACTTGGCAATTAGATTCAAAGGGTTGTAATTCCTTCTACAATCTGGGGTTGTCAGATTGGCAGGAGAAGAAAAGTGTTGTATTCCTCAAGAATCTAGGATTGTTAGACTGTTTGAGAAGACTGACCTGGAGGGTCAGTAGAACTGCTGTAATTCAAGGTTTGAATTAGTAAAATCCTTCAAGGTGAAGGGACTGGACGTAGCCTCGTTAACGGTGAACCAGTATAAAAATTATGTGTTTTATTTTTATTTTATATCCGCTGCTAACTTTTTTTTTCATCAAGTTTTGTTTTAATAGTATAAAAACATGAAAAGTAATCAAGTTAGTCAAACACAATTCAACCCCCCCTCCTTCTCGTGTTTGCACCTTCAATAGGGTTTGCGGTTTAGGTTTTAATGGTTTTAAGGTTTAGGGTTAAGGTTTTCGGGTTTGTTGTTCATTTAAAAATCTTTTTAAAAATGTACTCTTAACATCTATTTGAAAGAGTTTGATATTTTTATGAGATGAATATGCAAGTTGTATTCTGATAGCCTTTAACCTTGCAACCGGAGCAAAGGTTTTATCATAATCTATATTTTTTTGTTGATTATGTCCTTGTGCTACCAATCTTGATTTGTTTCTAATAACTTTTCCTTCTTTGTTCATCTTGTTTCTGAACACCCACCTTGTTCTAATAATTGTTTGATCTTGTGTGTAACATCTCGGATTTTTGGTCCAAAACGTTACTAAAAAAAATACTTTTAGAAAAATTTACGATAAATTTTTTTTGGTAAGAATATCTACATTTATACTTTTAAATAATTAGTAACAATCACATTTATGCTTTTAAATAATTAGTAACAATCACATTTATTTAATATTATAAAAAAAGTTTATTCAAGCTAAAATAAAGGAAAAATCAATTATTCCTAAACGGAAGCGAAAATCCACTTCCGTATTTATAGAATTCGAATGCATTTAAAAGTTTAGTGACAAAAATTAAAAAAATAAATAAACATAGAAATTTTGCGGCAATACTTATTATTACAAAATTGTCTTGAAAACCCCATTTTTACCCCACGTTCGCCGCACATTAATACTCATCAATTACTCTTGAATCTCCTCGAACTCATTAGTACCTAAAATGTTGTTGTAAGGGTCAATTTTTTTCCATCATCCACATCAAACCAAAGCTAAACATATAGAACAATAACACAACATATAAAGGTAAAAACTTGTAATTTAAAAGAAAAAAATGCGCAAACAGTAAATTGTATGTAAAAAATATGCATAATGCATGCTCCTAAAACTATATGATCCGGATATAAACCTGCCACTAAGGAAACTTCCACACAGAAAGATCACCCATACCAATGGAGAAAATAAACCTGCCACTAAGGCAACTCCCACGAAGATGCATATGCCATGACATGACCATATATTATCACAATTATACTCGCACACAGCCCACTAAGAATCATGTCATATACATTCAAAAAATCACTTTTTTTAAAACCATCATCTTATTCACATCACAAAGATCACATATCACACATCCTTATCATGAGAATCATATATTCATAGACAAATAATCATTCAATAACAATTTTCACCACGTACGCATAAAAATCGGGACTTGACTTCATTTACACCATAAAGATTAAAACTTTATATATAATAAGAAACTTCAAACTCCAACTCATAATACATCATCAAAATCAAAACTTTATCATATATATAACATAAGAAAAATCATATTTTGCTTCATATCCATCATAAAAATTAAAACTCTATCATGTATAATATAAAAATTCATATTTTACTTCTTAAAAAGACATACATTACATATCGAACTCAACGTAAAGGATTTCATATTCCATTATTTTATTTTATTAGTCTACATTTATTTCTTTCAAAAGCAAGCAATTACAATTATTAGTTCTATGTCATCCAACTAACGATCTAACTCAAATTTGTGTGGGGAAAAGCCCTTACCTTGGCCGCTTTTCTTCCTTGTACAAAACTCTAAGCCCCCACGAAGTTGTTCACACGAAAAGTTTGCCGCACGAAGGAGATGAGGTGTGAAGGAGATGACGGCTAGGGTTTCGGTATTTTTTTCTGTTTACTATTACTTAGTATCGAAATATTGTGGACTTTAGGGAAAATTTAAAATGGAGATTATTGGGTAGATAGTGTTGGGCCCAAATAAAGAAAAGAAGGGAGAAAATATTATTTTATTTATTTATTATGTTTTTTTTTCTTAACCTTGATCATACAAAAACTAAGCCACCAACTCCAAGCCCAAATTTCTATTACGGGTTGGGTCACACCTAGCCACAAACCCTTAGCTCAAATTCTTCTTGTACTAAAAAAACATATATATATATATATATATAATTATATAAAACTTCTCCATTGATTAAATAATTCTTACTAATAATTTTATCAACTACAATAAGTCGAACAAGACAAATAATTATCACACCTAAATTAATAATGAAATATATATATTTATAAGTCTTAATTATTTTAAAAAATAAATTTAGAGGATGTTACATTGTGGACCTGGTGGAAGGGTCCAGACGTCATTTTTTTTGAATTGCAACAGCTTTTCCTTCATTGTGTTTATCCAAGATTGATCTGTTAATTGCTTCTTTAATTGATTTTGGTTCAATTTGAGATAGCATTGCCAGATTGTTGTCCATGATTATTATAGGAACATGGTTTAGAATTTAGGGTTTAGGGTATAGGGTTTTGGGTTTCAGGTTCGGGGTTTATGGTTTTAGAGATTTAGGGTTTAGTGTTTGGGGTTCAGGGTTTAGGGTTTAAGGTTTTCGGGTTCAGGGTTTTAGGGTTGGGTTTTGGGTTTAGGTTTAAGAGTTTAAGGTTTTAGGATTATGGGGTTTAGGTTGTAGGGTTTGGGGTTTAGGGTTTTAGGGTTTACGATTTTGGATTAAGGGTTTAGGTTTTACGGTTTGGAGTTTGGGGTTTAAGGTTTAGGGTTTAGGGTTTAAGGGTTTTAAGGTTTTAGGGTTTAATTTGAGAACCAAAACAATTGAAATTAGTATACATATATTATTTGATAAATTTGATGATCTTGATTTAAGTAAAAAGGATGACGAAGAGGAAGATTAACTTGTTCATATAAAAATCTTTTTAAAAATGCACTTTTAACATCCATTTGTAAGTGTTTGATATTTTTATGAGATTGATATACAAGTAGTATTCTGATAGCCTCTAACCTTGCAACCGAAGCAAAGGTTTTATCATAATCTATACTTTCTTGTAGATTATATCCTTGTGCTACCAATCTTGCTTTGTTTCTAATAACTTTTCCTTCTTTGTTCAGCTTGTTTCTTAAGACCCACCTTGTTCTAATGATTGTTTGATCTTGTGGATCTGGTACAAGGGTCCAAACTCATTTTTTTCGAACTACAACGACTCTTCCTTGATTGCGTCTTTCCAAGATTGATCCATTATGGCTTCTTTAATTGAATTTGGTTCAATATGAGATATCATTGCTATATTGTTGTCCATGATTATTATAAGAACATGGTTTAGAGTTTACGGTTTCGGGTTAAGGGTTTTGGGGTTTAGGTTGTAACGTTTGAGGTTTGAGATTTGGGATTTCAAGGATTTAGGGTTTAGGTTTGACGGTTTAGGGTTTTGGGTTTAAGGGTTTTAAGGTTTTAGGGTGAAGGGTTGAAGGTTTAATTTGCGAACCAAAACTATTGAAATAAGTTTGCATATTTTATTTGATAAATTTGGTGATCTTGATTTAAGTAAAAATGACGATAAAAAGGAAGATTAACTTGTTCATTTAAAAATCTTTTTAAAAATGCACTTTTAACATCTATTTGAAAGAGTTTGATATTTTTATGAGATGCATATGCAAGTAGAATTCTGATAGCCTCTTACCTTGCATTCGGAGCAAAGGTTTTATCATAATCTATACTTTCTTGTAGATTATATCCTTGTGCTACCAATCTTACTTTGTTTCAAATAACTTTTCCTTCTTTATTCAGCTTGTTTCTGAACACCAACCTTGTTCTAATGATTGTTTGATCTTGTGGATCTAGTATAAGGGTTCAGACCTCATTTTTTTCGAACTGCAACAACGTTTCCTTCATTGTGTTTATCCAAGATTGATCCGTTATGGCTTCTTTAATTGATTTTGATTCAATTTAAGATATCATTGCCCTATTGTTGTCCATGATTATTATAGGATCATGGTTTAGAGTTTAGGGTATAGGGTTTCGGGTTCGGGGTTTATGGTTATAGGGATTTAGAGTTTAGGGTTAAGAGTTTATGGTTTTGGGGTTTAGGTTGTAGGGTTTGGGGTTTAGGTTGTAGGGTTTGGGGTTTAGGTTTTACGGTTTGGAGTTTAGGGTTTAGGGTTTACAGCTTAAGGGTTTTAAGGGTTTAGGGTTTAATTTGAGAATCAAAACTATTGAAATAAGTATACATATATTATTTGATAAATTTGATGATCTTGTTTTAAGTAAAAAGGACGATGAAGAGGAAGATTAACTTGTTCATTTAAAATCTTTTTAAAAAGCTTTTCCTTCATTGTGTTTATCCAAGATTGATTTTTTATGGCTTGATTTTGGTTCAATTTGAGATATCATTGCCATATTGTTGTCCATGATTATTATAGGAACATAGTTTCAAATTTAGGACTTAGGGTTTGCGGTTTAGGTTTTAGGGTTTGGGGTTTAGGGTTTAGGGATTTAGGGTTTTAGGTTTTTGGGTTTGGGGTTCTAGGTGTAGGGTTTAGCGTTTAGGGTTTGAGGGTTTTAGGGTTTAATTTGAGAACCAAAACTGTTGAAATAAGTATGCATATATTATTTGATGATCTTGATTTAAGTAAAAAGGATGCTGAAGAGGAAGATTAATCTGAATAGCAAGATGTGATTATGATTGATATTGTTAGGGATTATGGGTTAGCGATTTTGAAGAAAAAAATTAGGAAATGAGAAACAGAAAAAAAAAATCCTCATTTGATTTGATTTTATTATTTTACCAAAAAAATCATAAATTCATTTAATTTAATAATTATTGATGTTTTTATTTAATTAGCTTACTAAATAAATTATGACTATGTATGTCACCCCATGGTATTTTGATGGATAGATGTGACTAATGACTAAAAGTTGTAAGAAACAGAGGTGCACCTAAGAGGGGGGTGAATTAGGTGTTAGGCGATTTTTTTTTTTAGAGATTTGTGAGATTGTTTAACTGACTGTTTTAAGTTTATGAAGGCTTTGTACAATACTGAAAATAAATCACACAGAAACTTATCTTGGTTCCCCTCATAACCAAGGGTACATCCAGCCCTCTTGCACACCACAAGATATTTTCCACTAATTGTTTGAATAAGTCACAAGTCTAACACTAAGACTTCAGTTAAAATTCTTAACACTTAGCCAAAGATAGTACACCACTATCTCAATTAACAATACTTGAAGAATCTACACTAAGTTCTTCAAGTGATACAATAACTTTAATTTGATTTTGTAATTATGTTCTTAACTAAGAACAAGATTATAATACTAAGTATGATGATACTTAATCAAACACACTTCCAAGTACAACTGAGAACCTTTCTTAATGATATGAAATTAAAAAGCATGTACTTGAAAATATGAAACTTAAGCTTTGAAAGTGTTTGATATTTCAGAAAATAATTCTAAGATTAGTAAGTAAAAAGTTGTCAGTAAGAACTGAAGCTATGAAGTATATATACTCCATAGGTAACACTTCATATCAGTGGCAATTGTTCCCATAAGTTTTGACGAACTTATGCAATGATCCAAAACTGAAAAATTGCATTGTTACGAAGTTGTATTCGAATACAGCCTCAGTGTATTCAAATACACTTCTATAACATTCAGTTTTCATTCAAATTTTGAACTTCATATTCGAATACGATACCTCGTAGTCAAATACAAGTATGAGATTTTTGCCACTGACTTGAGTTGTATTCGAATACGCAAGGTTGTACAAAAGTTCAAGTTTAGCTACTAACTTGTCATCTGTATTCGGCTACGACACTTCGTATTCGAATACAAATCTTCAATTTTAGCTACCGACTTGCCATCTGTATTTGGCTACGACACTTCGTATTCGAATACAGATTTTCAGTTTTTGCTACTGACTTGCAATATGTATTCAGCTACGAAAGGCTGAAGTCGAATACATCTTTAATTTTTGTAAAAAAAACTTTATTTTCAATCATATGTTTATGTATTTAAATATTTAAAAAACATTTTAATGCATATGCTAACAAGAGGGTTCTCATAATATTGTATTTGAATTGTAGTTTGAATTAATATCAAGTACCTTAAGACCTAAGTTACCTAATATGAATTTGAAGGATGAGTTAAATTAATATCCTTTTGCTTTTTGATCAATAACCATTTTGTCTTCATCAAAAATGTAGATCTTATTCTTTTTCATTCTCCCCCTTTTTGATGATGACAAAAAAACCTTGTTGCTTGAATTTTTCAATGATTTGATTTCTCCCTGTTGATATGTGCTTACTCCCCTTGATATAAGATTTTCTCCCTCTTTGTTTTTGAACTTATATGTTGGAGGATCTGTAAAACACACTAGCAACCAAAGATATATATATACACTTTTTTTCCCCCTTTTGACATTATAAAAAAGGAAGAGGATATCATATAACACACAAAGCATACATAATATATGAAAAAGAAACAAGATCATCATATGATATAGAGAAGGATTGTAAAAAATTCAAATAACCATGTTCAGAATTACATTTAAAAGAAACTAAGAGTTTTAATGGGAAAGTCAAACATAGCATAAAAAAATAACAAAAACTTTCAAATAGCCAATCTAATCATCAAATTCTGGTGGAAGATGCAGATGGTTAATTTTGTCGGATAGATTGTTGAGTTCTTGATGAAAGGATGTATGATGTTGAGTGATGGTTCTTTCAATATGTTGAAATTGGTTGTTGAAGGATGCGATCATGGTTTGAATTTGATTAGTGAAAGAATCATTCATGTATTGAAATTGATATGTGATGAAGGATTCAATAGAGTTAAGTTTGTCCATGATCATTCTGTTTGAAATGATGTCTTCAGCAGTTGCTATATTGTCTGCTTCTGGTGCTGCTTCTGGTCCGGCTGCTGGTTCTACTTCTTCTGCAGTGTCATCTTGGGCATTTGATGGATTTTGTCCAAGATCACCCTTATGAACATAAGTTTGAAGTGATTCACTCTATACAATTTTCATGCTAGGCAGAACACTTAAATCCAACAAGTTGTCTTTGGTTGTTTGGTATAAAACTTCACCTGAGAAATCAACCTTAAAATGTTCCATAATTCTTGTAACTTCTCTTGCGTAAGGCAAAGCTATAAAATCTTTGGAAGCAAACAAAACTGAGCGGACAAAATAAGCCTAATTGAGATCATCTCCTTCAATCATAAAAATCATGATTTGAAGTTCAAACTCAGATATTTGTGAGTAATTCTCTGCTTTTGGTACCAAAATATAACTCAAGAAGTAATGTAGTAATTTGTTGTCAACCTATTAGATTACCAACACCATATCTTTGTCAAGCGAACTCCGAACCAGCCTGTGTTCTTTTTCGTTCCATGGATCCTTATAAAATCGACACAGTGAGATATACGCATCGTATTTGGAAGTGTTTACCCATTCACAAAAGTGTCCTTGACACATTTTCCGACCTTCATATGGAATGTGTAGAAGCTCTCCAATAATCTTAGTGTCTAAATGAATAATCTTTCCTTTAACCTTAGACACTAGCCTAGAACCATCTTTTTCAAGATTGCAGAAGAAAACCCTAACAAGGTCAACATATATGGGACCATTGTAACCAATGAATTCTTCTAATTTTTGAGCTTTCTGCAGCTCAGGGAATTTAAACTCATAAAAGGAATCTAACGTACCAATTTTTGGAGTTATCAATTTTTTATCAGAGAAGTGGGTTCTGAACCTGTCAATTTCTTCCGGTGAGTGAAGTAACCGGGATAGGTCAGCCATATTATCATTCCATCTTTTTGAAGGTGCAAACACGAGAAGGGGGGTTGATTTGTGTTTGACTAAGGTGAATACTTTTTTTGTTTTTGCAGTTTTAAAACAAAACTTGATGTATGAATAAAACAGAGTTAGCAGCGGATATAAAGTAAAAATAAAAACACATAATTTTATAATGGTTCACCGTTAACGAGGCTACGTCCAGTCCTTTCACCTTGAAGGATTTCACTAATTCAACACCTTGAATTACAACAATTCCACTGACCCTCCAAGTCAGTCTTCTCAACCAGTCTAACAATCCTAGACTCTTGAGGAACACAGCACCTTGACTTCCTAAGTCAAGTCTTCTCCTGCCAATCTGACAACCCCAGATTGTAGAAGGAATTACAACGCCTTGAATCTAATTGCCAAGTAGTCTGCTACCCCTTCTGACTCCCTCAGATTGTAGACTCTACTTCAACAACTTAGATCTAACACAAGGGAAAGAAAATAACACGAGTGCTTGCTTCTTGAAAGATGGAACTCACAATTAACCTCACTGAAAACTTGAGTGTTTGCTTTGGAAGTGTATGACTCTTTGGTAATTTTTGATGCTAAGTATTCTGCCTTGAGTCTCCTTTTATAGATGCAGATTAGGGCCTCTTCCAAGCTTAATTTTGAGCTAAATCTTGTTGGATTCTCTTGCAAAAATATCTTGACAAATTGGGGTTCATTTCAATAAAAAACATATCTTTTTTAAGCTTCAGATATTCTTTCAAAAATAACTGGTCAATCATGTCTATAGTTTCTTCCCGCCAACAGCGCCTGAACTTCCATACAACCTCACTTTATTTTTGTAACAAATCCTTTTAATACTTTGATCAAAAGAAATTAAAATCTCCACCGTTAATCCTCATGATTAAATCTGGACCATTGATCTGAATATCTTCCCTCTGATCTGGATCAATTCTGGACTTGGTCTAGATTAAACTGAAATTAAATCTGGACAAATAATATTTCAGTCTGGACTTTTTACCTTCTGTTTTGAATCAGTTTTAGATCAATTTGGAGATCATTTCTTCTGGTCTGGACTTAGTTTCATACCCTGAACCATGCTATCTTCTGGTCTGGGTCAAATCTGGCTTAATTCCTTTGTTCTGGACCCATTAATTTACCCTCTGATTAAGTCTGGATCAAGTTTGGGTTGTTTATTATTTCACTGTCAGGCCATCTTCTGGTCAGAATAACTTCTGGAATAAATCTCACATTTGATTCCTTCTAGTCTGGATCAAGTCTCCCTCTGGCAGGCTTCCTTCTAGTCTGGTCCAGGTCTCCTTCTGACTTTGCTTCCTTCTTATCTGGGCTAGCAAAGATATCATTTGGTGATGTTTTGACATCCTGGAGTATCTTCTGGTACCTTCAGGATTCAATCTCTGGAACCCTTTGATCTTCTGCTTCTGATTACTTCAGTTTCTGGTGACATTTGATTTTATAATTCAAGGTTCAAAATAACATTACATGAAGTGCTTTTGTAAACATCAAAATCCTAAGTACTTAGAACCAACTTGGTTCCAACATGAGTGATCAGAGCCAGAATTGCTTCCTCTGATGTGCTTCCAGACTTGCCTGAATGACTGCTTCGATCATTCTTCCTTCTGCCTGTTTTCCTTCCTGAAGTTGTGCCTTTATGAGGTCTAGAGGCAGACCTGATGTGTGCCATCATTGTTGTTTCTTCCTCTTCTTCATTAGATGATTCTTCTTCTGATTCTGATACATCCCAGGCAGCCATCAGACCCTTTTTTCTGAATCTGGAACTCTTCTTGTGCTGTTTGCCTTTTTCTAGATTTGGACATTCTGATTTGATATGTCCAGGTTCATTGCATCCATAACAGATGATGTTCTTCTTGTCAGATTCTTCCTTATCTTTGTTGTTATCTTTCTTCTTGGAACCTCTCATCTTCCTGTTTTCCCAGATCTTAACCATATGTTTGGTTAAGTAAGTCATATCATCACTGTCACTGTCGCTAACCTCTGATTCTAGTGCTGCCTTTGCAGCTTTCTTCTGTTTCGACTTCAGGGCCAGATTCTTCTTCTTCTTTGGTTCATCTGCTTCTAGTTCTATTTCATGAGACCTGAGTGAGTTGATCAGATCTTCAAGTTTTAAGTTGTTCAGATCTTTGGCTTGCTGAACTGCACTAACCATTGGTCTCTTGGTTGGTAAGCTTCTTAGAATCTTCTTGACATGATCTGCTGTTGTGTAGCTTTTCTTCAAGACCTTCAGTCTAGATATCAAAGTCTAGAATCTACAGAACATTCCATCAATGTTTTCATCATATTCCATCTTGAACATCTCATACTGTTTGACCAATATGTTAGCCCTTGCTTCTTGAACCTGCTGGCTTCCTTCATAGGTCAGAACATGACTGTCGAATATGCTCTTTGATGTTTCTTTATTTGTGCATCTGTCAAATTCCTTGAATGTGATAGCACTGATCATGATGTTTTTGGACTTGTGATGTAGCTTGTATAATTTGCTCTAATCTGGTTTCATATCTTCCATGTCCAGTTCTTTAGTTGGATCTCCAGGAACAGTAGGTGCAGTATATCCTTTGACTACCAGCTTCCATAATTCAAGATCTTGAGATATGAAGAAACTTCTCATTATGTCCTTTTAATACTCAAACCTTTCTCCATCAAACAACGGTGGTCTGTTGATGCTGCCTCCCAATTCTTCTGACATGTTGAACACTTGGACCTTTCCTCAAACACTGTTAAGTGCTCAGCCTTGAGACCGAGCTCTGATGCCAATTGAAGGTGCAAACACGAGAACGGGGGTTGAATTGTGTTTGACTAACTTGAATACTTTTTCTGTTTTTGCAGTTTTAAAACAAAACTTGATGTGTTAGCAGCGGATATAAAGTAAAAATAAAAACACAGAATTTTATACTGGTTCACCGTTAACGAGGTTACGTCCAGTCCCTTCACCTTGAAGGATTTCACTAATTCAAAACCTTGAATTACAACAATACCACTGACCCTCCAAATCAGTCTTCTCAAACAGTCTAACAATCCTAAACTTTTGAGGAATGCAGCACCTCGACTTCTCAAGTCAAGTCTTCTCCTGCCAATCTGACAACCCCAGATTGTAGAAGGAATTACAATGCCTTGAATCTAATTGCTAAGTAATCTGCTACCCCTTCTGACTCTCTCAGATTGTAGACTCTACTTCAACAACTCAGATCTAACACAAGGGAAAGAAAATAACACGAGTGCTTGCTTCTGGAAAGCTGGAACTCACAATTAATCTCACTGAAAACTTGAGTGTTTGCTTTAGAAGTGTATGACTCTTTTGTGATTTTCGATGCTAAGTATTCTGCCTTGAGCCTCCTTTTATAGATGCAGATTAGGGCCTATTCCAAGCTTAATTTCGAGCTGTATCTTGCTAAATTCTCTTGCAAAAATATCTTGACCAATCGGGCTTCACTTAAATAAAAAATATATCTTTTTAAGCTTCAGATTTGCTTTCAAAAATAACTGGCCAATCCTGTCTTTAGTTTCTTCCCGCCAACAGCTTTTGAACTTCCATACGACTTCACTTTATTTTTGTAACAAATCCTTTTAATACTTTGATCAAATTTAATTAAATCTCAACCGTTAATCCTCATGATTAAATCTGGACCGTTTGATCTTCTGCTCTCATCCACATCTGGACCATACTAAGTGATCGTTGTGATCCTCTGATTTCTGCCTACCATGGACCACACTTTCTGACCTTTTGATTTCGGCCAACACTGCGCCATGGTATGATCTTCTGATCTCGGCCAACACAAGGCCATATACTTAAATCTCGACCATTGATCTCAACCTTTTCCCTCTAATCTGGACCAATTGTGAACTGGGTCTGGATTGAACTGAAATTAAATCTGGACAAACGATATTTCAATCTAGACATTTTACCTTCTGATTTGGATCAGGTCTGGATCAAATCTGGACATCATTTCTTCTGGTCTGGGTCAAATCTGGATTAAATCTCTTGTTCTGGACCCATTAATTTATTCTTTGATTAAGTATGGATCAAGTCTGGGCTGTTTATCATTTCACTGCACGACCATCTTCTGGTCAGAATAACTTCTGGACTAAGTCTGACTTATGATTCCTTCTGGTCTGGATTAAGTCTCCCTCTGGCAGGCTTTCTTCTGGTCTGGTCCAGGTCTCCTTCTGACTTTGCTTCCTTCTGATCTGGGCCAGCAAAGATATCCTCTGGAAATTTCAGGATGCATCCTCTGGTACCTTCTGGATGCATTATCTGGTGTCTTCATCTTCTACCTCTGGAAGCTTCATCTTCTGGTGGTATTTAATGTAATAATTCAAGGTACAAAATAAGATTACATAGAGTGCTTTTGTAAACATCAAAATCCTAAGTACTTAGAACCAACTTGGTTCCAACACTTTTCTTTGAAGGACCTACTGCAGCAACCTTCGTTCTTGGACCTGTTTTTCGTGCATCCATATTGAGAAGATGAGGTTTACGGTTTTGGGGAAAATGGGGTTAGGGTTTGATTTTAGAATACTCTTAGATGTAATGTATGAAGAGGTGAAGGTTTAGAGATGATTGCATGTAAGTTTACATAAAGTTTTTTTTTTTTTTGAAGAAAGGAAACCATAGATTTTGATTGTATTCGGCTACTATCAGTTTTGTATTTGGAAAAAAAAACCTAAAATCTGTTTGAAAACGTTTTTATATGTTGAAAAACTCGAATCTGTATTCGACTACCGGTTTGATGTATTCGAATACATATTTTTCTGGGAACGTGTATTCAAATACAGACAGTTTGTATTCGAATACGACAGTAAAAAATTCGTTTCAAAAATAGAATTTTTCTAACAAAAAAATTTAAAACATGTATTTAAACACATAGATATAACATAATCATATATTAATATTTTAATTTTGTAAGAGAAGATGCAAAGATTTAAAATTAAAAGTGATATGACTTACAAAGCATTCAAACCTTTTAGAGAACACTTTCATTTAGAATGCCCAGTTCCCTTCGTATTTTGTAAAATGATTCTCTAGGTAGTGGCTTTGTAAAAATATCCGCTAGTTGATTATGAGTGTTGACAAAGGTAACTTCAACATTGCCTTTGAGCACATGATCTCTCAAAAAATGATGACGTATGTCAATATGTTTGGTCCGAGAGTGCATGACTAGATTCTTAGTGATGTTGATAGCACTAGTATTGTCACATTTCAGAGGAATACACCCGAGATCAAGTCCATAGTCACATAGTTGTTGCTTAAGCCATAGGATTTGAGCACAGCAACTGCCTGCTGCTATGTATTCTGCCTCGGCAGTACTTAAGACCACGCATGCTTGTTTCTTACAAGACCATGATACTAGTGCATTTCCTAAAATGTGACAGGTGTCGCTTGTGCTTTTTTGGTCCGTCTTACATCCTGCATAGTCAGAGTTAGAATAACCAATGAGATTGCATATGCTACCTTTTGGATACCATAGGCCAGCATTGGTCGTTCCTTTTAGATATTTCATTATCCTCTTTACTGCTACAAGATGTGATTCCTTCAATTCTGCTTGAAACCTTGCACACAAACAAACACTAAACATAATATCTGGCCTACTGGCCGTTAGATATAAGAGTGACCCAATCATACCTTTATACCTTGATATATCAATTGATTTACCAGTTTCGTCTTTATCAACATACATTCCGGATCCCATGGGAGTCGCACTTTCTTTGCTGTTGTCCATCTCAAATATTTTTAATAATTCTTTACAAAATTTTGCTTGATGAATAAAGATGCCGTTCTTAAGTTGCTTAATTTGAAATCCTAGGAAATAATTTAATTTTCCCATCATGGACATTTCAAATTCTCCTTGCATCATTAATGAGAATTCTTCACATATTTCATTTTTGGTTGATCCAAATATGATATCATCTACATAGACTTGAACAAGTAAAGTATGATCATTTGATCTTTTAATAAGTAAGGTTTTATCAACTTTACCCTTTTCAAATCCATGTTCACATAAAAATTTACTCAGCCTATCATACCAAGCTCTTGGAGCTTGTTTCAAACCATAAAGCGCCTTCTTTAATTTGAAGACATGCGAAGGATTTTTGAAGTCTTCAAAGCCAGGTGGCTGTTTGACATAGACTTCCTCATTGATATAGCCATTTAGGAATGCACTCTTGACATCCATTTGAAATAGTTGAAAATCCATAGAGCAAGCATAAGCAAGTAGTAATCGGATTGCTTCTAATCTTGCTACCGGAGCAAAAGTTTCATCAAAATCAATCCCTTCTTCTTGATTGTATCCTTGCGCAACCAATCTTGCCTTGTTACGAATAACTATTCCATTTTCATCTAATTTATTCTTAAACACCCATTTGGTACCAATGATGTGCTTATTTCCTGGATTTGGAACAAGTTCACAAACTTTGTTTCTTTCAAACTGATTTCATTCTTCGTGCATGGCAAGTATCCATTGATCATCTTTGAGGGCTTCACCTATTTTGGAGGGTTCTATTTGAGAAACAAATGCCATATTTAAGCAAGCATCTTTAAGATTTAGCCTTGTTGTGACTCCTTTGTTGATATCACCTATTATGTTGTCAATTGGGTGATCACGATGGGTTCTCCATTCTTGAGAAAGATTGATGTGTTGATCTTGTTGTTTTATAATGATTTCGTCCTTTTGAGTTGTTTGATCAACTTGATTGTCTTTGCTTATCTCGTTACTTATAACATCATCATCATCACAAATAGATTTATCCTCTTTCGAGGGGTTAGATTCATCAAAAGATACATGTATAGATTCTTCAACTAATAAAGTTCTTTTATTAAAAACTCTAAGTGCTTTGCTAGTTAAGGAATAACCAATAAAAATACCTTCATTGGCCTTCTCATCGAATTTTCCGAGATTATCCTTACCATTATTTAACACAAAGCATTTGCATCCAAATATGTGAAAGTGAGAGATATTCGGCTTTCTTCCTTTATAAAGTTCATAGGGAGTTTTCTTCAGCATTGGTCGGATTATTACACGGTTGGATACGTAACAAGCTGTACTTACAGCATGTGCCCAAAAGTATTTTGGTAGACTTGAATCGCTTACCATAGTTCTTGCAAGTTCTACCAATGATCTATTCTTTCTCTCAACAACTCCATTTTGTTGAGGTGTTCTTGGTGCAGAAAAATTATGGAAGATTCCATTTTCTTCGCAGTATTCTACAAAAGAGGCATTTTGAAATTCTCCTCCATGATCACTTCTAATTGATACAATTTTGGTTGCTTGTTCATTTTGGACTAGTTTGGCATATTGCTTAAATGCTTTAAAAGCTTCATTTTTATTTGCCAAAATAAGGTCTATGTGAACCTTGAAAAATCATCAACTATTGCTAGTCCATATGAATTTCCGCCAAGACTTTTAGTTCTTGATGGACCAAACAAGCCCATATGTATTAATTGAAGTGGTCTTGAAGTTGATATAATATTCTTGGGTTTAAAGGAAACTTTAGTTTGTTTACCCTTTTGAAAAGCGTCACATAATTTATCCTTAATAAATTTCATTTTTGGTAAGCCTACAACAAGTTCATACTTGACTAACTTGTTTAAGTGATCCATATGGATATGTGCAAATCTTTTATGCCATAGCTATGCATCATTGTTGTCACTTACCATAAGACATTTCGTTTTTAAAGATAAATCATCAAGATTAATTGTAAAAATATTTTTGAAACTTTTTCCAACAAACTGAATTTCACATGTTACCTCATTTTGGATAATACAATCATTTTTGTTGAAGGTGATTTTGTAACCTTTGTCGCAAAGCTGGCTTATGCTTATGAGATTGTGCTTTAAACCTTCAACATAGAGGACATCTTCAATTGAAGGAGATGGAGCAATACCAACTTTTCCAATGCCCAAAATTTTTCCTTTGTTGTTATCTCCATAGATCACATAACCTATTGACTCAAGAGTTAGTGCTGAAAATTTTGATTTGTCACCGGTCATGTGCTTTGAACATCCACTATCTAAGTACCACATATTTGATGTACTTTGTGTGTATTCCTACAAAACAAAATTTATAGTTTATTAGGTACCCAAAGTGTTTTGGGTCCTTGAAGATTACTACCTTTCTTGACCCACACATAATGCCCTTGTGGAACACCAATGTTCCTAAAATGACAAGCATTAGGTGTGTGGCCATTAAGACCACAATAGAAACATGTTGTAATCTTTTTAGGAAAACATGGTTTCTTTTGAATAGTAATCTTTTTAAAATAATGATGATTCTTTTGAATAGCTATGACTTTCTCATTTTTGGATTGATTACTTGCCTTAACAAAGACAGTTTTACTAGTATTTGGTTTATCAAATTTTGAGTAGCCAAGTCCACTTTTATCGTTTGAATATCTTTGGATGTTAAGGAAATTTTCCAATCCAATTTGTCCTTTTTCGTATCTTTCGATAACTCTATTCATTTGGACAATTTTAAATGAGAGAGAATCACATTTATTGCATGTAGAATTCTGTTTTCGTTTTTCAAATTCTTGTTGCATAGTGTCGATCTTTTCATTAAGAGATAAAATTTGTTTCTTTTGATTCGACACTATTTTGTACAAATTTCTACATTCTATAAGTAGTTCTTTTATAGCTTGTTGTGCATCACTATCTTCAACACATGAATCATCATTATAACAAGTATTTTTACTACTAACCTCTTCTTCGTCATCAGAAAGGTGAGATGCCATCAAGGCAACGTTTGCGCATTCGTCATTTTCTGAATTTGAAGATGAACTTACTTCATTATCTTCTCATGCTATGTATGCCTTTTTGAACTCCTTCCTTCTGGTAGCATTCTTCTTAATAATGTTAGGACATTCTGCTTTCATGTGTCCTTGTTTTCCACATTCAAAGCAAGTAAAATTTTGATTTGTAGTGGGAACAACTTTCTTTATGAAGTTTTTCTTTTTCTTGAATGTTCTATCTTTTTGACGAAATTTACCGAATTTTTTAACAAGGAGAGTGATATTTTCCTCTTCATCTGAATTTTCTTCATTCAACAAATCTTTTGATTCTATTCTTAATGCAATATTCTTTGTTTTCTTTTCTAAACTCTCATTCTTTTCCAATCTTTCTAGTTCTATTTCATGCTCTTGTAACTTTCCGAAAAGTGCTGAGAGTGATATTTTAGATAAACTTTTCTTTTCAGAAATTGCTGTCACTTTAGGCCAACATGCTCTAGTTAATGATCTCAAAACCTTTAGGTTCAATTCATCATTAGTAAAACTTTTGTCAAGTGTTGTCAAGTGATTTGTTAAGTGAGAGAATCGTTTCTGCATATCTAGAATTGCTTCTCCTGGTTGCATTCGAAACATTTCATATTCTTGAGACAAAGTGTTTAGTTTTGAACGTTTTACCTCAATTGTTCCTTCGTGGGTTACTTCAAGAGTATCTCATATTTCTTTTGTTGTTTTGCAGTGGGATATACGAAAGAATTCGTCCATTCCTAATGTTGATTGTAACATATTTTTGGCTTTCTTGTCAAACAATACTTTTCTCTTTTCATCGTCTGTCCATGAGGCTTTTATTTTTATTTCTTCTTTATTGTTGATGAATGTTGTTGGAATATATGGACCGTTCTCTACAGCCTCCCATATGTCATCTCCTTGAGCCTCAAGGTATGCTTGCATACGTATTTTCCAAAAATCATAATGCTTACCGACAAAGCAAGGTGGTTTCTTGCTGCTACCACCATCTCTAAAAACAGGTTGTGCGGAAGCCATGAATCGAGGAGCAAATTACCAAAACCTGCTCTGATACCAATTGTAAGAAACAGAGGTGCACCTAAGAGGGGGTGAATTAGGTGTTAGGCGATTTTATTTTTTTTAGAGTTTTGTGAGATTGTTTAACTGACTGTTTTAAGTTTATGAAGGCTTTGTACAATACTGAAAATAAATCACACAGAAACTTATCCTGGTTCCCCTTATAACCAAGGGTGCATCCAGTCCTCTTGCACACCACAAGAGATTTTCCACTAATTGTTTGAATAAGTTACAAGTCTAACACTAAGACTTCAGTTACAAATTCTTAACACTTAGCCAAAGATAGTACACCACTATCTCAGTTAACAATACTTGAAGAATCTACACTAAGTTCTTCAAGTGATACAATAACTTTAATTTGATTTTGTAATTATGTTCTTAACTAAGAACAAGATTATAATACTAAGTATGATGATACTTAATCAAACACACTTCCAAGTACAACTGAGAACCTTTCTTAATGATATGAAATTGAAAAGCATGTACTTGAAAATATGAAACTTAACCTTTGAAAGTGTTTGATATTTCAGAAAATAATTCTAAGATTAGTAAGTAAAAAGTTGTCAGTAAGAACTGAAGCTATGAATTTATACTCCATAGGTAACACTTCAGATCAGTGGCAATTGTTCCCATAAGTTTTGATGAACTTATGCAATGATCCAAAACTGAAAAATTGCATTGTTTCGAAGTTGTATTCGAATACAGCCTCAGTGTATTCGAATACACTTCTATAACGTTCAGTTTTCATTCAAATTTTGAACTTCGTATTCGAATACGATACCTCGTAGTCGAATACAAGTATGAGATTTTTGCCACTAACTTGAGTTGTATTCGAATACGCAAGGCTGTAGTCGAATACAAAAGTTCAATTTTAGCTACTGACTTGTCATCTGTATTCGGCTACGACACTTCGTATTCGAATATAGATCTTCAGTTTTAGCTACTGACTTGCTATCTGTATTCGGCTACGACACTTCGTATTCAAATACAGATTTTCAGTTTTTGCTACTGACTTGCAATCTGTATTCGGCTACGAAAGGCTGAAGTCGAATACATCTTTGATTTTTGTAAAAAAAACTTTATTTTCAATCATATGTTTATGTATTTAAATATTTAAAAAACATTTTAATGCATATGCTAACAAGAGGGTTCTCATAATATTGTATTTGAATTGTAGTTTGAATTAATATCAAGTACCTTAAGACCTAAGTTACCTAATATGAATTTGAAGGATGAGTTAAATTAATATCCTTTTGCTTTTTGATCAATAACCATTTTGTCTTCATAAAAAATGTAGATCTTGTTCTTTTTCAAAAGTGAAAGAATATGAAATGATAGGAATGAAATATGAAAATATAATTTTACAATGTCTAAAATTATATTGGTCCTATATTGCAAGGATAAAAACATTATTTACAATTTTAATTTAGATTTGAGTTTAAATTTCAAGAAACTTATATGGTTTCTTAAGTTCTTTTGTCTATTAATTTATTTAATTCAAATTGTTGAAGTTAAACTTCAAATCAAGTTGAGTTTAAATTAAAAAAATCCAACAAATTTAAATTTGACTCAACTTTCTACAGCAGAGAATTGGAGACAAATTAAGGTTGGAGACAAATTAAGGTAAGCAAGAAAACAGCAAAAGTGGTAACCAACATCTAACAAAAGAAACTTTTGACTACATCGAGAGCATCAATTAAGAATAAACTATTAATTTAGTTTTTAAATTAATACTCTCTCCCTAATTTAGTTGTTAAACTATTAAAATCATTTAAAAAATCGCAAAGTTATTTTTCATCCACCAAGTTAGTCCATCTATTGAATGTATCTTTGAAATGTCTATTAGTAATATTTAAACTACGAAAATACTTTAAAATTTTTCATAAACTATTGTAACAAAACAACAATTTAGTCTCTTAAGATCAATTTTGTTGTTGTTAAACATCATTCTTTAACTTATCTTAGAGAACAAACAACATTTATATTAATTTTTTAAATTTATTATAAATTGTCATATTGGATATATGATAACTATTCAATGACTTTGATGTTTAGATTTAACTTAAGTATATAACTTTTAATTTATAATAATTAAATATTAAAAATGAATCTTACGCCATCGTCCCAAACAAAGTAACATCAACAAGAAAACTAATTAAAGACAAAATAAAAACAATAAACCATTAAACCAAGAAAACTTTTAAACAGAAAAAACCAATAAATCGGTAAAAGGTAAAACAAAAATTCATTATACTAGTATTTATAAAATAAAAAAACGAAGATTTCATTAAACCATAATTAATCCATTTGATAAACATAAAAAGAAAAATTATTAAGATAAATTAGAATCCATCAATTCATAACATTAACCTATAGTCACAAAATACATTCAAATATTATCATCTATGTAGAGTGCATAAAAAACTAAAATTTCATAATTTCATATGTCTGACCACAACAACAACTTTGAATTTTGAGGACATTGTCTTTTTATAATAGATTAGAGACCATATTGAAGTATTTTTATAGTTTAAGAACTATTAACGGTCACTTAACAGATACCATTAATGAAAGAATTAACTTGATGGATGAAAAAATAATTTATGAATCTTTTAATTAATTTTAATAAAATGTTAAATGACTGAAAGAGTGTTAGTTTAATGACTAAATTGATGATTTATTTATCGATTAATCTATTGGGAAAACCTTCCATGACTTGTCCAATTTTGAGGTGTGCGATGAAAGCTTGAGTATTGCGCTGCTGCTTCTATGTCGATCATAAAGACTTTAGGGCTCTGGGTTATGTTCACGCAGACTTGGGCCAACATTTCTCATGAATTTTTCGGGCAACTATTACATCAAATGTCTATAATTGATTTGTTTAATTCAACATGTTAATTTAGACATAAATCAAACACAAATTCTATTTTTATTATAAATAGAATAGATGTATACTATTCTCTGTTTAAGTGGGTATAAAAGTATTTATTGTCAGGATTATATTTACGATACACCTTCGAAATTTATATTTTAGATGAATGTTTTTAGTTTGATATTTTTAATTAAAAAAAATTATGAGTTCAATAGAAAAACTTTTGACGTAAAGACTCCCATAGTCATGGAGTATTCGGCTTGTATTAACGGCCCAAATTAAAAAATTGAAAAATTAATGCTAATGAAGGAAATTAGTAAGGGGAAATGAACATTTAGGAGGCTTTTGGATAAACCAATCGACCAACTAGTTTCCTTTGCATAATACATGGACGGTCAACGGATCCTTTAACCCGGAACATTTATTATCGTAAATTTCAGGTTATATGTTATATGTTGATTTGAAATTATTTAATAAAATATTAAATAATTTTAAAATTCTATTAAAATTTATCGAGTTAATTCAATAAAAAAAATTATTTTAAAAGTTTGATTATATATATATATAATTTACACCAAATGACAGTTAATTGTGATATGTATCCTAATACAACACTAAATTTACACTAGTGTTACTAAAGTGTATATACAATCGAATTTATGTACATTAATCGTTACTAAATTAGTGTTACTAATGTTATTAGAGTGTAAAATATAACACTAATTTTAAGGTTAAATAGCACACGTAGTTCCTTAACTTAATTTCAGTTAACGTTTTAGTTATTTATCTTTTTTTTTTCGATTTGGTCTTTTATTTTAATTTTAAGTGACAATTTGATCTTTTATGTTTTAAAATGTCAACAATGTTATTCTTTTTTTTACAAAAATTCAAAAAATTCATCAAAATTTTCAACCAAAACCCATAAAATTAATTATATTCTTCAATATAATCAAATTTCATCAAATTCGAAATTCAAATCTTCAAATAAACTCATATTTTCATCTCTAACAACATCAAATAAAGAATGAAAATATGAATTTATTTGAATATTTGAGTTACGAATTTGATAAAAAATTTATTATATTAAAGAATATAATTAATTTTATGGGTTTTGGTTGAAAATTTTGATGAATTTTTTGAATTTTTGTAAAAGAAATGATAATATTGTTGACATTTTAAAACATAAAAGATCAAATTGTCACTTAAAACTAAAATAAAAGACCAAATAGGGAGAGAGAAAAAATAAAGGACTAAAACGTTAACTGAAATTAAGTTAAAGGTCACATATATTATTTAACCTTAAGTTTATGATTAATGACTCTAGTGTTATTTCTACACATAATTTTACATCATATATACAACTGAAGTTGTATTTTTGTCTTTGTTGGATAAGGATGAAAGGATATTTATGTAGGTTAATTGATTAAACTATTTCATTAATCATTAAAATGTAAATAATTATTTATTTATTTAACTTATTACAAATTAAGTCAAGCATTAAGATATCGCATTAACTATATATATATATATTAAATAGATTAAATATGTTGAGTAATTTATTAACTACTAAAATGTATTCTGTTCAATTTTAAATATAAAATAAAATAAGTGAGCAAAAAATATATGTATTTAATGCAAAATTTAGATTATATATATCAATTTTTTTCTTGAGTCAACATTCACTTATAATCAAAACTAAATGGAGTAAGTTATTAATTACTTATTTAATAAAATTATAAAATGATTAAATTATTTAATAATTTGTGAAGTATTTTAAGAGATTAATAAGGGATCAAGATTGCTTAACTTTGTGGCGGGAAAGGTACTCTTGCTTTCATTCTTTATGAACGGTTGGATCAATCTTATGCTTCAAACATAGCCATGTGTCCTTATTTTTTCTCAAATAAAAAAATCAAAGATAAAAATTGGTAAATGTGCACGTGTGACTTCTGCTACACCATTGTCATCCAAGTCAACCTCCATTGTACCACCGTAGTTGACTCACACCACCGCCTCCGTCGTTAAATCAACCACCATTGTTGCATCCCCACCACCGTTCATTTCCCGGACTGCCGTCATCATTGACCCATATCGTATGTGCTCTCACCTTGTAGCAGCTGCAACAAAAGAAACATCTTCAGACTATTTCCAATGTCGGATTGAGATGACAGATGTGGTCAGAATGCATGATGGTCAGATCTGGTCGATTAGCTTGGACTCTCGTAGAGTGGTGGAGGAGATGAAAATGCTATCCATAGTTTTTAATTTGTCATTTGATTTTTATTTAAAATTAAAAACAGTTACATCATCTAAACCTTAAGATTGATCTAATAGTGAATCAAAGTCCAAAGTTACTCTGTCTTTGGCAGTCTTTGGCACTATAAAGTTATAGAATCTAAATCCATTAACACGATCCATCTATACAAAAATGTCCCTTCATATTCATCCAAAAAAATACAAATAGATAAATGTAGATACAGTATTCTATATTTGTGTCAAATGTGTGTGAAATAACATTTTTCTATATGTCATATTATATATATATATAAACAAAAGGATCCGTACATATCTGGACTAGCTTGATTGCTATGCTATTGTCCTCTGAATTCGGCCATTCCTGGACCACACTTCATAGCCCTCTGATCTTCTGATTTCAGCCTTCTTGGATGCGCGCCTGATATGCTATGAACTTCTGGATTCGGCCATTTCTGGACTGCACAGCCTGTCCCTCTGATTTCGGCCACTTCTGGGCCATGGTCTGATTTTCTGATCTTGACCATCACTGGACTCAAAAAATTATTTCTGTACCATTGATCTGGATATTTTTACTCTGATCTGGACAGATTCTGGAATTTGGTCTGGAACAAACTGAAATAAACTTGATCAAAAAATATTTCAGTCTGGACATTTTACCTTTAATTTTGGACCAGGTATGGGTTGATTCTGGAACTCATTTCTTTTGTTCTGGACTTAGTTCCATGCCCTAAATCATGCTATCTTATGGTCTGGGCCAAATCTGGATTGATCTTCATGTTCTGGACTCATAAACATACCTTCTGGTCAAGTCTGGAACAAGTCTGGGCTGTGTAATTTTTACTGCCAGGCCATCTTTTGGTTAGAATAACTTCTGGAATAAAATTGATATTTGATTCCTGTTTGTCTTGATCAACTCTCCTTCTGGCAGGCTTTCCAATGATATGATCCATGTTTCATTCTGAATTTTATTCCTTCTGATATAGGCCTGCAAAGTTATCTTCTGGTTCAGTTTAGTCATCCTGAAACATCTTCTGGAAATTCCAGAATTCATTTTCCTTTGATCTTCTGCTTCTGATTTCTTCTGTTTCTGATGACATTTAATTTAATAATTCAAGGTATAAAATAAGTTTACATTGAGTGCTTTTGTAAACATCAAAATCCTAAGTCTTAGAACCAACTTGGTTCCAACAGCAAGTACTCGGTTATTTTCTTTCCACTGTGTCAAATCTAAGTTGTTGAAGTAGAGTCTACAAACTGAGGGAGTCAGTAGGGGTAGCAGGTTACTTGGAAATTAGATTCATAGTGTTGTGAGTTCTTCTACAATCTGGGGTTGTCAGATTGGCTGAAGACAGGTGTTGTTTTTCCTCAAAGAAGTCTAGGATTGTTAGACTATTTGAGAAGACTGACTTGGAGGGTCAGTAGCACGGTTGTAATTCAAGGTTTGAATTAGTGAAATCCTTCAAGGCGAAGGGACTGGACGTAGCCTCGTTAACGGTGAACCAGTATAAAATCTGTGAGTTTTATTTTTATTTTTATCCGCTGCTAACTCTGTTTTAATTATACATCAAGTTTTGTTTTGAAAGTATTAAAACAGGAAAAATATTCAAGTTAAGTCAAACACAATTCAACCCCCCCTTCTCGTGTTTGCACCTTCAGAATGTTGATCATAAGAAGATGTAGAAGATGCATCATAAGTCTAGAACATTCACGATAAATGCAATCACCTTCAAGGAGTTTGACAAGTGCACCAACAAAGAGTATTTATGATATTTTGATTTTGATCTATGAAGGAAGCAAGCAAGTTCAAAAACAAAGGCCAACTTCCTAGTCAAAAAAATATGAGTTGTTCGAGATGGAAGAAGATGAAGACGTTGAAACAATGTTTTTCAGATTCCATACTCTGGTCTCAAGATTAAAGCTATTCGAGAAGAGTTATACTACTGCTGATCATGTGAAGAAAATCCTTAGGAGTCTGACAAGAAAATGGAGACCTAAGATCACTGCCATTCAGGAAGCAAAAGATATGAATACTCTTAAGCTAGAAGAATTAATCAGCACTCTCAGATCACATGAAGTTGAGCTTGAAGAAGATGAACTCAAAAAGAAGATAAGACTATGGCCTTGAAATCCAAGCAGAAGAAGGTTCTAAAGGCAACAACAAAATCAGAGGATAGTGATTCAAATGATTAGAATATGAACTCAGAGGAAGAGGATATTGTCTTCATATCCAGAAGAATTTAGAGGATATGGAACAACAAGAGGAAATTTTTCCCTTAGAGAGATTACAGGCAGTCAAGCAGAGGAAGGGATTAATTTTTTTTACTAGAAAAGCATTATCTGCTATGGATGCAATGAACCTGAACATATCAAGTCGGTTATTTAGATAAGTTATGTTGAGATATAATACATTTTAAGTCAATTATTTAGTGGAAAATTCTATACAGTTTAAGTTAGTTATTTAGATACGCCGTGTTGAGATAAAATACATAATGATGTTTTGAAGATAACAAACTTCATTGATTAAATTATTAAAGATTTTGATTCATATTGTTGTTTAATATGTGCTCTTGAGTGATCAAATTAAGACAAAGATTAATAAAAAAATTGACTTAATAAACAAGACCACACACAAAATAGCAGTTCAGAGTGTTCGTCACATACTTGAGAAAATTCATAAGAACATGAAAAAGCAAAATCTAAAATATGATAAAGATCAAAGGACAAATACTGAGATAGTATCAATCAACAAAAGAAATATTGTTGAACAAAAAATATTCAAGGAATTTACCTCAAAGCATGAACATCTGCAAATCTTTCTCTCTCTCTCTCTATCTCTCTTTCTCTTTCCACTAAGATCATATGGTTGCCTCAAACCAACTAAAACTCTCAATGTTCACCAAGATTTCAAGGACACTTAACACCAATTATTGGAACATGAGTCAAATTGTCATATACGGTCCCAATTCTTCTGTAAATAGAGACGACCTTAGAACCTTGAAGACCAAGGGCTTGAAAACAAAATACAACTTACTCATCATAAGTGTTTATCATTGTTCAATCTCTTCAAAATTGAATACACTCAAATCTCACACAATATCATCAGTGGATCAATCTTCAGAATATATTATCATCAATATCACATCATCATAAGTGTTGAACACTTAAATGTCAAAATCACTGTTCTACTTAAACATTTACGTATTACTTTTTAAAAGTATAAAAATGGGTTTAAGTGATTGTAAAGTGTTGTAAACTTAAGAGTGACTTAACATAAAATGTGTAAGTCTATCGAGGCTAAGAGAATATAGTTGTAAAGTCCCTAGTGCCAGAAATGTAAAGTATAGGAGTTTAGAAGTTTTCTCAAGCATTATCGTGAAAAATCCCCAAGGGTGAAGAATAGACGTACCCAAAATTTGATGAATCAGAATAAATTATTGTTTTTGAATATATCCTTTTTTGAACTATTTACCTGTTAATTGACGATTGATAGACAAATATGTTATTTAAACATATCAAAATTTGACATCGTGTTTTAATACATATAACAATAAGTATAAATGTTAAATTCAAAGTAAAAAAAAACACCTAAATAAACAGAAACAATGATATAAAAATTAAAAACAGTATAAAAATAAAGTGTTAGATGTTTAATTTTGTGTTAAAGAATCATTTTGTCTTTGATAAATGCTAAGGTATATCTCCTTTCATTTCCCCTGTACTATTAATCAATCTATTAGACATACTTTATTTGATGCGACTTAAATCTCTCTTTTTATTTAGTTCATGCACTATAGTACAAAAATAATATTTGGTCTTTCAAACATTTTTTTTAAAACTTTATTTATTTTAAAAAATTAAAATATAATTAATGATTTTTTAATTATTAAAAGCTCAAAAATATACCAAAGATAATTTTAATATAAAATGAAAAATAAAAAATTATTTAAATTTATTATTTTTTAATATATGTGTAAAAGGTTAAAAGAATATAATCATTAACAATTAAAAAGAAAGCTCACGAGAGTCCTAGCTTGTAATAATTTTTCTAAAAAACGTACCTCTTGACTATTCAAAAAAATGCCATCCACAAACGAGAATAATGCAATGGAATGGAAACAGACCAACACACACTGCAAGTAGCACACACACTCCAAAACCAAATACATACAAACAAAATATCATTTGATCCCACACCAAAATTGTGGTTGACATCCAATCTCTCTTATTGACATACTACTCTGGCACCACTTCCAAAAAATTGATGCAATGTTCTGTGTTGAAAAATCAAACCCTCCATTATATCAACACACGCTCCCTATCTTTCACAAAACTAAACTATATTATAACAACCTATCATTGCTATAAGCTTTTGTCAAAGAAAAAAAATTCTATAAAGAATAGACAACGCCTCAAGTCACAGTAGTTGAAATATTATTTTCGTAGTTAAAGACAACAGTTTTATTATGTGTTGCTGTAGATTTAAAATGTTGTAGTGATTAAACTACTGAGATAGTTTAATATATACACATAGAATTGGAGTTTGAATATTTGGGATTATTGATGCTTGAGGCGTCACCATTGAAGAACACGAAAGATGAAAACCAAGAAGAGATGGAGAATTTTTCGACCGGTGACTTTGGAGACCTTTCCGACGGAAATTTATTGGAAAGCATCAACTTTGACGATTTCTTTGTTGGTATCGATGTCGAGGGAGACGTGTTGCCAGATTTGGAGATGGACTCGGAGTTGTTCCCGGAGTTCTCCGTTAGTTGCGGCGAGGAATCGGAGATGAACTCGTCGTTGGAGAATAATAGTAAAGGTGATGAGAAGAATAGTAAAGTAGGTTGTTGTGGTAAAGGTTTGGAGTTAAGTAACGGGGAAGAGATAGTGAGTGGAAGAGATGAATCCGTCGTTGTGAATCCTTCGTTGCGTAAAAATGGTAGAAAAGGAAAAAAATCATCGAATCAATCTAAGAACCATCAAGGGAAGAGAAAAGTAAAGGTATGTTTATAACTTATTGTCTTCGTTTTGAATAAAAAGCTTCATTACGGGACTATTTTTTAAAATTAAATAACAATCTACTTTACTTTACTTTTGAGATTGGTGAAAGTTTGCCATTTGCAAATATTGAAAGACATTTTTGTTTACTATTTTTCTTAAAAAATAAATTCTTCACAAGGTCACCGGTTAAAACGGCGACTTCATTCTTTATACATTTTTATTTCAAATTAAATAAACGCAAAAAATAATAATAAAATAATTATTATTAATAATATAATTCATTAAATAGTTAAAAAAAGAAATAATACAAAAAATTATTTTAAAAATTTATAAAAGTTGATTAGGGTTGTTAGTAATATTCAAATTATATTTTAGTATAACCGACTAATTTATATACTTTGGATTCTTTTAGCACTTTTTCTTATAAAGTTCATTTTTGTTCTACTGCATATACTATTTAAATCTTTTTTCTCTAACAAATAGTATCTGCGTTACAATTAAAATGGATCTTTTCTTGAAAAAATTTCGAAAAAATACATACAGTTTGTTAATATTTGATAGACCTTTTTGAGAGAAAAAATAAATAAATAGAAAAAGTGCCAAAAAGATTCAGACTGTATCAATCAACATATACTATAAAATATTGGTGTAAATAATGTTATTGACATTTTTAATCAATTTTTGTAATTTTTTAAATATTTTTTTTATTAATTTTAATAAATTATTAATTGTTATTTATCTTATCTTATTTTATTTATTTATTATTATTTATTATTTTACATATTTTAATTTAAAATAAAACCAAGAAAATATGAATCATCAAGCTGCCATTATAAAGGGCGACCTTGACAATATTTTATAAAGTCGTCATTTGAAAGAGCAATATCTTTCAATAAATTATTTTTTAAATGGCGACTTTCCACTAATTCTAAAAATAAGATAGATTAATATTTAATTTTCAAAATAGGAGATATTAGTATTTTTTTTAAAAAGTTATTTAAAAAACGAAAATTATGACTCTTATAACATAAAATGTAATTATCATATATTACCTCTCTAATAATATAAATATAAATAGGTTAAAAAATTTTAATCTATTTTTATTTATACTATGAAATAACGAGAGTGATTTATAAGTTGTATTTATGTGTTGTTGTTGAAAGTTTATGAAAAAAGGTTGAAAAAATTTATTAATTTTTTCTATAAACTATATCAAACAATTTTGTATGTATTTTTTCTATAAACTATTTTTTGAGAGATCTCTCTAAATTTAATAGTTCTCACTATTATGTTGAGAATCCAAATCCTTCTTCTTGCTATCGGTGGTTTATATCCAAATTTGGTAATTAATTTCAGTGTAGCTTGAGTTCAATTCATATGTGCATATCTTAATGACTAATCCTTAAGGTTGTGTCACTATCTTAATTAGCTCAATAAAGTTTCTCAGTGGTCACGGGTATCCTAACTGTAGAGAGAGAGAGAGAGAGGAGAATTAGAAGACTGGGATTGTTGAAAAGTAACATTAATACTATTATTTTATGAATTAATTATTTTGAGAGTTTGTGTTGTGTAATTATATATAAGGTGGATTGGACCCCAGAATTGCATAGGAGATTTGTGCAAGCAGTGGAACAGTTAGGGGTAGATAAGGCGGTGCCTTCAAGAATTTTGGAGATTATGGGAATTCATTGTCTCACTCGTCATAACATTGCTAGCCACCTCCAGGTACATGTATTTGTATGAATTTCAAGATTTTGAAACTCTAATTAATTTGAGAAAATAAAATTAACATTTCGCTAATTGATTATTAATAACTAATTTGTTTAAAAGTTTTGTCACTCTTTTTACGGAAACTTGTTTGAATTTTCAACTTAATTATAGTACTATTCATGTATGTGCTTTCTTCTGTCTTAGTTTTTTTAATTTAAATTTGGTAACAAAAATTAATGTATTTATTTAGCTCATATAATAGTTCAAATACATAAATAAATACATTAATTTTTATTGATTAAATTTTAACTCAGCTATATCTTATAAAAAAGGGAATGATAGAGTATATTATAAGGTTTTCTTTGATTTTATGTTTGTCTTGCTGATTATTCGTATTCATATCATACACAATTGAAAAGTAACCAATATTATACGAGTAGTTCTAAAAGATGTAGCATATTATGAATGAATGCAGAAATATAGGTCCCATAGAAAACATTTACTAGCGCGTGAAGCAGAAGCAGCAAGCTGGAATCAAAGGAGACAATTGTATGGTGTAGGAGGGAAGAGAGAAGTGATCAGTCCATGGCCAGCAGCACCCATCATGGGTTTCCCACCACCACCACCACTTCCTCCTCCCATCACCCCCCAAATGCACCATTTTAGACCCTTACATGTATGGGGGCATCCTTCAATGGATCAGTCCTTTATGCACATGTGGCCTAAACATCTACCACATTCGACACCGCCACACTCATGGCCAGCTCCTCCACCACCTCAAGACCCTTCATTTTGGCATTCTCACCACCAACGGGTTAGCTCTCTAACTTTCAAATACCAACCAAATCTTCCAATATTCTTTGCAGCTATACTACAATAATAATAACCTACTCCATCCATTAAGAATTATAAACAAAATGGATAAAAAAAATAATTAAATTACTCTTTTTGACTAATAAATTCTGTTATTGGAATATAAAGTTACATTAAATGAGAATATTTTATATTTGTTCAAAGAAATAAGAGTTAATTATTTGTTTTTTATTTGACAAGTGATTTAATTAATTTTGTTTGTATTATATTTGTGAGTAATTAAGATTTCAAATTATTTGCTTTTAATTTGACATTATCATTAAATAAATACTGTAGGAGAGAATTTATTAAATTTGCCTATATTCGTTGAAATAAATAAGAGTTAATTTTTTTTTTGATTTGACAAGTGAGTTAATTAATTAAATGTAGTATTTACTAATTTGTATATATAATTGTTTGTGTAGATTTTTTTCATATATGTGTCTAATCCAATCATATGGTGGTGTCATTTTTTAAGTTACTTTTAAAATTATTTCTACAAATATTTATTCAATGTAATTTAATTAAATGCAATTATATGTTTTTGATTTTAAATATAACTATTTTTTTAATATATATATTTTATTGTGATTTATTGACTAGTGCCCACTTATATAAAAGTTAATCTTTTAAGAACATTATCTTTAACTTTATTAATAACTATTTAAAAGGGATATATAATGCATAATTAATAATTAAGAGTATACTAATTTTTACATTGAACGAGTATCGAAATAAAATGAGATTTTGATTATAATTTAAGTTCCTTTATTTGTCTACTTATGATAATATGTAATATGTGATGTCTTCTTTGTAAACAGAGTCCAAACGCAATAATCCCAGGAACACATTGTTTCCCACAACCTCTGACAACAGCGGTAACTATTCATCACCCACCTTACTATTTTGGAGCCATGCACATTGTCGTCTACTCTGAATTTTGGATCCTTTTACAGATAACATTGACACGTATATATATATATATATATATATATATATATATATATAATATAAACATTGTCATATTTACCAAGATGATTATACAGTACATGTACAATTATATATGCATGTTGATGTTGTCATATTTAATCAGAAACACATACACAGAATATTTGGTATAAAGTTTGGTCGACTCATCATAAAGGAAATACTTGTAACATGCAGAGATCATTTGATGCTGTCTCCGGCATTCCACGGCATGGTATGTACAAAGCAGATCACGACATTGCCGCCCGGCCTGCTCCTGGACCCCTCTTCGACTTCCACCCGGTTAATTTCTCCTACCATTTATCCTTTTCTATCTGATTAAACCCACATATATAAAAAAAATAAAGTAAAAATAAAATAATAAAATATTGTGTATTTTTAAAATAATTAAAAGAAGTTTGATTTTTTTTAATACCCAAATTAATAATTTTTATTTGGTATTGTGACCACTTAAGTATTTTTCTTTCCACCCATAGGTGTGTGTCAATTTCTTTAAAGTGAGTTTGGATCAAGTAATTGAAAATTTTAGGGAAATTAAAATTTCACGCAAATTAAATGTTTAAATTGAGTTTATTTTATTTTTAAATTATGTTATTTGCATAAAAAGTTATTCTTTAAAAATTGAGCTATTTTTATAATTTTCAAATGTTTTGAGGCAAAAATAAAATTATATTTGGTTCAAAACTGAAATTTTGTAAATGTTGAGGGACTATTTTGCAATTTTTAGAGATCAATGTGCCAAATTTAAAAAAATTAAGGATCAATTTGCAAAAAAAATAATAATATAGGGACTAATGTACAAATTTTGAACATATGGAGTCAAAATTGTAAACTTGCAAAAATTATAGGGTCCATTTCTCTAAAAAATTATATTTCCTAAAAAAAATATGTACCAAAAAGTATTAGTTTTCTCACATATTATAACCTCCTTTTGTCATTTTTTTCTTTTTAATATATTAAGAAAAATAAATAGTGTCTTTAATGTATCTATTTAGTTTACAATATTTTTAAAATATTTTTTTTGTAAATATATATGTTTAGCATTGACTTTTCGTGTCTCATCAAAATATTTAATATTATCAATTAGAGACATATATTTAGTTTGATATTATCAATTATCAATTAGTGTCTTTAATGTATCTATTTAGTTTGATATTAAAAAAATACAATTTAATAAATTTAACTTATATTCATATAAAATCTAAAAAACTAATTACATTTTTTAATATTTATTAAATTTTTTTCTTCTTCTTATAGTAGGTGACAGGAAGGAGTACTGGTTAGTACTAGGAGTACTAGTTAGTGCTAGTTAATGGAGTTAGAAAATTCTAATCGCAACTTTTTGTGAAATGAATCATTATGAGACAGCGCACATGCCTCATGTGATTTTTTTTCTTTTTTAAAATGACACATGCAGTACACAAGCATGTTATGGGATCATTGGGATATCTCCGTTTATTAATAGAAACTTCAGCTGCTTCCCATGGTCGTATATTGCTTCACATGTTGAATACCTCTTCCATCATTTATTTATCCTTATCTAACAAAAGCAACTAAATTATTAACTAAGCCAATTATGAAATGAATGTGTAGAAGACTAAATATATTTGGATCCTCTACAGTGTAGTACCCATACAAACTATGCGATTTAGAGATAAAATATTTTCATATACCCCAAATGTAATGGTTAATTGTCTTTATAACTGATATATCATGAACTTAAATAATAACTTTAGGGTAATTACATGATTAATTGTTCTTATAATATAATGTTTTTTTTTTTTTTTTTTAACTTTACAGTCAAAGGAGAGCATAGACGAAGCTATTGGAGATGTTTTATCGAAACCATGGTTGCCGCTACCACTTGGACTTAAAGCTCCAGTGCTTGATAGCGTAATTGGTGAACTACATAGACAAGGAATTTCCAACATTCCACCCTCGTCATGTGCTTGAAAGAAGCGATCCTTTACGAGGGATCTAGGTTCCATTAAACCCTAATTCGACGACTTCTCATGCATTAGATGTTGCGTTGCATATTTTTGCATCTAATCTTGAATGTGAGTGATTCATATTGTAATTTATTGCTTTTAACAGCAGCCAAAAGGAGAATGAAAAAAAAAAAAATGACCTTTTCTATTCCCATATGCTAATGCGTGATCATTGGCCATTTTGTATATGTATGTTTAGTAGTATAGGAGACTAGTTAATAAGGTGAGGACTCCCAATAAGTCTTTGTAAGTGTTTTTGTAAGTGTTGTTCTAATTTTAAAATTTTAATCTTTAATAAAAAAAATTATAAATTTAATAATTAAAAAAATAGATAAAATAAATTTTAGTTTTATAAAATTTTATTTTAATCTCAAAATAAATATTCTTAATTTTTTAATTTTTAAAATAATTTTTATTTTTTTTTGTCTCTATTAAAAAAAATTGATTAAAAAAATGATATTTTTAATCTCTATAAAATTAAAATAGACATAAACAACGAGTAAATTTTTTTATAAAGTAAACATAAAAAGATCCTAATTTTATAAAAAAAAATAAAAATATATTTAAAAAGAAAAAACACTTTAATTTTATTATATTGTAAAAAATTAAAAAATTTGAAGCACTTACTAGTAAGAGGTCCGGTGCTAATAGTATGTTTAAAGAGCCTAATAACCGCCCCTGCTCAAATGAAATACTTTCGTGAAGTATTTCATTACGAAAGTATTTCATTCATTTTAGTAGGCGTTTAAGGTTGGTTTGGCGAACATGATAGCATATAAACTATCATATATATTATCCTACGAAATATGGATGATAAGTAAATCATAAATCAACAAATATGATAAGTTAATCATAAAAGCTATCTTGAATATGAGTTTATTAAGAAATCAAGAAGATAAAACAAGAATAATAATTTACTCGTTTACTCTTATAGAATATAATTAAAAATATATAAAATTGAAATACAATAAAATTTAAATTTAAAATAAAAAAATAAAACAATTGAATTTGATATTGAGTTTTAAATAAAAAATATTTGATTCAAAACTGTAAGTTCGCGTCTTTTTTATTGTCATCTATGTAAGTTTTTTTAATTTAAACTTTGTAAATTCAATTTAGTTTTAAAATCATCCATGCTGTTAGTTGTTGTTAAAAAAAACTTATGTGGCAAACGGAGGAGTGGCGTGACAGTTTGATGGATGATTATTATTAATTAAATAATTAATTAATAACTAAATGGAATAAATTAATAATTAAAAAATGAAATTAAGTAATTGAATTGATTAAAAAAATAAAATTAAGTTGAAAGTGTTATGTTTGAGTCCATCCCTCCCAAATTAGAAAATTTGGGAATTAGGGTTCTCACTCGTTGCTCTCTTTCTTTCTCTATTTATCATTGTTCTACTAACAAAAACAAAATATTAAACATTAAACTTAGTGAATGTAAACTATAACTACAACAAATAAATATAAAAAATCACATATTTAAGAAAAATTACTCACATCCCTAATGAGGACATCCCCAAAATTGTTGCTTAGGGTTTTCATCAATGTTAGAGATGAATATACGTTTCTTACACTCACATTCAAGCAACTAAAAATGAGTTGAGTTTGTTGCAGACAAAAATGATGTTATGGTTGAACAAAGAAGAAGCAGATGAAAATTTTAGATATATTGAAATTTTAGATTGCACGAATGAGAAGAAGAAGAGAGAGGATTTCAGATTTTATATTTTTCAAATTTGAGAATTTTTTATTTAGTCCACCTAAATATACTTAGTTGTTAAATATTTAACATATCATCAACTATTGTCACGTCAAAGTGTGTCGCGTCACTCATTCATTTCTCATATAAGTTTGTTTTAACAACAACTAACTAACAAAAATGATTTTAATACTAAATTGAAGTCACAGTGTTTAAATTGAAAGAAAAAAAAGCTTATAGAGACAAAAATAAAAAAGACGTGATCTTATATAGATGAATCAAATATTTGAGCCTTAAATTTTTTTTAAAATATGTATGATTTTATCACAGGATAGTTTTTTCATTTAATATAATATAATAAATTATTGTTTAAAATATTTTTAAATATAAATATTAATATATATTTTTAAAATAAATATAAATTTTTTTAAAATGGTAATTTTTTATTTGAAATTGTTTCAAAAGGATAATTTTATCATTCAGATATATTTTAGTGTGAAGTAAAATTGAAAGTTAATGTAATGTGAAATACGGTGTATCCATGCTAGCCATACACGAGTAAAGTCCAATTAACTTTCTACAAAGACAAATATATATTTTTTAAATAAATTAAATACAAATTTGAGTCAATACGCATATCCAAATAAATATATTTTAGTGAGTGAAACGAAACTAAATCTATATTTGGGAAAGTTAACACAAATAGAATAAGTAATTTAAAAAAAAATTAAAAAAAAATTCAGTTTTATGAAAATAATTCACTCACATATATGGGTTTAAAAATATATGAATTATTGTTTATTTTATAGTTGAATATATTTTGTTTAAGTAAATAATTTATTAATAGAAGTATAAAGGATATTCCAACTTTTATGCGCGTAAAAAATATCTTAAACTTAACATCACAACAAAGAGATTCTACTTGCTTTTTACGAAGGGTTACAAAATTTCCATCGAATGTTATCCTCAAAAGTTAGACAATATAAAATACATCAATATCTACTAACCACCAAAGAGAGTATTTAGTACCAATATTAACAATAGTCTTATTTGTAATTTTAATGCTAAGAGGGCCATACCTGAGCGAAAGTAACTCGATCAAATAGGTTCTTTTTATTCAATAAGGATAGATTGAATGCTTCCAAGTCTTTTGCTCCAAGCCCACCATCTTCCTTGCTTTTAAACCCAACAAATTTTACGATTACCCGAGTGCTTCCAAGTCTTTTACTCCAAGCCCACCATCTTCCTTGCTTTTAAACCCAACAAATTTTACGATTACCCGAGCAACTGCCCCAAAGAAAGTCTCGCTGGATACGTATGCAAAATCTTCTTTTGTGCTCTGTAAAAAGAGAGATAATACTAAAGATAGAGTTAATAAGAGTTACTCTTCCACCCATTTATAAATGCTTTCCTTCCATGATGAGACTCTCTACCTCAAATTGTCTACCACAGGGATGCATAAGAACTTAAAGGGAATGGTATCAACACAGCAAGACAGAAAGGAAGATGCAGTCTCATTTGTTGGATGTAATTCTAAAATAATTGTAATATGTTTGTAATTCAGTTAAGCAAAGCATTATTCAAAACTATTATAAATAAGTCTGTAAACCAATAACGTTCTTGGTTAAGTGTCAAGACTAATAACCAATCTCCATTTTAAACATTATCCGTTTTACTTTCTTCTTTATTTTAAATCCCTCTTTGATTATACAATTTGTTCCAACAATTGGTATCAGAGCAAGGTTCTAATCTTGGGAAATACGAGGGAAAGTGTGAGGGGATTTCAAATTGGGAAACACAAGTGTGAGAGAAAAGAAAAGAATACATGAACGGATTAGGTTTTCCATCGAATCTTCCAATTCTTGATGGGAAGAATTGGGAGAGGTGGTCTGCATCAATGAATTCGTTGTTGGGAGCTCAAGAAGTGTTTGAGATTGTTCAAGATGGCTATGAACAGCTTGGTGCAAATCCTACAGAAAGACAGCAAACAACTTTCAAAGATTGCAAGAAAATGGATTGCAAGACATTGTTTTACATCCAACAAAATGTGGATTCAAACAACTTTGAGAGAATTTCGAAGGCATCTACATCAAAGGAGGCATGTGAAATCTTGGTTAAGTGCTATACATGTGGGGAAAAGGCCAAGAAAGTGAAGTTCCAAATACTAAGAAGGCAATACGAACTATTGCAGATGGAAGAAAATGAAGTTGTGGCAGATTACTTCAACCGTGTGCAGGTTGTTGTTAATCAGATGAGGACAAATGGTGAATCATTAACTGAAGTGGCAGTTATTAAAAAGATCCTTAGAACAAAGGTATGATCACATATTGGTGACCATTGAAGAATCAAAGGATCTTGATAGGATGAAGGTGAAGGATTTGCAAGGTTATCTTGAAGGTCATGATCTAAGAGTAGAGAAAGGTGTGCACCAACCTCAACATCTCAAGTGTAGGCCCTGTAGGCCCAAGTTAGCAAGAAAACGAGCCAAGGTGATGTGAAGCACAAGAAAGGAAAGGGTATAAAGGTGCAACACAAGAAGGGGGGTTGAATTGTGTTTCACAAACTTTAATTCTTTTTGCTAATTAGTTGAATAATGAGCAATAAGAGTAAATAAGCAGCGGATAATAAAAGTTAACACATCGAATTTATACTGGTTCACTTTTAACTAGGCTACGTCTAGTTCCTTCCTTCAGAAGACATTTTAACTAATTCAAACTCCTTTGAATTACAACACCATTGACCCTTCAAGCCAGTCTTCCCAAACAGCCTGACAACCCCAGACTTTTGAGGAACAACAACACCTTGACTATACCAGCCAAATATTCTCAAACAGTCTGACAACCCCAGACTTTTGAGGAACAACAACACCTTGACTATACCAGCCAAGTCTTCTCAATTACTCTGACAACCCTAGACTTTTGAGGAACTTCACAACCTTAAACCTACAAGCTAAGTCTTTTTCTAACAACCTGACAACCCCAGATTTTATAAGGAACTTCAACACTATAGGATTTTATACAAGGGATTGAAATTAAAACTGAGTAACTACTTCTGGAAAGTTGATACTCACAACAAGCTTAACTTGAACTTGATTGTTTGCTTCTAAAAAATTTATGATGACAATCAGCCTCACACTCTAAGAAAAGAACACTTATAAAATATTTATCTTTTAAGCAAGTGTTTCTCTCCTTTGAACTCTTTTCATACTTAGGATTTTTTGCTTGAGTTCTTCTATTTTTCGATACTTTATTCTTCAGCATTGAGCCTTTATTTATAGTTGAAATTAGAGATTCACTTTGATCTGTTGCTTTACTTCTGGAGTGTATTTCGATTGATTCTGTTTTGAGAATATTCTGGAGTATTTTGCTCAGATTCTGTTTTTGGAGTCTTTTGCTCCGATTCTGTTTTGAGCATTTTGCTCAGTTTCTGTTTTGAGCATTTTGCTCATATACTGTTTTGAGCATACTTTCAGCTAGATTATGTTTCTGGAGTCTTTTGCTCCGATTCTGTTTTGAGCATTTTGCTCAGATTCTGTTTTGAGCATTTTGCTCTGATTCTGTTTTGAGCATACTTTCAGCTAGATTTTGTTTCTAGAGTCTTTTGCTCCAATTCTGTTTTGAGCATTTTTTCAGATTATGTTTTGAGCATACTTTCAGCTTCTAATGATGTAGTTTCTGATTTTTGCCTCTAATGAGATCCTCTGGGATTATCCTCGAACGGGATCCTCTGATTGTATCCTCTTATGGGAATTTCTGATTATATCCTCCGATGGGATCTTCTTATGATATCCTCTGACAGGTTCCTATAATGATATCCTCTGGTGATATCCTCTGATGATATCCTCTGGTGATATCCTCTGGTGATATCCTCTAGTGATATCCTCTGATGATATCCTCTGGTGACTTCATCCTACTTCTGATTTGTATCTTCTGGTGACGTCGTCTTCATCTTCTGGTGACGTCATCTTCTGGTGGCATTTTTCATTCTTCTTCTAAGTCAAATATGTTATTTTCATAAAATACTTTTGTTAACATCAAAACTTTAAGTGAAAGAACCAACTTGGTTCCAAAAATCTCCCCCTTTTTGATGATGCCAAAACCATGTATTTTTTATAATACTTTTTCTTTCTTTTGACTTTGACTCCCCCTAAGACTAAGCTTCATTTTATATTTTCTCCCCTTAAATCTAATGCCCATATACCATATCAAATACATCATCTTCTCCCCTTTTCAAATACATCATCTTCTCCCCTTTTCAAATACATCATCTTTTCCTGGATATTTTATCAAATACTACATCTTCTCCCCCTTTGTCATCAGACAAAAAGAAATGTTGCTGAAATTTTTTTTTCATCCTCTGATGATTTTTAAAAAAAAACAAATAATGTAAACTAAACTACTTGAAGACATTACAATATTAATCATTTAACAAAGTAAGATTTAGGTTTTTCTTGATGAAGTGAAACCTATCTTCAGGTAGTGGTTTGGTGAATATGTCAGCCCATTGATGTTCAATGTCTACAAACTGAATGTTGAGTACTCCTTTCTGAACATAATCTCTGATAAAATGATGTTTGATCTCTATGTGTTTAGCTCTTGAGTGTAAGATTGGGTTTTTGGTTAGACAAATTGTAGAGGTGTTATCACAGTAGATGGGTATGTTGGATTCTAATATTTTGTAATCTTCAAGTTGATGCTTCATCCAGAGTAGTTGAGAGCTGCAGCCAGCTGCTAAAATGTACTCAGCCTCTGTTGTTGACATGACAATGGTGTGTTGTCTCTTATTGGACCAAGAGATCAAGTTGTCACCTAAAAAGGTGCAATAGCCACTGGTGCTTTTCCTTTCAAGTTTATCTCCAGCATAGTCAGAATCACAATATCCACTAAGTTGGTACTTAAGAGATTTCTTGTAGACCAAGGTGAGGTTTGTAGTGTTTTTTAGATATCTAAGAATGCTCTTAACAACAGTTAGATGAGATTCTCTAGGGTCAAATTGAAATCGAGCACATACACACACACTAAACATGATATCAGGTCTAGAAGCAGTAAGGTAGAGTAATGATCCGATCATTCCTCTGTAGATTTTCTGGTCAACTTTTTGGCTGATTCATCTTTATCAAGTGAACAAGTAGGATGCATTGGTGTAGCCATAGGTTTGCAATCACTCATTTTAAACTTCTTGAGAAGTTCCTTTGTATATTTAGTTTGGTGAATGTAAATACCTTCTGGACTTTGCTGAATTTGTATCCCTAGGAAGAACTTAAGTTCTCTCATCATACTCATTTGAAATTCATGTTGCATTATTTCAGAAAGTTATTGACAAAGAATGCCATTAGTAGATCCAAAAATAATGTCATCAACAGAAATTTGAATGATCAGAATATCATTTTATATTGATCTTCTAAACAAAGTATTGTCTATTTGTCCTCTTTCAAAGTTATTTTTAAGTAAGAAGTTACTAAGTCTGTCATACCATGCCCTAGGTGCTTGTTTTAAACCATACAAAGATTTTTTTAAGTTTAACAACATGATTTGGAAATTCAGAACTTTCAAAACCTGAGGGTTGTTTAACATAGACTTCTTTACTTATATAACCATTTAAAAATGCGCTTTTAACATCCATTTGAAATAATGAAATGTTATTACACGCAGCAAAGGAAAGTAGGATATGAATAGCTTCTAACCTAGCCACTGGAGCAAATGTTTCAGTGTAGTCAATACCTTCTTGCTAACTGTATCCTTGTGCAACACATCGTGCCTTGTTTCTGACAACTTCTCCTTTTTCATTCAGCTTGTTCTGAAAACCCACTTGGTTCCAATAATGTTCTTTTCTGGTCTTGATACTAGATCCTAAACATAATTCATTTAACTATTCTTGCATTGCTAGGATCCATCTATATCTTCCTTCTGACTTATCTTCAGATTTATCCTCTGAAGATTTGTCGTATGCTTGATGGTAGCTTCTGCTTTTTCAAGTTCTTTTGCCTGCATCAGCTTCTGGTTCTAGTAGATTTGCATCAGTTTCTGGTTCTAGTAAACCTGCATCATCTTCCTTTGGTTCTGGTAAACCTGCATCAGCTTCCTCTGGTTCTGGTAAACCAGCTTCGGTTTCCTCTAGTTCTGGTTAACCTGCATTAGTTTCCTCTTGCTTTGACTTTTCAGGTCAAGCTATTTGTCATATAACATAATACAAATCAAATAATTTAAAAATGAACTCAATACAGCCAAACCATTAATTCTGCTTCTGGTGGTTTCTGCTTGTTTTTGAAACTACTGAAATACTGTTTCTGTTGAAGTGTTCACATTTCGTGGATCACTTGGTTCCTCTGACAGTTTGAAAACCTGCAGAATACTTATCTAGCTTTGATTTTTAAGATCAATCTTCTTGTTATCACAGTAAACATAAATATCAAACAATATTAGTATTTACAGCAAGATGTAACCTCTATGTCATCAGTTTCAGTTTTACTCTGCAAATCCTCTTGTTTCTGATTTTCAAATTCTGAATTTGTATGTTCTGTGATTAGATGGTTTGGATGAAGGGATTTGAATTCCCTTCCTAGTTTGTAGTCTTGATGAATTTTATTGGAGTGTTTGAAGAACTTTCCTGATTCTGATTCTTCTCTTTCTGCTGATATATCAGGTTCCTTTGATAATTCTAGAACTGATGATAATTCTGTTTCTTCTGGTAGTTCCAGTTTTGCTTATATGTATGATTTCTCTGTCTATTCTGATTTGTGTGATATGTGTGATTTCTTTTTGATATTTCATGTTCCTCCTATGATTTTGGTTCTAGTTCTGATAGGTATTGTGTTGACCAATTATTCTTCCACCAGAGTTAATTTGCTTCTGTTTGGTAGATGTTGGAACATAAACCTTTTTCCCTTCATATATTGGAAGTATCCATTGACCAGGCACCATGACTGGTGTTTCAATTTGGTTGCTTAGAACATCTGCAACATAAACAATTTTATCTTTTGGTACCCAAATCTGGTTGGGTCCAAGTTTGTTAGTCTTGAAAAGTTTCTTGTTTTTCCTTGTATTTAGCATAGGACAAGACACTTTGGAATGACCTTTCTTGTAACAAACAGCACACACAATGTCATAGGGAAGAGGTTTAAGCACAAGTTTATGTTCAGTTATAATTTTTTCAAATCCTATACCTCTATTTCCATTCCTACTGACTCCATAAATCATATAAGCATATTTGCTTCTTTCCATACCATTAGCAAGAAATTCTTGAAAAACTTGTTCATGCATTTCAGAATTACATGTGGTATTTTCAATTGATGTTGAATTATGGTTATTTTTCAGAGTTAGACTTTCCACTTTAAGTAACTATTTTTCAAACATACATTCTCTGTTTTCAATTCTGCAATATCAGTTTCAAGAATGACACTTTCTGTTTTAAATTCTGTAATTTGATTCTTTAAAACATTAACTTCATCTGTTAGATTTGTATTTTCTTTCTTAAGAATTTTCAATTTTAAAGACAATTTGTAATTGCTATTTAAAAAGTCATTCAGAATAGTAATCAAATCAGATCGAGTGAATTCAAAATATACCTCAGTTTCATCATCTTCTGATTCTCTTCCAGAATCAGATTCTGTATTCGATCCAGAGACAGAGCTTGTGTGAGCCATCAGAGCTAGTTCTGTTTCTTCATCTTCTGATTCTCTTCCAAATTCAGCATCAGTGTCGTATCCAGAGGCAGAATAAATGTGAGTCATCAGAGCCATTTCTGCTTCTTCTGATTCACTTCCAGAGTTGGATCGAGAGGCAGAATGAGTGCCAGTTATCAGAGCCAATTCTGCTTCTTCTGATTCACTTCCAGAGTCAGATTTTAGGTGGGATCCAGAGGCAGAATTGATGTGAGCCATCATGACTAATTCTGCTTCATCATCAGAAGATTCATCAGAATCATCCCATGTTGTTGTTGGAACCAAGTTGGTTCTAAGTACTTAGGATTTTGATGTTTACAAAAGCACTCCATGTAATCTTATTTTGTACTTTGAATTATTACATTAAATGCCACCAGAAGATGAAGTTTCCAGAGGCAGAAGATGAAGACACCAGATAATGCATCCAGAAGATACCAGAGGATGCATCTTGAAATTACCAGAGGATATCTTTGTTGGCCCAGATCAGAAGGAAGCAAAGTCAGAAGGAGATCTAGACCAGACCAGAAAGAATCATTAGTCAAACTTAGACCAGAAGTTATTATGACCAGAAGATGGTCTGGCAGTGAAATGATAAAACAACCCAGACTTGATCCAGACTTAATCAGAGGATAAATTAATGGGTCCAGAACAAGAGATTCAATCCAGATTTGACCCAAACCAGAAGATAGCATGGTTCAGGGTATGAAACTAAGTCCAGACCAGAAGAAATGATTTCCAGATTTGATCCAGACCTGATCCAAATCAGAAGGTAAAATGTCCAGACTGAAATATTATTTGTCTAGATTTAATTTCAGTTCAATCTAGACCCAGTTCAGAATTGGTCCAGATCAGAGGGAAAAGGTTCAGATCAATGGTCAAGATTTAAGTATATGGCCCAGTGTTGGCCGAGATCAGAAGATCAGACCATGGCCCAGTGTTGGCCGAAATTAGAAGGTCAGAATGTGTGGTCCAGCATTGGTCGAGATCAGAGGATCACAGCAGATCAGTTTGCAAGTCCAGGTTGGCCGAGATCAGAAGATCAGAAAGTGTGGTCCAGGGTTGGCCGAAATTAGAGGATCACAACATATCACTTAGTATGGTCCAGATGTGGACTAGCGCAGAAGCTCAAACGGTCCAGATTTAATCAAAATGATAATCAATGGAGATTTGATTAATTTTTATCAAAGTATTAAAAGGATTTGATACAAAAATAAGTTGAAGTCGTATGGGAATTCTGAAGCTATTGGCGGGAAGAAAGATTTGTTCCAGAATTAATTAAAGACAGGATTGGCCCAAGTTATTTATGAAAGCAAATCTGGAGCTAAAAAGATATGTTTTTTATTTAAATTAAACTCGATTGGTCAAGGTATTTTTGCAAGAGAATCCAGCAAGATACAGCTCGAATTTCAGCTTGGAAGAGACCCGAATTCACATCTATAAAAGGAGGCTCAAGACTGAAGACTTAGCATCAAAAATCACAAAAGAGTCATACACTTCCAAAAGCAAACACTTGAGTTTTCAGTGAGGTTAATTGTGAGTTCCAGCTTTCCAGAAGCAAGCACTCGTGTTATTTTCTTTCCCTTGTGTTAGATCTAAGTTGTTGAATTAGAGTTTACAATCTGAGGGAGTCAGAAGGGGTAGCAGATTACTTAGCAATTAGATTCAAGGCGTTGTAATTCCTTCTACAATCTGGGTTGTCAGATTGGTAGGAGAATACTTGACTTGAGAAGTCAAGGTGCTGTATTCCTCAAAAGTCTAGGATTGTTAGACTGTTTGAGAAGACTGACTTGGAGAGTCAGTGGTGTTGTTGTATTTCAAGGTTTGAATTAGTGAAATCCTTCAAAGTGAAGGGACTGGACGTAGCCTCATTAACGGTGAACCAATATAAAATTATGTGTTTTATTTTTACTTTATATCCGCTGCTAACTCTGTTTGATTCATACATCAGGTTTTGTTATAAAACTGCAAAAACAGAAAAAGTATTCAAGTTAGTCAAACACAATTCAACCCCCCCTTCTCGTGTTTGCACCTTCAATTGGCATCAGAGCTCGGTCTCAAGGCTGAGCACTTAACAGTGTTTGAGGAAAGGTCCAAGGGGTCAACAACATGGCAGAATCCAAAGATGATTTGGGAGGCAACATCAACAGACCGCCATTGTTTGATGGAGACAGGTTTGAGTATTGGAAGGACAGAATGAGAAGTTTCTTCATATCTCAAGATCCTGAATTATGGAAGATGGTAGTCAAAGGATACAGTGCACCTGCTGTTCCAGGAGATCCAACTAAAGAACTGGACATGAAAGATATGAAACCAGACCAGAGCAAATTATTCAAACTGCATCACAAGTCCAGAAACATCATGATTAGTGTCATCAAATTCAAGGAATTTGACAGATGCATAGATAAAGAAACAACAAAGAACATATTCGACAGTATGGTTCTGACCTATGAACAGTGGCGGAGCTTGACTAAAAAATTTGGGGTGGCCAACAAAAAAAATGTATTAATTAAATATGCAAATAATATTATATATCAAAAAATTAAGTTGTAATAAACACAAGTGACGTATCAAATAATTTAACTACATGACTAAAGAATACCTTAAAGTAATGCTCTACGCTCTTTAATTAACTTGAAATCATCAATAATAGACTCAGAACTGATAGTTGTAGCAATTTCTCTTTCAATATAAACCACCATGCTATCTGCCAAAAAGTCAGCTTCCATCTTGTTTCTTAATCTAGACTTAATAATTTTCATTACTGAAAAAGATCTTTCAGTTGTAGCAGTAGAAACTGGAAGAGTCATGATAAGACGAAGTAGTCTATCAATCAAGTAGAAATTTTGTGCCTTTTCAGTTGCAACCAAACATGAACACAATTCTTGGATAGTTGATAAATTCTTCAAATTTGAATCTTGGCGAGCATCAATCAAAAAATGTTGGAGTTGAAATTTCAAAATAATCTTCTCTCGCATATTGAAATCCACGGGATAATATTTTTCAACTAGAGTGCAAATTTTTTCAATGTTAAAAGCTTTATAATTATCCTTAGGAGTCAAAGCACAACTTAGAGTTAACAAATCCATTGCTTGCTCACTAAATCTGTTACTCAACTCTTGTAATTGTTGATCAATTGTAATAAAAAATATTTCAACTCTAAAATAATGCTCTATTGTAACCTGACCTTGTTGAAGACGAGAGCGTCCAAACCTTGTTGTTGAATGAACATCGTTGAGATCAGGAATCTCAATATCATGTTTTTCACAAAAAGTCTTCACTTCAGTAAATAATGCATCCCAACCATTTTCTCTCAAAGCTTGAATAAGAGACTTTGTTGTTCCAACCAAACACGTGACATTAACTATATCTTGAGATTGTTGTTGTAAGGCTTGACAAAGTATATTGGTTATCCCCATAATCTCTTTCATCAAATGCAAGATAAATATAAAATCAAACGCCTTCAAATAATTATAGGCACTATCAGCATCCCCACGTGTAGAATAACTTGCTCTTTCATTTGTAATTTTTTTTAAAACAGTACAAGTTGCCTCATACATATTTATCAAGCTACAAATAGAAGAGAAATGTGATCCTCAACGAGTATCCCCAGCTCGTTTCAAAGTGCCAATTTGATTTGTACCTTTACCAGTTACAATCTCATCAATTTCTAATAAATGTGCAATTTCCTCTAATTGAGCAGCTTGTAACTCATCATGACGCTTAGTAGAAGAACAAACAACATTAATAACAAAAATTAGCTTCTCAAAAAATTTATGAATTGGAACAACTTCTCTTGATGCAGTAACCAAAGCAAGTTGCAATCGATGAGCAAAACAATGGACATAGTATGCATAAGGACAATCTTTCATAAATAATGCTTGTAAACCGTTCCATTCTCCTCTCATATTACTAGCACCATCATACCCTTGACCACGCATGTTAGAAACATCAAGATTATGTCGAGAAAGTATATCACATACTTCTTCTTTCAGAGTTAAAGCTGTAGTGTTTTTAACATGTGCCACAAAAAAAAATCGCTCTTGTATTAAACCAACTTTGTCAACAAATCTTAACACAAGAGACATTTGTTCCTTTTTTGATTCATCACGAGCTTCATCTACAACAATGCAAAATTTAGAATCACCAATTTCTTCACATATATGTTTTCTCACCCTACTAGAAAGAATATGCAAGAACTCTTTTTGAATTTGATGTGAAGTATACTTGGAATTATATGGAGCATTTTCCAACACAACTTTTGCAACTTCATCATTGTAAGTTGCCAAGAGTTTTATCAATTGAAGAAAGTTACCTTGATTTTTTGACCCGCTAGTTTCATCATGTCCCCTAAAAGCACAAGCTTGAAATGTTAACCAACGAACAGTGTCAATTGATGTCTTGAGACGTGTTCGATTCTTCAAAATTTGTTCCGAGCTTTGCACTTGAAAAGCATTCATAATATGTACATCCTGATTCAACAAGTCTCGACAAGCTTTCATTGCATTGTTGTGTGGTGAGCAAGGATCCATCCCTATGTGTTTGAGAAAGGCGCAATGTTTTCCATCTTTAATTTTCTTCCAATTTCTAAAACCCGTACCAATGAAGACATCTGATCCGGGACGTCCACTTGGTCTTTTGCTAAATAGATAGCATGGTAAGCAATATGCAGCATCTTTAGAAGGTGAATATTCTAGCCATGAAGAAAAGATGTTAAACCAGGCATATTGAAACCGTCTTGGATGAAGCTCGTTGGCAGATAAAGGATATTCTTTTAAATTTATTTGATAAGGACCAAATTTTAGATAGGCTCTATGTATTGCATCCAATTGATTTGGTGGAAATTCCCAAATTTGAGGGCGCTTTCCGGGGTCACGTTCTAAACATTTCTCAAAGTCATCTTCGAAAATTCTAGGAACCTTGGAAAGATGATTCTCATTTTCTTCAATCCTTGGATTCTCAGAGATAGTTTCAAATGCAGAAGTTATAATTTCTTCATCTCTTTCACTCTCACAAATTTTCCTCTTGAAAAAAGAATCAATTCTTTTACTCTTCTTCATTCTCACATACTTTTCTAAATCAACAAATTTAGAAAACATATAACATATTTTTAGTGAAAATTAAATGGAAACAAAAATCAAACATTTTATATGCAACAAAAAAAACTCAATTCATTCAACATATCAATTTATAAACTTACAGTCACAGAGAGCCAAATGGGGTGGTGGTAACAAACCTGAAAACAAACTTGAAGGCTGAAGGAAGGTAACTGATAATGGTTCCGCTTAATAAATTATGTTGTAGAATATGCTGCAGAAAATGAATAGCAACCAAATGATTCATTTTTACTAAGATGGTTCAAAATGGCATAAATGGAATCAAATCTTATCATCATTCCAAACATTTTCAAGAGCATCCAAGTACCGTTTCACATTCATTTAATACAAATACTCACCATTGGGCATTATCGAACATGCTAAAGCAAAGAAGATGAAATTTAAGTTAAATCTCAAACTCATATTCATGGTAAATGGTTATTGTGCTTAGTAATATAATGCATAAACACCAACAAATTTTTGAGTTTTCTAAAATGCTCTAGTTGCTGCTAAATGAAAATTGTATGATAAGTAAACTTTATGTCATGCTCCAATAGTCCAATATTATAATTATTATAATGTAATTGTAAATCGAATTTGTTATAGTGAATTGAAACAAGTATTCTTCGTTGAGAGGAACTGAGGACATATACTCATCAACCATCAATTAATCATTTAATTCTTCATAAGCACATATACTCATCAACCACTCACCAGCCATGCTTTTGGTAAACTAATTCACAGAAATAATTAGTATAAAATTAAGTAATTGGATTAAATTTTTTGTACATTTGTCTCCAATTCTCCAGCACAACTACACCTGAATGGATGAATGCCAAAGAAAGAGTTTACTTACCACAATCAAACGCAATCACAGGCTTCAATTTTATTTCTTCCTCCTGTACAAACACATACACACAACATGAGAAAGAAATAGTGACTAGCAAGACAGTACTTCTGTTTATTGTAACTTCTCAAACCAATCAAATAAGCAAGTAGAAAATTCTACTTTCTTTTTCAAATAATATAAAAAATCCAATCGTTTTATCTGTTGCCACATTTTCCCAATTCGTTTTTCCCTTTTATTTCTTCTCTCATTCCAAACATAAAACAAAATTTGAGAGAAAAGAAACCAGATTTGAAACCAACTTGCAAATCATTGAAACCAGATTTGGTAACCAAAATAAAATGCATCTCTACAAGTCTGAACCAGTCTGCCTAATTCTAAACCATTGACAAAAATCTAATGCATCTTATAATAGTTCTGAACCCAAATCCTGATGCGAACAAGTCTAAACCATTGGCAAAATTCATTGAACCAGTAGCCATAAACCAGTATGCTAATTAGGGACTGAATTGCTGGAGTAACAATGGCAAGTCCAATCCCATTTAAACCTCTTGAAATTTGCCACCTAATAATCCATATAAAGGGTAAAATAGCTTTTGAATGGCAAGTATATAGAACATCCAGTAATAATTTATTAAATAAATAAGGGTAAAATAGAAACAGTAGAAGTGAGGACCTGTAAGAAGGTAGAGGAAATGGCAACGAGGAAAGTGGCGGCAGCCCAGAGAAAAGCACCGAGAGCAATAACATGAGCACGATTGTGTCGCATGGAGAGATAAGCAGCGATAGGGTAACAGAGTGATGGCTGTTTGCGGAGTCAAAGAGAGGAAGGAAGAGCCGAAGAGGAAGGAAGAGAGAGCGGAAGGAAGAGCCGAAGAGATGGCTGTTTGCGGAGTCAGAGAGAGAGGAGAATATTAGGGTTTTGGTATAACTATAAATTTCTAATTTTATTAAGGGCAGTTTAGTAATTTTACCTATTTTTTTTTTTGGGTGGCCGTGGCCCCCCCTGTCCCTTAAATAATCCGCCATTGCCTATGAAGGAAGCTGTAACACCCTGAGTTTAAAACACAGCGCGGGTGTATTTTTTTTTTTAATAAATAATTAAAATGTTTTTCCCAATTTATTACTTCAAAAGAATTGAAATAATATTTTCTTTAATTCGTTTCATAAAATAGTACGTCATAATCCAAAACGACCAAAAGTAATTAAATAACTACCTCACGATTAATCAAGTAAAATATTTTTGGAAATTTAATCTTCAAAATATATCAAAATAAAGATACATCCAAAAGCTGTATTCTGAACCCGCCAAAATATTATCAGAGTGCGGAAAAATATTAGCGGAAAAGTTATACAATAATTCCCAAAATAACCAATTACATCCCCAGAGTTCAAGACCCTATACAAAAAGTCTAGTCTGATCATGCACTAAGCTACAGTAGCACGATCTCTGTCGCATCCTCTACAAGTCTCGTCTTCAGCCAACTGTCAGTCCCTTTGCGTTGTCCACAAATACTCCGTATGTGAATATCAAGCAAAACTAACGACGTCTCCGTCGTTAGTGTAACCATCGGTAGGAAGGGTTCGGGTATCATCTGAGGGCAAAGCCTAATTTCCACAATAATAGTAAAGGGTCACCGAACGAAATTAACATTTAACACATAGAATTTATATCACAGTAACAAACATCTCCGTGGCATATCATAAAATCAATGATGATAATAAAAGATGCTCATTTTGAAATTTCATGACATGTATGCCTTTTCAAAACAACAACCAATTAATATGGAAAACATGTTGTAAGTACAGCCAACAGTTCAGCAATCACAATCATTTATCAGAAATTCAGATTTTATAAAGTACTTACACACAACAATTTCCAATCATCAACATATACCAAAAATCGTGACCCACCGGTCAATCACCCCGTTGCAATATGTATATGCTCATGTATTCAACTTCTTGGAATTACCAAGGTGCAGTTGCTCAATAGACCAGCACAATTTAAATATGTTTGACTTTAACGGCCCTCAAGACCAGGGTGCAATCGCTCAACAGATCAGCACCAGTGCAGTCGCTCAACAACAGGTCGTTGATGTTCCACTTTTGCTTTCTGACAAGTTAAACAAGCCGATACATATTCCGCTACATCCCTCTTCATTCATGGCCACTAGAAATTCTGCCTTAAGTCCTGGTACATCTTGGTCGCTCCAGGATGAATACTCAATTTACTCTTATGAGCCTCTTCCAAAATTGTTCTTCTCATATCTGCAACTTCCGGAACACAACTCTTCCATTACATCTCAGAACATTATCTGGTCCGACCCTGAACTCAGTTGTCCCTCCTTGCATTATCAAGTTCCTCTTTTCTTGGATTAATGCGTCATCTTGCAAGTTCGCAATCTCCTCAAGTAGACCACTCGAAATTGTTATCATTCCATACTTTAAAACTCCTGGTGCAAACTTTACGTCCAAATGTAGATCTCTAAATGCTTCCCACAACTCTTGTTGTCTGGCCATTATCATTGAAGATACCGACACACTTTTCTGACTCAATGCATCAGCCACCACATTGGCTTTTCCAGGGTGGTACTGCAATGAAAAGTCAAAATCCTTAAGAGTCTCCATCCATCTTCTTTTACGCATGTTCAATTCTTTCTGGTCGAACAGATACTTCAAACTTTTATGGTCACTGAACACCGTGAATGTGCATCCATACAAGTAGTGCCTCCAGACCTTTAATGCAAACACTACTACAGCAAGCTCTACATCATGAGTAGGATAGTTTCGTTCGTGAGTTTTCAACTGTCGTGAGGCGTAGGCTACAGCTTTCTTGTGTTGCATCAAAACACATCCCAGACCTTGGTGAGATGCATCACAGTAAACCTCATATGGTTCCTCCGGCTGTGGCAAAACCAATACTGGTGAGGTTGTTAACTTTTCTTTAAGCAGCTGAAAACTTTCCTCACATTTCTCCGTGCATGCAAACGACTGGTTCTTCCTGGTGAGTTATGTCAAAGGAGCTACAATCTTAGCAAATCCTTCAATAAATCTCTTGTAGTATCCTGCTAGTCCGACAAAACTCTGTATGTCTGTGATAGTCTGGGGATGTTTCCAGGCAAGAATTGTCTCAATCTTTGCCGGATCCACAGCGATTCCTTCTTTTGTTATCACGTGTCCTAAGAAGTTCACTTTCTTTAGCCAAAACTCACACTTCGACAAATTGGCATACAGTTGCTTCTCGCGTAAGACTTCAAGAACTTGGCGTAGGTGATCTTCATGTTCTTCTTCATCCTTTGAATAAATCAAAATATCATCGATGAACACCACCATGAATTTATCCAGAAATGGGCTGAAGATTCTATTCATATAGTCCATGAAAATCGCTGGTGCATTCGTAACTCCAAATGGCATAACGAGATATTCATAATGTCCATAACGGGTCCTAAAAGCAGTCTTTTGAATATCTCCTTCTCTTACCCGAATCTGATGATATCCTGACTTCAAATCGATCTTTGAAAACACTGCGGCTCCTCTCAATTGGTCCATCAAATCATCGATGTGTGGTAAAGGATAACGATTCTTGATAGTTACCTTGTTAAGTTGCCGATAATCCACGCATAAGCGCGAACTTCCATCCTTCTTCTTAACCAACAACACCGGAGCTCCCCACGACGACACACTTGGTCTGATAAATCCTTTCTCCATTAAGCCTTCAATTTGACCCTTAAGCTCGCTTAATTCCAATGGCGACATCCGGTACGGCACAATTGATATAGGTCCAGTTCCTGGGTGCAAATCAATGAAGAACTCCACCTCTCTCACCGAGGGTAATCCTGGAATTTCTGTTGGAAATACGTCCGGATATTCTTTGACTAACACCACATCTTCTATGTTCACATCCATCTTGGTCTCCACGTTAGCCAATGATAAAAATTCCTGAGTTCTGTCTCTCAGAGATACTTCGAGTTTGTTAGCAGCCAAATATCGAACGACTCCGGGTTCAGGGAAAAGAACTAATTTTCGAGCGCAATCCAAGACTACGTAATTATACGTCATCCAATCCATGCCGAGAATGATCTCGAGTGATTGTAGGGGTAAAAAGATTAAATTAACCAAGAAATCTCTATTCTGAATCGTTACAGTACAGTGTAAACATGTAGAGTTTACAGTCAAGGTCTTAGCAGGTGTGGAAACAACCAAATCAAAAGGCAAAGCAAACACATATAACTTCAAACGATTCACACAGTCCATAGCAATGAAAGAGTGGGTTGCCCCCGAATCAAAAAGTGCAGTTAGGGTGTTACCTGCAATCTTGCTGGATTAAATTTGGAGCTTGATTCCCAGCTTCAGCACCCATGTGATAGACGCGTCCTCTAGCAATAGGACGAGTAGCCCTAGTTGCATTCACTGTTGGCTCCACCTTCGGAGCCTGACAATCCCTCGCCACGTGTCCTGGCTTCTGGCAATTGAAACACACAAGATCCCTTGTGGTACAAGTAGTAGCAATATGTCCTTCTTTCCCACATCGATAACACCGGACTCCTTGTCCCAATTGCCGTCCAAAATTTTGATTTCCTAGCCGATTATGGCCTCTCTTGTTGTTTTGTGGCTGGTTATACGGCTTAGCCACTTGCTTTCCTCTATTGTTCTGATAGTGCATCCGACTAGGCCCTTCTGAATTAAAGTTCCCTCCTCTGTTGGCCCTCATGTTCTTCATCTCTTCAACCTCTCTACACTTCTCCACTAAGACTTGGAAACGTTGAATTCCCAATGGTAAGACCGAGTCTTGAATCTCATACTTCAGTCCATTTTGAAAGCGATGGCACATAAACTGTTCATCAACTTCTTCCCGAAAAAATCTGAAATGCCTTGATAGCAATTCAAACTTAGCCGCATATTCTCCCCCCGTCATGTTTCCCTGGTGCAATTTCAGAAAATCGTCACCCAACTTGGTTCTAGTGCTCATCGGGAAGTATTTGTCCAAAAACTTCTTTTTGAACGACTCCTAGTTCACCTCCTCTTGAGCTGACCCCATCAGTAGTCTTGTACTTCTCCATCAATACTCTGCATCCCTTATCCGCAGATACGTGGCATAGTTGACCTTCACCGCTGCTCGACAATTAATCATCTCAAAGATTTTCTCCATCTCTTGAATCCACTGGTCCGCTCTTTCTGGACCCTCATCACCCTTGAAATTTGGAGGATTATGACGAGGAAAATCCTCTAGTCCCCTTGATTCAGCAGCACGAATCTCTCTTTCTCTTTTCTCCAGATCTCTTTGAGTCTTCGCAGCCTTCTGTGCAGCAACATACGCAACCATGTTATTCATCGCTTCAGCCATCCTATCCTCCCGGCTGACATTGGCTCTTGTGGTGTCGTCTCTCCTTGGAGGCATTGTTTCCTACAAAACCATAATCACTTCAGTCACACCACAACTTACACAAGACTTGACACTTTAACTACTTGCTCTTGTGCATGAGCAGATAAAGACTCAAAACAATACTTTAATCAGAGCTTTAACCCAAAACTTTAACCAAATGCTCTGATACCACAATTGTAACACCCCGAGTTTAAAACACAGCGCGAGTGTATTTTTCTTTTAAATAAATAATTAAAATGTTTTTCCCAATTTATTACTTCAAAAGAATTGAAATAAAATTTTCTTTAATTCGTTCCAAAAAATAGTACGTCGGAACTTCATCGATGAACATAATTTAACTTCATCATAATATTACTGAGTATTTAACTTTGGGAATTAATAATAACATTAATACTTTTCAAAATAAGAGCAATGTCATAACATCTCAGAAGAAAATATCAAAGTGCGGAATGTGTTAGCGGAAAAGTGGTTCAATAATTCCCAAATTAAAAACAAATTACATTTTCCAGCTCAAAATCCTATACATCAAATCTAACTGATCATGCACTAAGCTACAGTAGCATGGTCTCTGCCGCATCCTCTACAAGTCTCGTCTTCAGCCAACTGTCCGTCCCTCTGCGTTGTCCACAAATACTCCGTATGTGAATATCAAGCAAAACTAACGACGTCTCCGTCGTTAGTGTAACCGTCGGTAGGAAGGGTTCGGGTATCATCTGAGGGCAAAGCCTAATTTCCACAATAATAGTAAAGGGTCACCGAACGAAATTAACATTTAACACATATAATTTATATCACAGTAACAAACATCTCCATGGCATATCATAAAATCAATGATGATGATAAAATATGCTCATTTTGAAATTTCATGACATGTATGCCTTTTCAAAACAACAACCAATTAATATGGAAAACATGTTGTAAGTACAGCCAACACTTCAGCAATCACAATCATTTATCAGAAATTCAGATTTTATAAAGTACTTACACACAACAATTTCCAATCATCAACATATACCAAAAATCGTGACCCACCGGTCAATCACCCTGATGCAATATGTATATGCTCATGTATTCAACTTCTTGGAATTACCAAGGTGCAGTCGCTCAATAGACCAGCACAATTTAAATATGTTTGACTTTAACGGCCCTCAAGACCAGGGTGCAATCGCTCAATAGATCAGCACCAGTGCAGTCGCTCAACAGACCAGCACTCATGCAGTCGCTCAACAGACCAGCACTCATGCAGTCGCTCAACAAACCAGCACGTTAAACATATACCAAGGTACAATTGCTCAACAGATCAGTACCAGTGCAGTTGCTCAACAGACCAGCACTTGTGCAATCGCTCAACAGATCAGCACGTTTTTGCGCATTTCAGGGTACAGTCGCTCAACATACCAGTACCAGTGCAGTCGCTCAACAGACCAGCACTCGTGCAATCGCTCAACAGATCAGTACATTTACGCATTACTCTGTGGCCCATCGCGGGTACCACCTGACTATGCAGTGCATGAATATGCAATGTCTTCGCTTCACTGAAAATAGTATGCATTATCTGAAAAACTCAGCCCTTCCATCATTTCCCCAAAACATCTAAACACAATTAATTTCCTCATCATCACATCAATAATTAAACATTCAAGCAATCCTATCATTATCACTTTACATTATCTCAAAATTCCATTCTTAATTATCATAAGTCTTTCCAATGTTTCCCCAACTCTTAAAATTCATAAAACAGTGTTTAAAACTGGGATTTCTGGAAAACACGAATCTGTATTCGAATACAGCTTCTTTGTATTTGAATACATAAGCCAAAACAGTGCAGAATTAACACTCTGTATTCGAATATAACTCCCTGGTATTCGAATACATAGGCAGTTCCAGTGCACAAAACAACATTTTTCACTACATCAGTAAAGTCTCAAAAACTTCATCACCACCATTTCAAACTATCACAAAAATTCCATTTTAATTCATCACAACCCTTCCCAATCTTCCCCAACACTTAGGGTTTATAGAACAATGTTTAAAACTCTAATTTTCTGAAAAACACAAATCTGTATTCGAATACAACTCCCTTGTATTCGAATACAGAAGCATAAAACTGCAATTTCAACACTCTGTGTTTGAATACAGCATACCTGTAGTCGAATACAGAAACAAAACAGTGTAAATTCAGCATTTTCCCAACATCATTTAAGGTTTTCAAGAACTTCATCATCTCCTCTTCAAAACTATTTCAAAAACTCCATTTTAATCATTTCAAACCTTTTCAATGTTCCCCAACACTTTAAAGTTCACATGATAGTGTTTAAAACTTGATTTTCTGGAAAAACACGTATCTGTATTCGAATACAGCTTCCTTGTTTTCGAATACAGAAGCTAAAACTTGAGTTTCTGGAAAAACCCGAATCTATATTTGAATACAGCTCCCTTATATTCGAATACAGAAGCTAAAATACTGAAAATCAGTATTCTGTATTCGAATACGAGGCTGTCGTAGTCGAATACAGATGTGAAACAGTGGCAAAAATTATAGTTCTGTATTCGAATACAACAGGGTCGTAGCCGAATACAGAGGCTAAGTCAGAAGCAAAATCCTTCATCTGTATTCGAATACAGAGTCCCGTATTCGAATACAAGTTTGAAAACTTGAGTAAAACAGAAGCTTGGCAGGCTGTATTCGAATACACTCATGCTGTATTCGAATTCAGTGAAATTTTTCCTGAGACTTCAACACATTTTCAAACTGTTTCCTTTGAAAAACCAACAAAACGCCAAAATAGATTCAGCATTCTTTTGAACCACAAAACTCAGGCATCTTTCATCAATAACAACTTTTCCAGAAAAACACTTTCATCATTTAAAATCCCTTTTCTTTTGAAAACATCAGCAACCAGACTCACCCAAAATAGATTGTCAATCACAACAAAACAGAACAACATTTTCCAGTATTCTCACACCACCATAATAACATGCAAAGCACTTCCAGCTTTCTCACACAACAAAACCACATTAATACATTCAGCCAAACAGCAAGCATCACATACACCAAAACACCAACATAGTGCATTTTCGCATTTTATAATAATCAACACAACAGTTTTATAAATATGCATTTTGATCATCTTCAGAACAACATGCAAGACATTTTTCAGCTTTCCCACACACAAACAAAACAACATTAATGCATTCCACCAAACAGAAACCATCACAGATTCAATAAACATCAACAGAATGCATTTTCTTCATTTTTTTCAAAATGTCAGTGCAAAACAGTTTTTCTTCAAACAATGATGAAACATCAGTAATGTCATGACAGTTATGCATTTACAGCCCTAATGCAGTTAGAAAGTGGAAGGTGCCCTTACCCTTGTTGCGTTTCTGCTACTGTTCACGTTTCTGCGTCAAAAATCGCAAAAACTCCCGCTCGCGTTCGCCGCTACGAAAATGGGTTCTCTAGCTCCGTAATGATGAGGAGAACAACTTTTGTTTTGGAGGTTTTCTGGTTTGGTGCTTGGATTTCCAATTAATATCACTTTTGAGGAACTCCCTTTTTTTTTTTGATCGTGAAACAGAAATCAGAATGGGTGAAGGAAGAAGGTGAATACTGTTACATGCAGTAAGGGAGGAGGAATGGGTTTCTGACTTTGCCCTTCCTTCTCACTCCTATATATAGGCTTGTGTGGGTGCCACCTCACCCGACACTTCTCTGATCCTCAGCACTTAACCAGTGCAATTAGCCGATAATCCCTTAATTAACTGTCCGATAATTTAATTAGTCGTAATTAAATTAATTTACTCTTCATCCAATAATTTTAATTCATCTTCCAAAATAAATATTTATATATATATATATATATTCACTCAAAACATTCATATATTAAATATTTTACAAATATCCCCAAAATACACTTAATATTAATTCCATAATTAAATTTTAAATTTAAGGGTCTTACAGAAGCCAACAGGTTCATGAAGCAAGGGCTAACATACTGGTCAAACATTATGAGATGTTCAAGATGGAAGATGATGAAGACATTGATGGAATGTTCTGTAGATTCCAGACTCTGATATTTGGACTGAAGGTCTTGAAGAAAAGCTACACAATAGCAGATCATGTCAAGAAGATTCTAAGAAGCTTACCAACCAAGTGGAGACCAATGCTTACTACAGTTCAGCAAGCCAAAGATCTGAATAACTTAAAACTTGAAGATCTGATCAGCTCACTTAGGTCTCATGAAATAGAACTAGAAGCAGATGAACCAAAGAAGAAGAAGAATCTGGTTCTGAAGTTGAAACAGAAGAAAGCTGCAAGGGCAGTTTCAGAATCAGAAGATAGCAACAGTGACTGTGATGATATGGCTTACTTAACCAAACAGATGGTTAAGATCTAGGAAAACAGGAAGAGGAGAAACTTCTAGAAGAAACATAACAACAAAGGATAGGAAGAATCTGACAAGAAGAGTATCGTTTGTTATGGATGCAATGAACCTGGACATATCAAGTCAGAATGTCCAAATCTGGAAAAAGGCAAACAGCACAAGAAGAGTTCCAGATTCAGAAAGAAGGGTCTGATGGCAACCTAGGATGCATCAGAATCAGAGGAAGAATCGTTTGATGAAGAAGAAGCAGAAACAGCAAAGATGACACACATCATGTCTGCCTCTAGACTTCATAAAGGCACGATTTCAAGAAGGAAAGTAGGCAGAAGGAAGAATGATCGAAGTAGTCATTCAAGAAGTTTGGAAGCACATCAGAGGGAGCAATTCTGGCTCTGATGGCTCATACCAACTTAAGCTCTGGATACGGCTCAGGCTCTGGAACAGATTCAGAAGATGAAGATAGTGAGGTATTTTCTGATCTCACTAGATTTGAATTAATTGAGGCTTTAAAAGACTTTTTAAATGCAAACAATAAGATGTCTTTAAAATTGAAAACTCTTAGGGAAGATAAGAAAAATCTAACCAAAGAAGTCCAAGTTTTAAAGAATCGAAATTCTGAGTATGCAACTAAAAACAAAGATTTTAAAACTGAAGTTGCAAGACTCAAATCTGAAAACCAAAACTCTCAAAAGTAATATTTGTTCCATTTCCAAAACTGTTTGTGCCTAACAAATCTGTATCCAATCATTTCTGCGTACCAAAAGATCAAATTGTCTATGTTGCAGATATTATGAGCAACCAGAAGGAGACACCAACAATGGTGCCTGGACAATGGATGTTGGCAATGCACAAGCAGAAGAAGGTTTATGTTCCTGCTACAACCAGACAAAGGCAATCTGAGTCTGATGGAAGAAGGTCTGGTCAACGCAACCAGAACTGGAACCAGTATCAGAAGCACAAAAACTAGAACCAGAACCAACACTAGAACCAGAATCAGAACTGGAACCAGTATTAGAAGCACAAAAACTCAAACCATAACCAATACTGGAACCAGAATTAGAATCAGTACCGGAACCAGAACCAAAATCAGAACAGGAATTACCAGAATCACCAAAATTACCAAATTCATCAGAATCACCAAAATTACCAAATTCATCAGAACCACCAGATTAACCCAAATCACCAAAATCACCTGAATCATCAAGCATATCAAAATCACAGGATTCACCAAAATTACCAGAACCAAAACATGTTCCAGAATCATCAGAGGAACATGGTTTATCGACAAAGCAGAATCAAGGAAACTACTCAAACAGGCCAGAAGCAGAACTGGCTCTGATGGCTCGAACAGAAGCTGAGTCTAACTCTGATTCTGACAGAGAAAAAGCAAGGACTGATAAGCAACACAAAGCATGGTATCTTCACAGTGGATGCTCCAAACACATGACAGGAGACAAATCCAGGTTTCTGAATCTGACTTTGAAGAATGGAGGCAAAGTTTCCTTTGGAGGAAACCAGAAAGGTCAGATTATTGGTACATGAACTGTTGGTAACACTTCTTCTTCCCTTTCTATTAAAAATGCTCTATTAGTTAAAGGGCTGAAACACAATCTTCTGAGCATAAGTCAATTAAGTGATTGCAATTATGATGTTATCTTTAATCAAAAAACTTGCAAAGCTGTTAGTCAACTTGATGGGTCGGTTTTATTTACTGGCACTAGGAAGGATAATGTTTATAAAATTGATCTGTTCAGTCTTGCTAAGCAACAGGTTAAATGCTTATTGTCTGTAAGTGAGCATAATCTGATTTGGCACAAGAGGCTAGCGCATGCAAACCCTAGACTTATATCTGAGTTGAGCAAACTCCAACTGGTAAGAGGGCTTCCCAAGGTAAGTTCCAAAACTGAGATTATGTGTGAAGCATGTCAAAGAGGTAAACAAACTAAAAGTTCTTTCAAAACTAAAAACTGTGTTTCTACTTCTCAACCCCTTGAACTACTTCACTTAGATATGTTTGGTCCTGTTCAAATAGCTTCCCTCAGTGGTAAGAAATATAGTTTTGTGATTGTTGATGATTACTCAAGGTGGACTTGGGTAAAAATTTTAAAGAACAAAGATGAATCTCACAAAGTGTTTATTTCTTTTTGTAAGCAAGTTATGAATGAATAGGGTATTAAGATCAAAACCATCAGAAGTGATCATGGAGGTGAATTTGAGAACAAGTATTTTGAAGAATTCTGTGATGAAAATGGGATCTCTCACAACTTCTCATCCCCAAGAACACCTCAACAAAATGGAGTGGTAGAAAGGAAGAATAGATTATTGCAGGAGATGGCCAGAACCATGCAGAATGATATGAAGGTTTCCACCTACCTTTGGGCAGAAGCTGTCAACACATCTTGCTACATTCAAAATAGAGTCTACATCAGGTCCATCTTAAATTAAACTCCCTATGAACTGTGGAAAGGTAAGAAACCTAATATTTCCTACTTCAAGCAATTTGGTTGTACTTGTTTTATGTTAAACACTAAAGATAACTTAGCTAAGTTTGACTCTAGATCTCAAAAGTGTACCTTTGTTGGTTACTCTGAGAGATCAAAAGCTTATAGAGTGTTTAACAAAGAAACTAACACTGTGGAAGAATCAATCCACATTAAGTTTGATGATAAACAGCTTGACTCTGAAAAGTCAAAGCAAGATGAGGAAATTGTAGGTGAACCAGAGGCACAGGAACCAGAAGCTAGACCAGCAGCAGAATCTGAGAAAGATCAAGATGAAGAAGAACATGTTGACTCTAAAGACAAGTTAGAGGGAAAGAATGGATGGAAGTACAAGTCTTCACATCCAGAAACTCTCATTATTGGCAGTGCAACAAAACCTTTAAAGACCAGATCATCAAGTAGATAAACCAGTCTGTTTGGTTTACTCTCAACAATTGAACCAAGCAATGTTGATGAGGCTTTGGCAGAGGAAGGTTGGATACTTGTAATGCAAGAAGAGCTGAATGAATTCCAAAGGAATGATGTTTGGGATCTGGTATCTAGACCAAACAAAAACATTATTGGAACCAAGTGGGTGTTCAGGAATAAACTCAATGAAAAAGGTGAAGTGGTAAGGAACAAAGACAGACTTGTAGCTTAAGGATACAGTCAACATGAAGGTATAGACTACATTGAGACTTTTGCTCTAGTGGCCAGGTTAGAAGCAATTAGAATTCATTTATCATTTGTTGCTAATCATGATATAATGCTGTATCAAATGGATGTTAAAAGTCCATTCTTAAATGGCTATATAAGTGAGGAAGTCTATGTCAAACAGCCCCCTGGAATTGAAAATTTTGATTTTCCAAACCATGTTTTTAAACTTAAAAAATCTTTATATGGTTTAAAACAAGCACCAAGGGCATGGTATGACAGACTTAGTAACTTTCTGCTTAAGAATGAATTTAATAGAGGCCAGATTGATAATACTCTATTTAGGAAATCCATTAAAAATGATATTTTAACTATTCAAGTTTATGTTGATGATATTATCTTTGGATCTACTAATGGCACTTTGTGCAAGGAGTTTTCTGACCTAATGCAGAAAGAGTTTCAAATGAGCATGATGGGAGAACTCAAATTCTTCCTAGGAATTCAGATTCACCAAGGTAACTCGGGTATACTCATTCACCAATCTAAATACACTAAAGAACTTCTTAAAAAGTTCAAAATGAGTGAATGTAAGCCTATGGCCAACCCCATGCACCCAACCTGCTCACTTGAGAAAGATGAAATCAGCCAAAAGGTAGACCAGAAAACATACAGAGGTATGATTGGATCTCTTCTTTATTTAACTGCTTCTAGACCTGACATCTTGTTTAGTGTTTGTGTATGTGCCCATTTTCAAGCTGACCCTAGGGAATCCCATTTAACTACTGTCAAACGAATTTTGAGATACCTCAAAGGAACCACCAACCTTACTTTGTTATACAAGAAAACCCCCACCTACAAACTAAGAGGTTTTTGTGATTTCGACTATGTTGGAGACAAGCTGGAAAGGAAAAGTACAAGTGGCAACTGCAATTTCTTAGGTGATAACTTGATCTCTTGGTCAAGCAAAAGACAAAGCACCATTGCTATGTCAACAGCCAAAACTGAGTATATATCAGTAGTAGGATGCAGCTCATAGTTAATCTGGATGAAACACCAACTTGAAGATTACAGCATCTTTGAAACCAATATCCCTTTGTTCTGTGATAACACTTCAGCCATAAACCTAACCAAGAACCCGATCTTACACTCTAGAGCCAAACACATTGAAATAAAACACCATTTCATTAGGGACCATGTTCAAAAAGGGACTTTAAGCATCCAGTTTGTGGACATTGATCATCAATGGGCTGACATCTTCACCAAAGCATTACTTGAAGACAGGTTCGAGTTCATCAAGAAGCATCTCAACATTTGACTAGCTCAAGTAGTCATCTTAGGAGTTTTTTAATTTTCTTGTAATTTTAATTTTATGTCTTTTATTTTTTTTGTTTTTAATTTCTATACTTTGTAAAGAAAAATACAAAAATAGTAGGACCTCTTTTTGGCTGATGACAAAAAGGGGGAGAGAGAGAGAGAGAGAAAAAAAAGGAGAAATAAATAGAAAAAGAGAGATAAAAAGAAAGAGTTGAAAAGGAGAAGAATCAGGGAGAGAGAAAAATAAAGAGTGAAAAGAGAAGGAGTTGAAAAGGAGAAGAAACAGGGAGAGAGAAAAAAAATCAGAAAGAGATGAAAAAATAAGGAGTTGAAAAGGAAAGGAGAAGAGAAGAAAAGAAAAGAAAGAGTGATTCAAGAAGGAGTTGAAAAGGAGAAGAAAAAGTCAGTATTAGACTTAGGGGGAAAGATTGGTCTGAGGGGAAGTATTTCAGCACTTCGGGTTATAGCAAAATAAGTTAAGGTTTTGTCATCATCAAAAAGGGGGAGATTGTTGGAACCAAGTTGGTTCTAAGTACTTAGGATTTTGATGTTTACAAAAGCACTCCATGTAATCTTATTTTGTACCTTGAGTTATTACATTAAATGCCACCAGAAGATGAAGTTTCCAGAGGCAGAAGATGAAGACACCAGATAATGCATCCAGAAGATACCAGATGATGCATCCTGAAATTACTAGATGATATCTTTGTTGGCCCAGATCAGAAGGAAGCAAAGTCCGAAGGAGACCTGGACCAGACCAGAAGGAAGTCTGCCAGAGGGAGACTTGATCCAGACCAGAAGGAATCATTAGTCAAACTTTGACCCGAAGTTATTATGACCAGAAGATGGTCTGGCAGTGAAATGATAAAACAACCCAAATTTGATCCAGACTTAATTAGAGGATAAATTAATGGGTCTAGAACAAGAGATTCAATCCAGATTTGACCCAGACCAGAAGATAGCATGGTTCAGGGTATGAAACTAAGTCCAGACCAGAAGAAATGATGTCCAGATTTGATCCAGACCTGATCCAAATCAAAAGGTAAAATGTCCAGACTGAAATATTATTTGTCCAGATTTAATTTCAGTTCAATCTAGACCCAGTTCAGAATTGGTCCAGATCAGAGGGAAAAGGTTCAGATCAATGGTCAAGATTTAAGTATATGGCCCAGTGTTGGCCGAGATCATAAGATCAAACCATGGCCCAGTGTTGGCCGAAATCAAAAGGTCAGAATGTGTGGTCCAGCATTGGCTAAGATCAGAGGATCACAACAGATCAGTTTGCAAGTCCAGGTTGGCCGAGATTAGAAGATCAGAAAGTGTGGTCTAGAGTTGGCCGAAATCAGAGGATCACAACATATCACATAGTATGGTCCATATGTGGACTAGCGCAGAAGATCAAACGGTCCAGATTTAATCAAGATGATAATCAGTGGAGATTTGATTAAATTTGATCAAAGTATTAAAAGGATTTGATACAAAAATAAGTTGAAGTCGTATGGGAATTTTGAAGCTATTGGCGGGAAGAAAGATTTGTTCCAGAATTAATTAAAGACAGGAATGGCCCAAGTTATTTATGAAAGCAAATCTGGAGCTAAAAAGATATGTTTTTTATTTAAATTAAACCCGATTGGTCAAGGTATTTTTGCAAGAGAATCCAGCAAGATACAACTCGAGTTTCAGCTTGGAAGAGACCCGAATTCACATCTATAAAAGGAGGCTTAAGACTGAAGACTTAGCATCGAAAATCACAAAAGAGTCATACACTTCCAAAAGCAAACACTCGAGTTTTCAGTGAGGTTAATTGTGAGTTCTAGCTTTCCAGAAGCAAGCACTCGTGTTATTTTCTTTCCCTTGTGTTAGATCTAAGTTGTTGAAGTAGAGTCTACAATCTGAGGGAGTCAGAAAGGGTAGCAGATTACTTAGCAATTAGATTCAAGGTGTTGTAATTCCTTCTACAATCTGGGGTTGTCAGATTGGTAGGAGAATACTTAACTTGAGAAGTCAAGGTGCTGTATTCCTCAAAAGTCTAGGATTGTTAGACTGTTTGAGAAGATTGAATTGGAGGGTCAGTGGTGTTGTTGTAATTCAAGGTTTGAATATGTGAAATCCTTCAAAGTGATGGGACTGGACGTAGCCTCGTTAACGGTGAACCAATATAAAATTCTGTGTTTTATTTTTACTTTATATCTGCTGCTAACTCTATTTGATTCATACATCAGGTTTTGTTATAAAACTGCAAAAACAGAAAAAGTATTCAAGTTAGTAAAACACAATTCAACCCCCCTTCTCGTGTTTGCACCTTTAGTTGCCATCAGATTTTTCTTCTTGGGTCTATTGTCTTTCTTCTGGTGTTTTCCTTTCTCCAAGTTTGTGCATTCTGACTTGATGTGCCCAGGTTCATTGCATCCATAGCAGATGATACTCTTCTTGTCTTGTTCATCCTTTACTTTATTGGAATGCTTGGAATACCTCTAGGGAAATTTCTTCCTTCGGTTGTGCCACATCTTTATGAACTTTCTGGATAAGAAAGCAATCTCTTCTTCCTTTGAATTCAGACTTTGATCGTCTAAATCACTATCTTCTGATACTGATGTTGCTTTAACAGCCTTCTTTTGCTTAGATTTCAGGGCTAGAGTTTTGTTCTTCTTCTTGGGTTCATCTTCTTCTAATTCTTCCAGCTTTAGAGTATTTAGATCTTTAGCTTCCTGAATAGCAGTGATCTTTGGTCTCCACTTGATTGTCAGACTTCTAAGTATTTTCCTTACATGATCAGCATTAGTGTAACTCTTTTCTAGTACCCTTAATCCTGATACTAGAGTCTGGAATCTAGAAAACATAGTTTCAATGTCTTCGTCTTCCTCCATTTTGAACAGTTCATATTTCTTGACCAAAATGTTTGCTTTAGCTTCTTGAACTTGCTTACTTCCTTCATAGGTCAAAATCAGACTATCATAAATGTTTTTTGTTGTTTCTTTGTTGGTGCACTTGTCAAATTCTTTGAAGGTGATTGCATTGATCATAAAGGTTCTGGATTTGTGATGCATTTTGTGCATCCTCTTCTGATCTGTATCCATGTCTTTTCTTGGAATTTCATAATTTTTTTCATCCTTTGGAACAGTATAGCCATCTTCCACCAAGTCCCAAAGTTCAGGATCTTGTGAAATAAAAAAACTTCTCAGCCTGTCCTTCCAGTACTCAAATCATTCTCCATCAAATAAAGGAGGTATGTTGATGTTTCCTCTAACAGCTTCTTCAGACATATTGATCCTTGGATATTTCCTAAAACACGGTAAAGTGCTCAGCCTTGAGACCGAGCTTTGATACCAATTGAAGGTGCAACACAAGAAGGGGATTGAATTGTGTTTCACAAACTTTAATTCTTTTTGCTAATTAGTTAAATAATGAGCAATCAGAGTAAATAAGCAGCGGATAATAAAAGTTAACACCTCGAATTTATACTGGTTCAACTTTAACTAGGCTACATCCAGTCCCTTCCTTCAGAAGGCCTTTTCACTAATTCAAACTCCTTTGAATTACAACACCATTGACCCTTCAAGCCAGTCTTCCCAAACAACTTAACAACCCCAGACTTTTGAGGAACAACAACACCTTGACTATACCAGCCAAGTCTTCTCAAACAGTCTGATAACCCCAGACTTTTGAGGAACAACAACACCTTGACTATACCAGCCAAGTCTTCTCAAACAGTCTGACAACCCCAGACTTTTGACGAACAACAACACCTTGACTATACCAGCCAAGTCTTCTCAAACAGTATGACAACCCTAGACTTTTTAGGAACAACAACACCTTGACTATACCAGCCATGTCTTCTCAAACAGTCTGACAACCCCAGACTTTTGAGGAACTTCACAACCTTAAACCTACAAGCTAAGTCTTTTTTCTAACAACCTGACAACCCCAGATTTTAGAAGGAACTTCAACACGATATGATTTTATACAAGGGATCGAAATTAAAACTGAGTAACTACTTCTAGAAAGTTGATACTCACAACAAGCTTAACTTGAACTTGAGTGTTTGCTTCTGAAAAATTTATGATGACAATCAGCCTCACACTCTAAGAAAAGAACACTTAGAAAATATTTATATTTTAAGCAAGTGTTTCTCTCCTTTGAACTCTTTGAATACTTAGGAATTTTTGCTTGAGTTCTTCTATTTTTCGATACTTTATTCTTCAGCATTAAGCCTCTATTTATAGTTGAAATTAGAGCTTCACTTTGATCTGTTGCTTTACTTCTGGAGTGTATTTCGATTGATTATGTTTTGAGAATATTATGGAGTATTTTGCCCAGATTCTGTTTCTGGAGTCTTTTGCTCTGATTCTGTTTTGAGCATTTTGCTCAGATTCTGTTTTGAGCACACTTTCAGCTTGATTATATTTCTGGAGTCTTTTGCTCCGATTCTGTGTTGAGCATACTTTCAGCTAGATTCTTTTTCTAGAGTCTTTTGCTCCAATTATATTTTTAGCATTTTTCTCAGATTCTGTTTTGAGCATACTTTCAGCTTCTAATGATGTAGCTTCTGATTTTTGTCTCTAATGAGATCCTCTGGGATTATCCTCGGACGGGATCCTCTGATTGTATCCTCTGATAGTAATTTCTGATTATATTCTCTGATGGGATCTTCTTATGATATCCTCTGACAGGTTCCTCTGATGATATCCTCTAGTGATATCCTCTAATGATATCCTCTGGTGATATCTTCTGGTGATATCCTCTGATGATATCCTCTGGTGATATCCTCTGGTGATATCCTTTGATGATATCCTCTGGTGATATCCTCTGATGATATCCTCTGGTGATCATCTTCTGGTGACTTCGTCCTGCTTCTGATTTGTATCTTCTGGTGACGTCGTCTTCATCTTCTGATGGCATTTTCCATTCTTCTTCTAAGTCAAATATGTTATTTTCATAAAATACTTTTGTTAACATCAAAACTTTAAGTGAAAGAACCAACTTGGTTCCAACAGGGTAAACTCAAGTGGAACAAGAAACATGACTCTGATGAAGAGGCTGGCAATTCTGATGAAGGGGCTGAAAGTTCAAGAAATCAAAACAAAAGTGATAACAGCAGCAAGCATACAAATGGCCAGAAGAAATTCCATAAGAAAGGAATCCAACGTTATAACTGTAAAAAATGGGGGCATTTTGCAAATGAATGCATATCCAAGAAAGTCCAAAGAGAGGATGATGAAGCACAAATGGCAGCTGAGGATTCAGATTCAGATGGGGTGTTATTGATGGCTACAACAAAAGTAGATGATGACTACCTAAAGCAGTGGTATCTTGACACAGGTTGTTCAAATCACTTGACTGGCCATAAAGATTGGTTTGTAAGCATTGATGAGAAGGTAAAAATGAAGATCAGATTTGCAAACAATAACACAGTGACAACTGAAGGAGTTGGCAAGGTCTTGATTCAAAGAAGGGATGGCAAGCAGTCTTTCATATGTCATGTGTTATATGTGCCAAATATGAAGAACAATCTGCTAAGCCTTGGACAATTGCTGGAGAAAGGATACTCTATGAATATGGAGAATGGACAAATAAGGCTATTTGATAATGCAAAGAGGCTTATCTTGAAGGCACCACTGTCCAAAAACAGAACCTTCAAGATTAGGATCCAAATTAATCAGAATCAGTGTCTAGCTGCTGAAGTCAGAAGTAAAGATTGGTTGTGGCACTAGAGGTTTGGACACTTGAACTTCAAAAGCCTTCAAATGTTGCAGAGCAGAGAAATGGTGATAGGAATTCCAGAAATTCATATGTCAAATGAGGTATGTGAGGAGTGCTGCTAGGCCAAACAACACAAGAACAAATTTAAATCAGAACTGCCAACAAGATCTTCAAGAATGATGGAGGTAATCTTTTCTAATGTATGTGGTCCTTTTGAAAAAAATGTCAATATGAGGTAATTACTACTTTGTATCATTCATTGATGATTTTACAAGGAAAATTTGTATATACCTAATCAAAAGAAAAAGTGAAGTGCTTGAAGTTCTTAAAAGATTCAAAGTGATGGCAGAAAAACAAAGTGGCTTTAGTCTGAAGATCATTAGGACAAATGGAGGAGGAGAATATAATTCTCGTGAATTCAATGATTTATGTGAAAAAGAAGGGATATTGCATGAAGTGACTACACCATATACTCCACAACATGATGGCATTGTTGAAATGAGAAACAGAACTATATTAAATATGGCTAGGAGCATGCTAAAATGCAAGAAGATGCCTCATAAATTCTGGGGGGAGGTAGTATCAACTGCAGTGTACATTTTGAACATATGTCCAACCAAGAGACTAGGCACTAGGACACCAGAAGAAGCTTAGATTGGAAGAAATCCAGTTGTGAGTCATTTGAAAGTGTTTGGCTCATTGTGTTTCAGACATGTGCCAGTGCAAAATAAAAGGAAGCTTGATGACAGGGCTGAACAAATGGTGCTGTTGGGTTATGATTCATCGGGGGCTCACAGGATGTATGATCCAAACAAGAACAAGGTAGTAATAAGCAAGGACATACTTGTGGATGAATCAAGAGGATGGGACTAGAAGATGAGTGAAGCCAGCTCGAACAGTGAAGCCAGCCCATACAGACTAGTCAGTTCAGTCAACAGGGCAGAAGTGGTGGAACCAGATGAGGGACAGCCAGCAGGGACAGCAAGCCAGCTAGTTTATGATCCTGTGAGAAGATCTGAAAGAGCAAGGCAACCTTCAGTGAGATTGAGTCCATATGAAGTAACATCTGACTCAGCCATCAATGCAGATGGAGAATTAATTCATTTTGCCTTGATTGTTAAATCAGAACTACTAATTGATGAAGAAGCTTTAAGTAATCCTAGATGGAGATCAGCAATGGATGAGGAGCTCAAAGCCATAGAGAAGAACAAGACATGGGAGTTGATGACCCTGCCAGAGAACAAGAGACCAATTAATGTCAAGTAGGTCTATAAACTGAAATTGAAGCCTGATGGACAGATTGCCAGGTACAAGGCCAGACTTGTAGCAAAGGGATTCTTGCAGAGACATGGACTGGACTATGATGAAGTGTTTGCCCCAGCGGCTAGAATTGAAATAATGAGGCTGGTAGTATCAATGGCAAGTTACAAAGGTTGGCCCATGCATCAGCTAGATGTAAAATCAACATTTCTCAATGGATCATTAGAAGAAGAAGTGTATGTGAAGCAGCCACCAGGATATGTGAAAATAAGCAAAGAATATAATGTATACAAACTGAAGAAAGCTTTATATGGCCTAAAGCAAGCTCCTAGGGCCTGGAAAAAGAGGATTAACAGATTCCTCATAGAACAGCAGTTTGAAAAGTGCGCAAATAAGCATGGATTTTATGTCAAGAAAGCAACAGCAGCACCTGCAATATTTATATGTCTATATGTGGATGATTTACTACTTACTGATAGTGATGAAGCAGGAATCAAGGAGTTAAAAATCAGAATGGAGAAGGAGTTTGAGATGATTGATCTATGCATACTGTCATATTTCCTTAGCATTGAGTTTGAAATCATGAAAAATGGAATTTTTATGCATCAAAAGAAATATGCAAATGATGTATTAAAAAGGTTTAATATGCAAGATTGCAATGGAACAAGTACTCCATCATATGCAGAGCTGATTCTGTCTAAGGAAGGCAATGAGGAGTTGGTTGATCCTACAACATTCAAGCAAATGGTAGGATCTTTGAGGTATTTGTGTAATACAAGGCCATACATTGCATATAGTGTTGGACCGATTAGTAGATATATGGAGAAGCCTATAACACCTCACTTTTTGGCAACCAAAAGGATTTGAGGTATATTAAATAGACTAGTGAGCTTGAACTACTTTATGCAAGGAATCAGAATGGAAACGAAGCTGAGTTGATTGGCTTCAGTGATGCTGACTGGTGTGGAGATAAAGATGAAACGAATAGCACCACAAGCTATGTGTTTATGATCAATGATTCACCAATCTCATGGTGTTCAAAGAAGCAAAGCATATTGGCATTGTCTAGTTGTGAAGCTGAATATGTGGTTGTATCAATGGGAGCATGCCAAGCTATGTGGATGGCAGAATTAATGGCACAACTGGGACTGAAAAGCAATGATGCAGTAAGGATGAAGATAGATAATAAGTCAGCAATAGATCTAGCAAGACATCCAAGTGTTCATGGAAGGAGTAAGCACATAGAAACAAGGTTTCACTTCCTAAGAGACCAAGTAATGAAAGGAAAATAAAGCTAGAGCATTGCAGTACCAATGATCAAAAGGCTGACATCCTAACAAAAGGCTTGAAGAGAGTGAAGTTCCAAGAGATGAATAACAAGCTTGGATTAACATCACTATAATCATTTTGAATTAAGGAGGAGTGTTGGATGTAATTCTAAAATGATTGTAATATGTTTGTAATTCAGTTAGGATGGTTTAAAAAGTCAGTTAGTTTGTTAAGCAAAACATTATTCAAAACTATTATAAATAAGTCTGTAAACCTATAACTTTCTTGGTTAAATGTTAAGACTGATAATCAATCTCATTTTAAATATTCTATGTTTTACTTTCTTCTTCTCTATTTTCAATTCCTCTTTGATTATACAATTTGTTCCAACATCATTGACAATATCAACAACCTCATTGACAACATCAACAATCTCATTGACAACAACGACACCATTGAGAATTTGTCTCTCACGGAGAAAAGTTGTTTGGCACATTGAAATGAGTTTGCGTTCCCAAATTTTTAATTAAGCTAAAAACTCATATTTTGTGATGGCACTTACGTATGAGGCATTGGAGATCATAATAGGCATAACTTGGAGGCTAGGAACTTGAAGATTTCATTTTTGGAAGCAATAAGTGAAGATTTATTTCATCTTTCTTATGTGTAATTTCATCTTTTTCATTGATACTATATTCTTAATCATAAATTAATTTTCCAATTGATTAGGGATTAGATGAACCTTTTTGAATCCACGTAGATCTGGTTTTCGTATGCTATTTATGCAATTACAACATATTTGATTATTCATATATTTTTTCTCTTAATACTTTTTTTGTGCTTGAACTTATGAATTATTTCGTTATTGCATGGGAAATAGGTTATAATTACCAAAATCAAAATATTTGTCCATGTTTCAATATTGTTATAAGAATATAAAGTATTAACACATGTCTATTAAATTAACGTTCATATATACTTTGAGTAACAAGTCTGATCACACCTAAGGAATTAGGGTTCGTTGTTATAAAAAATGGATTTTGAGGCAAGGAATTGGTCTTAGTCTATTGACTAATTTGACATAATTAAGTAGGTTAAATTGTTAAAATGGTAAATCAATAATTACATAGTGAAAGAAGGTGATTTTAGTCCGTAATCGTTTTTGTAATGCCTCGGATTTTGATCCCAAACGTTACTTAAAAATATTTATTTTGCAGAAAAATTACAACAATTTTTTTTTCCAGTTTTAAGTAAGAATACTTGAACTATTATTCATTTAAATAATTAGTAACAACTACATTTTGTTTAGTATTGTCAAGAAAATGTTTATTCAGGGGCTAAAACAAAGTAAAATAAATTATTCATAAGAGAAGAAAACTCACTTATTTCTAGTACTTCTAAAAAGTTGATGACGAAAGGTTAAAAATAAACTTAGAAATATCGCAGCTAATCTATTATTACAAAATGGTCTTGAAAATTCATTTTTGTCCTATATGTCTGTCGCACATCAATACTCGTCAGTTATTCTTAAATCTCCTCAAAGTCAGTAATACCTAAAATGATGTAAGGATGAGTTTTTTTTTCCATCTTCCACATCAAACCAGAGCTAACACATACGAAAAAATGACACAACTGTTAAATGTAAAAACTTTCAATTTAAAAGAAAAAAAAAACATAAACTGTTAAATTATATAACAAAAACATATGCACTCATGCATAATGCATGCTTCTAAAACTATATAATTTGAATACAAATTCTATCACTAATACAACTTCCACACAGAAAAATCACTAATACCAATGGAGAAATAAACATGTCACTAAGACAACTTGAAGATGCATATGTCATGACGTGATGATATATTATCAAAAAAAATATTGTCACACAGCCGACTAAGATCATGTCATATGCATTCAAAAAGTCACTTTTTCAAATCATCATTTTATTCACAAATCACTAAGATCATATATCATGTATCCTTATCATAAGAATCATATATTCAAACACAAATAATTTTAAAAATTATAGTTTTCACCACATACACATAAAATTGGAACTTGATTTCACACTCATCATAAAAATTAAAACTCAACACATGTCACATAAGAATTTCAATTTTACTCCATACCAGCCATAAAAATTAAAACATTAACACATATAATACAAAAAAAATTGAACCTTATTTCATATACACTATAAAATTAAAACTTTAACATATATAACATGAAAATTCAAACATCAACTCATATATATCATAAAATTTAAAACTTTATCACATATAACATAAAAATTTAAACTTTATTTCATAGTAATGATAAAAACTAAAATTTTATCACATATAACATAAAAATTCATACTTTACTCAACAAAAAAAATTTAGAGTTTTATTATGTTAATCCCTTAATCTACATTTATTCTTTTTAAAAGACTAGCAATCACAAATATTTATTTCATATTATCCAACCAACGGTCTAACTATAATTTGTATGGGAAAAAATATTTACCTTGACCGTTTTTCTTCCTAACACAAAGCTCTAAGCCACCCAAAGTTGTTGTGCGAGAAAATGTAATTCCAAGCTTTCAATATGAAGCCCCGCCGTTAAAGATGGAAGAACACCAAAATGAAAAGAAAGAAAGAAGATGGAATGACCTTACCTTTTGATGCACGAAAATGAGGAGAAGAGGACAATAAAGATTATTCTTGTGGTCTTAGAACTATTTGGTGAACAAGATAATGATTTTGGAGGTGTGAAAAGGTGATGGTGGTTAGGGTTTCAGTAATTTTTTCTATTTACAAAATCTTGTCTATAAAGGGTTTATGAGTTAGGGTTTTGTTTTTCTGCTTATTATTACTGAGTATAGAAAAATTGTGGATTTAGGGAAAATTTAAATTAGAGATTGGTGGGTAGATAATGTTAGACGTGAATGAAGAATAGAAGGGAGGAAAATATCTTCTTTTTTTGTTAACCTTAATCATAAAAATTGAAATCAAGTGAATTAAATTGTTAGCTGTAGGATAGAGTTATCAAAATGGGATAATCCATATGGTTCGACCCACTCAATCCGCTAAAACATAGGGCTTGGTCCTAATAAGCTTGTCGTCCATTTGGGTTAGTCCATATGGATACCAGGTAGCCCGTAACCCGGATAGATAGTTTAAAAATAGGAAAATTGAACTCCGTACCCAAAAAAGGTTGGCCCAAATAAAAATTTCCAACTCACTTACCCATCCATTACTCAATAGTAACACTCATTCAAAACATTCAAGACATAATTTTTTCCTCAAAAAAATAAATATCAAATCTTTTTTTCTAAGGTGGATGGATCAAAAATATCTTCTACTCATTCATATTGGTTGGGTCACATCAAGCCACAAACCTCTAACCCAAATTCTTCTTGCTCCAAAAATAAAAATAAGAACAACTCATCTATATTTATATATATTTATCACACAAGACAAATAATTATCACATATAAATTAATACTAAAAGAAATATTTATGGGTCCTAATTATTTTAAATAATAAATTTAGAGGATGTTATATCTCTTATTGATTTTTCTTTATTTAATTTTATGTTTGTTCAAATTTATCAACCAAATTATAAACCTTTTGTTACCTAAGTGTTGCAACTTTGTAGCATTGCCCAATTCTAATAACAATTTTATTACTTGAGTAATTTGGTGCACTTGTCAAAGTGTTATCAAGTTTTCGGCGCCATTGTCGAAGATTGTTGATTAATTTATTTACAAGGAAAATTAGTAATACTTAGTTATTTAAATTTTGTTGTGTTAATTTTAACTTTTTAATAAAAATAAAAAAAAATTGTTGCATTCATTATATTTTTTTGAATTTTGCTTTGTTGCTAACTAATTTCTACGAGTTTTTGTAGCAATGAATGATATAGAAAGTATATTTATGTATGTACTGACGACTGTATCTCCCAAGATAAAGTCGTTGGATAGAAAGATTTATTTTAGATGTCATACAACAATTGTCTTTAAGATGTGATTTTTGTGGACGAGACATTAAAGTGGCTATTGTAAACCTTATACATTTTGTTATTTTTGTGGTGAAGATTATCAAGGTAACTATCGTAAGGAGTGTGGTTTCATTTTAAATATAGACAAAGAAAAGTATGAAGTTCGTAAAATTAATTACAACTCTCAACTCAAAAATACTTTAGGTGAATAATCAATTTAATGTTTTAACTAAATACATCTATTTTTTAATTACTATTTTTAATTATACATTACTAAAAAAAATAAAAAAATTGGTGTATTGTAGATAAATAATTTAAGAAAATTAATCAATTTTATGAAAACAATATCAATAATATATATATGTATATTAAAACATATAAGATATTATTTATTTTATAATTAAAGATAATATTTAAAACACGTGTCTTTTTTGACAATAATTTAAAAGATGTATCTTTATTCTAAAAAATATTAATAATCTTTAAATCATATTCAATGTATTATTTAAGGTATCAGTTGCCGTTCTTTAAGATTAAACACGACAAAAATACAACTGAATGGAATTGTAATTAGATAAATGATTGACATAAATTTTTTATGTTAGAAAGATGAAACATATGAGAGATAAAATGATTTGAAATTGGAGAATATTTTGACAAGTTTTTTCTTAGTTAAATATAGAAGAAATAATAAATGGGTCTAACCTAGGGTTGAGGCCTATGGATACATATATCCCTCTTTTTTTTTTTTTTTCCAGATTGCCTCAGTTTGAAAAAGTTGTCCAGATCGCCCTACTTTTTGGGCCTAGTTGCTCATCGCAACCTGGGCCTGCGATGACCTGAAGGACCATTTTTTTCACCCAATTGATCTTCGCACCCCCAGGATGCGATGATCCATACACGTGTTTTTTTTTTGCTCATCGCACACCCAGGGTACGATGATCTACACCCCCCTTTTTTTATTTATTTAAAAATTTAAAATAATTATAATAAATTATAAATATTTAAAATAATTAATAAACCCCAAACCTTAAACCCAATTTTTTTTAATTTAATTAATAAAAATAATTATAATAAATTATAAATATTTAAAATAATTCATAAACCCTAAACCCTAATTTTTTTTAATTAATTGAATAAGTAAAAATAATTATAATAAATTATAAATATTTAAAAAACCCTAAACCCTAAAATGAAATAAAAAAATAAAAAACTTTCATAAATAATAATAATAATAATATTAATAATTTTAATAATAATAATAATAATAATTACATATTAAATAATAATAATAATAATAATAAATAAATAAAAAAAGAAAATTATTATAATAATAAACATAATAACAAAATTAAAATAAATTAATATTTATTTAGGATAAAAAAATTTGTAATAATAATAAAATAACAACAAAATAAAATTATAAATATAATTAATTATTTCCATGTAAATTATAATAATAAATTATATTAATGAATTTAAAAAAAAATACATTAAATTGAAATGAAAAAAATACATCAAATTGAAAGAAAAAACTACATCAATTTGCAATTAATTATTTTCATCTAAATGTCCTCCGGTTCCACATCTACGCGGTTGTCGAACTCGTCTAGCTCTTTGTACGAGTTCAGGTTGTTGTGGTTGATCCTCATTTTGATCATTATCTTCGTTATAAGTTGTATGCGGATTAGAACCACTACCACTTGTCTCCGTATAATTTTGAGATTCGATGTTATACATCGAATCAAAAACAGCATAAGCCGACTCAGGTGTTGTGCAATGAGTACCAAACAAATTATAGAAAATTCCGCTATCTATCGGATTAACGGGTGTTGGCAATGTTGGCACTGAAGGAACGTATTCCTGAGTCGGTATATAAGTAGATTCGTGTAGATGTGTTGGTGACGATAAAGATGGTATTTGGTGCATGGTATGTTGTTGTGGCATTGATTGAGGGGTTGAGTGAACATCAGAATACATTGAAGGTTGCGAACGTGGATCACGCAGATATCTTTCCACAGATATATATAATTTGGTGTGATTTCTGAACCAATTCATATATTCGTTACTGTGGCATAAAAAACCTTATATAAATTGACCGTGTAGTACGTAATTCTGACGTTCATTCCAATGTTGAATCTCATCTTTCCAAACCACCTTCCAATTTTCATCAATGCCACGCCTCATGTCGAGCTCATGGTACATTTTCATGTCCTCTGGTGGTTGCGGAATTGGTTGATGGAAGCCGAACTGAAGTGCGACTCTATCTACATGATGTTTTTCAACAATATGATAACAATGTAGATAGGTACATGTCATCCAAGTGTTCATCTCTTGTTCGGGTACCTCGTGTTGGAACCTGAGATACGGCCTCCACCAAAACTGATATGTTAAAAATATACTAAGTAAATATTAAGATATATAAAAATATATAATTAAAAAAGTTCAACTAAATGTGAATGAATATTAATATTACTTCCTGAACCATCATGTGATCGATTGTATGTCGTTATGATGGGACTTGGTTGTACGGCAAGTACAAGGGAACTCTATTAGTAGCAGTTGCCCAAGATGGGAACGACCATGTAATTCCTATTGCCTATGCTCTTGTGGAAGGTGAGACAAAAGAGGGTTGGAGTTTCTTTTTGAGAAATTTAAGAAAACATGTCACTCCACAACCCAACATTTGTTTGATTTCGGATAGACACGAATCCATTAAGAGTGCTTACAACAATCCAAATAATGGATGGCAAGATCCTCCGTCAAAGCATGTGTTCTGCGTCCGACATATTGCACAAAATTTCGCAAGGGAATTTAAGGATAATGCTTTGAAGAAAAAAGTTGTTTGCATGGGTAATAATTTCATTCTTATTTCTTATAATTAGTGTAATTTTTAATAATTTAATTGTTAATTTTTATAATTAGTTAACAATGAATTGTATACTATATCAATACAGGTTACTCAATTAATGAACCTACATATCGACACTACCGCAGAGAAATCGACATATTAAACCCGGAGGCTTTGAAATGGTTAGATAACATATCGCGACAAGATTGGATTCAAGCATTTGATGAAGGTAGCCGTTGGGGTCAGATGACCACCAACCTTGTGGAGTCAATCAACGGAGTGTTAAAAGCACCGCGGAACCTTCCTATCACTGCTTTGGTCCAATCAACATATTATAAATCAGGGACATTATTTCCATCAATGGGAAAACTATACGCATCAATTTTAGCTTCTGGTCAGGTATTCACAGAAACATGCTTCAATTTTATGAAATCTGAAATAACTAAATCTAATAGTCATAGAGTTGATAGTTTTGATCGAAGCAACCATACTTTCATGGTCCACGAGACGGTAAATCCAATAGAAGGACGACCAATTGGTCATTACAGTGTAAACCTTTATAACAATTGGTGCGACTGTGGGAAATATCAAGCTAAACACATGCCTTGTTCACATGTGATAGCAGCATGTTCTACTATCAAATATGATTATTGGAGGTTTATACCTAATGTGTACAAGGTGGAAACGTTACTAAAAGTGTACGACGAAACGTTCAGACCTATACCAAACAAAGGATATTGGCCAGAATATCAAGGTGTTAAGGTATGTCACAATCCTCTCATGCGGAGAGTCAAGAAAGGTCACCCAAAAAGCAAACGCATTAGAACAAAAATGGACACTAGAGAAAGGGTGTCAAGAAAGTGCGGATTATGTCGGGTCTCTGGTCATACTAAAAAACATTGTCCAAACGCTGCCGGCACATCTACTCAAATTTGATGTATTTTTTTCATTTCAATTTAATGTATTTTTTTTAAATTCATTAATATAATTTATTATTATAATTTACATGGAAATAATTAATTATATTTATAATTTTATTTTGTTGTTATTTTATTATTATTACAAATTTTTTTTATCCTAAATAAATATTAATTTATTTTAATTTTGTTATTATGTTTATTATTATAATAATTTTCTTTTTTTATTTATTTATTTATTATTATTATTATTTAATATGTAATTATTATTATTATTATTAAAATTATTAATATTATTATTATTATTTATGAAAGTTTTTTATTTTTTTTATTTCATTTTAGGGTTTAGGGTTTTTTAAATATTTATAATTTATTATAATTATTTTTACTTATTCAATTAATTAAAAAAATTAGGGTTTAGGGTTTGGGGTTTATGGGTTTAGGGTTTATGAATTATTTTAAATATTTATAATTTATTATAATTATTTTTATTTATTAAATTAAAAAAAATTTGGGTTTAGGGTTTGGGGTTTAGGGTTTATTAATTATTTTAAATATTTATAATTTATTATAATTATTTTAAATTTTTAAATAAAACAAAAAAAAAGGGGGTGTAGATCATCGCACCCTGGGGGTGCGATGAGAAAAAAAAAACGTGTGTGGATCATCGCATCCTGGGGTGCGAAGATCAATTGGGTGAAAAAAATGGTCCTTCAGGTCATCGCAGGCCCAAGTTGCGATGAGCAACTGGGCCCAAAAAGTAGGACAATCTAGACAATTTTTTTCAATCTGGGGCAATTTGGGAAAGAAAAACAAAAAGGGGATATATGGATACAAAAACCTAGGGTTGAAGTCTGGAATTTCTAATAAAAAGCATTTGAAGTGTCTCTTTGTCTCTAGCGCATCAAACCTCCTTATTTTCTTTTCCAGGTTCCTCTATTCTACACGAGATGAAAACGTGAATAAAAAAAAATACAAAATAATAATAAAATGTTATATATAGATAAATATTAACTAAAAGATTTTGTACGTGGATATGACATAGAAAACCACATAATGTAAATACAAATGTATTGATGCATAGACTATAATGTATTAGAAATTTTCCATCCATTTCTTTATCTTTACCTTTATCTCCTACCCTATAAAGAACATCAAAAAAACTATTTTATTTTTTTTAATAGTCAAATTTTTTGAAATTATTAGCTTTTCAACAATTTTAGATTTTTCAGATAATTTTAAGAAGATTGCATTTCAAAAGTTTTGTGTTCATCTAATTTTTTTTTTTAAATTCTGAAAATTTACTTTTTGAAAGCCTCACATTTATCCAAAGTTTTGTTTTATTTTTAACTTTTGAAAAAATTGTATTTTGAAAGTTTCATATTCATCTAAAGTTTTAAAATGGTTTAAAACTTTTAAAAAAATTGCAGTTCAGAAGTTTTGCATTAATCTATATGTTTGAAATTTTTTAAAATTTTTAGAAAAATTACATTTCAAAAGTTTCCTTTGATTTTTTTTAAATATTTGAAAAAACTACATTTCGAAAATTTCACATTCATTCAAAGTTTCAAAATTCTTTCACATTCATTCAAAGTTTCAAAATTCTTTTAAACTTTCGATAATTTGAACTACGGAATAGTAGGAGGTAGAAAAAGGTAAAATGGTATTTTTTGGAGGAGTAAGAGTGGTATATTTCCCTTAATGTATAGATTCTTTCACTACAAGCTATTTGGTCGTTTCTTCTAACAACAATAAAAGATATTGGGTCGTTCGTCATTCCATTTTATTTGGGTCTATCACCAAGGAGCTCAAAACGCTGAATTATTGGGCCTTAATTAGAAAGGTGGCCCATTAAAATAAGAGCAAATCCTCGGCAACAAGAAACATCCTAGCTATATTCTCCATTCTCCAAAGTCCTGTGTTAGTTAGTTCTCTTTATCAGTCACCAGCAGCGCTCAACTCGCGAGATTTTCACTTGTTTTCTTTTCTTTCGTCGTTCAATTTCTCTTTTTATTTCACGTAAACTAGCACTTAGGGTTTCTCACTTCCTCCTTCTCTCCAATGGCTCCCGATGCCAATCGTGCCGGTAACGGCGCCAGTACCAGTGGCACATCCAAAGACGAAGCTGTTACGAAGAAGAAGATCGACAGTGAAGATCTGGTGAGTCGAAAACCCTGGATTCGAAATTTTCACTTCTCTTTACTCATTCTACCGATCAAATTTCTATTAAGCTTTCTCGAGGTAAACTAAATCGATCGTTTTTGTTTTAATTCGTGCAGTCAGACGAAGATTTGGCTTTGAAGCAACAACTGGAGTTGTATGTTGAGAGGGTTCAGGATTCCGACCCCGGGTTGCAGAAGGTTGCACTTGAGAGCATGAGGTAAACCTAATTTTACAGTTGAGGATTAAAATTCTGTGATTAAATTAACAAAATTTGATTCGAGTAAGAATTTGACTTATTTTTATTAAATCGTGTAATGAAATTGGAATGTAGACAAGAAATTCGAACTTCAACGAGCTCTATGACTTCAGTTCCTAAGCCACTGAAGTTTCTGCGCCCCCATTATGGTACTCTTAAAGCTTATTATGAAACAATGACGGAATCAGATGTAAAGGTATTGCTATTTGTGTTATTTGATGATGATGATGATACCTTTATTTGAAATAATAGTTTGGTATTACGATGCTTAACTGATTTGTCTTTCCTTATTGCAGAAGTACTTGGCTGACATATTATCAGTATTGGCCCTTACAATGTCCGCTGAGGGAGAACGGGTGAGTTTGCTGTATTTAGAAATGGAATAGTTTTTGGTGATTGCTTTCATTGTGTTCAAGTTTGGTGATGTACCTTCATTAAGACATTTTTTAAAATCCAATTATGATTTTCCCATAGTCCTTTCTCTTGCATCTTCTCTCTTTTCCTTTCCCATTGTATTACCCAAGATATGCTTCTGTTTCCTTTTTATCTCTGGCATATGCTCTTTTTCCTTTGAAACCACAATTCCGCGACAATTTTCATTTAACTGTGATTCTTGCCAATGACTCTGTCAGGAAAGCCTCAAATATAGATTACTAGGTTCGGAGGGCGACATTGGTTCATGGGGGCATGAGTATGTAAGGTGAGAATTATGCTTTTTTTTTGTGCACTGTTTTTGTTTTATATGGTTGAAGATGAACTGCTGTTGTAAATTATTGTGACTAGGAAAAATTTAAATTTTGGCAACAAAGGTTTGACTGAAAATGAGTTAATTACATTATCAACCTCAATCTTATGTTTTCTTTTGTTTTCAGAAATTTGGCTGGAGAAATTGCTCAAGAATATTCTAAACGACAGGTTGGGCATCTGGCTAATTTAAATGCCTTCACTGCAGCATTTTCTATACTCTTGGTTGCCTTGATGTGGAATAACTTTTATTGTTTGGATCTTTGTTCAGTAGTGTTTGCAATTACAAGTTTAGTGCTGTGCTTATATGTGACTGTTTTCAAATTGTGCATTTACAGGGAGAAGAGGCTCCGATTGATGATCTAATGGAACTTGTACAACAGATAGTTGCTTTTCACATGAAGGTACGATCTATAATAGTGTTCATTTGACTAAAAAATGTTAACTATATGGAATGTTGTTTCAACAAGACGTGTCCGATGAAGATTGTTAATCATTTTTTGACATTTTAATTTGCTGCAGCATAATGCCGAACCAGAAGCTGTTGATCTTTTGATGGAGGTAATATCCTAGATCAATTTTTCAGTTATTCCCCAACTATTCAGACAGTGAGCTAACATTTTTATGCAATAAATGTTTATGCTTGTTGTTAGGTTGAAGACCTAGATATGTTGATTGAGCATGTTGATAAAACAAATTTTAAGAGGACTTGCCTGTATCTCACAAGTTCAGCTAGGTAAGTCAGACCTCAGGTTATGTTTTAAGAGAATCAATTGACTTCAAAACAGTTATAAAGTAAGAGAAAAGAATGGTTTATGATTGCAGTTGAACTTTTGTTTCACAATCTCACACTCCCTCTTCTTTGATTTCCCATTTGTAATTGTATGCTATATCTATATCTATATCTATCTTTTTTTTTTTGTCTGAATTGTCATGATGTAATCATTTAATTATTAAGTGATGTCCTTGGTTATCATTCTGGACTTACAAAACTAATAAAGTGATTCTGTAATGTAGGAAATAGAATTATTGTTAGCTTCACTGATACTTGAACGTCTTATTACTGTTGTAGCTGCTCTGACTTCTGATTATATTAAGTGTCAAAGTCATAGGGTTTTAGATAACGAGATGAAAGAAAGAATAGAGACAATAAAATATGATTATGGTTGATGATGATCTGCTGATGCAAAACAGGTTAAGCACCAATCCCTATCGATGGGATAAAAAACTCCTAATCCTAGCTGAATAGGGAAAATAATCAACAGGATAACTAAGCGATGAGAACCTAATCCTATGAGATTATTCAAGACACTTAGATAAGAATGGTATAGTGATAAGGTAAGATGTTTTCAGATATTATAAAAGATTGGGAGTTATTTGTTCTTGTGACAATACACTGAAATGGTATGTTTGTACAGTCATTTGCTTGGCTCTGAAGCTTATTAATTTCGTATTCAAAAGCATTTAAAAATTGATTTTAATGGCATAAAGGTCTATTAGGTGGAGTTTGAATTCCAATTGGAGATAATAGTTTAAAGGTTTATTGGATATAGTCATTGGCATGACTCTAGAGCTATATTGAGTTATAAGCGTCAAATTGGCATGACAGTGAGATGTTGTCTTGGTTTTTCTTTTTTTTATGTTTCAGTTAAAATGTTTAATGACTGACAGACGAGCAAACTTATTTTATTTAAATTTTACAGGTATCTTCCTGGACCGGATGATATGTTAGTTTTGGACATTGCATATTTGATCGATCTAAAATTTGAAGAATATCCAAATGCCCTCCAAATTGCATTGTTCCTGGATAACCTGCAGGTGTGACACTGGAGTTCTTTCTCTATTTAATTCTTATCTGTGATTGATTTTGTTCCTTATTTGTATATACCATAGATACCTCATTTCTATATTTTGTTCCTTAAAAGCTATTGTGGTTTGAAACTAACTAATTGCAGTGTTGTTGACAGTATGTGAGGCAGGTGTTCACCTCTTGTGATGATGTGCTGCGAAAGAAGCAATTCTGTTACATTCTTGCACGCCATGTAAGTCCTGGATTCTGTGTTGGTACTTGGTGAATATTTCTTAGCTGGAGTTTCCTTGCCTGTGATAATGGATGTAACTGTTGCATGTCACAGTGAATTTATACAATCACTCTAGCTTTATGTTGGCATATGACAAAGCTAGAGGGTGTCATTTAGACTGGAAATTCCCCTCTAAATTATATTGAAACTCTCTTGTGTTGGTTTTTATGATGCATGCAGGGAATCACTTTTGAGCTTGATGAGGACATGGTTACTGATGATGAAGACAGAGAAATGTTGCAGGATATCATTAACAATTCCAAGTTAAGCGAAGGATATCTGACTCTTGCGCGTGATATTGAGGTCATGGAGGCCAAGTCTCCTGAAGATATATACAAGGTGTGTTTCTGATGTTGAATTTACACTTAACACTTGACACCATATGACTCCCATTTCATGTTTAGTCCCTGATATAAAACTTTTCATTATTAATTAAATAAATTATGGTTCAGTTTGATGAGAGGAAACCAAGTGCTTGAGCTCAAGTGGTTGTGATTAATGCACTTCACTTAACGGGCAAATTGATTGGGACTATCTGGGTTCGATTTTTGGCTGGAACAATCTTTGTCCACAAAACTAATACATCCATGATTCTGTACCAAATTAAAATAGAAGATGTCATTTCTAACAGTTTTCATTGATGATTGCATGTGATCGAGGACCCAGTTGATTCTGATTAGTTATGTGTTTGTTGAATTCAGGACCCATTAAACAACTTTTTTTGTTGAAAAATTTAATTGTTAAAAAAAAATTTAATGACGATAAGTTAAAATAGTTTCTCTATTGACAGTAGAAGAGACAGATGGGTTTGCTACCGAACTGCCTTATTTCTTTTTTTAATTGTCTTGATACTAAATTGACGTATATTATTACTTGTAATTTTTCATGAATGATTTGTTTTTTTTATAATTCATTAATGGAACAATACTTTCTGATGTGGTGGATTCTCTTAATCAAATTTGGTGCTTTGCTACAAGTTAGCCTATATTAATAAGTGGAAGAATTTATGTTTTAGTCTTTACTGATGTAAAATGTCATCATTTGAATTTCAAGAGAACAGGTTTTGTTGTTCTTTGTGTTATTGTTTTTTCATTTTGGAATTTAAAGTTTGGTCGTTAAGGTAACAGGCTTTAATTATTTTTTGAGAGCTTTCTTTGCAAAAGCTGTAGCTGTTTCGGCGCATCTTGTTTTTCAAATGATGACATTTTACATCAATAAAGACTAAAATGCTTCTTTTTAAATGATGACATTTTACATCAGTAAAGACTAAAATCCTGTTTCGACGCATCTTTGCAAAATGCTTCTTTTGACAATTGGTTTTTACACTGAATGCAATTGTATACTAATGTTGCAACTTTATGCAACCTGCTGCAAGAAGCCTGTGTTGAGGCTGCAATTTTAATATATGGTGGTGCTCATGTTCAATGGTATTAGAAAAACATTGTTTTTGGCTATGCTATTTTTCTGTAATTCTGTCTCCAGCGTTCCATTTTGTTGATTTTCCTTTAACCTTGCGTTTTACTCTGCTTTGTTTTTTTCTAGGCACATTTGCTTGATGGCCGCGCAAGTGCTGGTGCAAGTGTTGACTCAGCCAGACAGAACCTTGCTGCAACTTTTGTTAATGCATTTGTTAATGCTGGCTTTGGTCAGGTAAAATGAACCTTATAGTTCAAGATAATCCATGTTGTATATGGAGTGATTTAGTGTTTGTATTTATGTTGTCCTTCCATTCCATTATGGTTGTGTAGGATAAGTTGATGACAGTTGCATCAGATTCAACAAGTAGTGGTTCTTCTGGAAATTGGCTTTTCAAAAACAAAGAACATGGAAAGACTAGTGCTGCAGCAAGTCTGGTATGCGCTTTCTTTTTGAATCATCATTAATCTTGTTTATGGATTGCATAAATTTTATTTACTGTACTAATGATTATCCCTTGTGTTGTGTTATAATAGGGTATGATTTTACTCTGGGATGTTGACTCTGGACTTTCGCTACTTGACAAATATTTCCATAGTAATGATAACCATGTCATTGCTGGTGCATTATTGGGAGTTGGAATCGTCAATTGTAGTATCAAGAATGACTGCGATCCTGTGAGCTCTCCTTTATTTCCTTCCCGCTGTATGGCAAGTATATTTAAAGTTTCTGTATTTGACCTTATTTGAATCCTTTGTAGGCAATGGCTCTCCTTGGTGATTATATAGATAAAGAAGATAGTTCAACCCGAATTGGTGCAATTATGGGATTAGGAATTGCATATGCAGGTTCTCAGAATGAGCAGGTCAGTTGTTCTCTTCTCTCATATTTTTTGAAATCTTGTTCCAGTTATACTGCTTGTTGAGATACTTTTGACTTTTTATTTGTAAATATAATTTTTTACTTATTCTTGTTTCTTTCAGTTACGATACAAGTTGGCACCTATTCTGAGTGATCCTAAAGCTTCACTTGATGTGATTGCTTTCACTGCAATTGCACTGGGCTTGATCTATGTGGGTTCTTGCAATGAAGAAGTTGCTCAAGCAATCATATTTACGTTGATGGACCGAAGTGAATCAGAATTGGGAGAGCCCCTCACACGACTTTTACCTCTCGGCCTTGGTCTTCTTTATCTAGGGAAACAGGTATGTTTGTTTTGGTAGTTTCATTTGCCTCTTTTATTGCCTTTTTTGTCTTTTCAGCTCATTTAAAAGGGGAACTTTGTTCTACAAAACTCCCACCATTCAAGGTCCGGGGTAGGGCTGGATCATTGTAGATTTATTCTAGACAGCCTTATCTACATTTGCAATGCATTCATAATCTTATTTGTTTAATTTCTGAAAACATTGAATGTTTAGGAGGGGTTTTCTTAGGTTGGGTAGAAGTTACTCCAGTGTAGTACTTACTCTTCATATTGTCCTCTGTAACAACAGGAAAGTGTGGAGGCAACTGCCGAAGTTTCAAAGACTTTTAATGAAAAAATTAGAAAGTACTGTGACATGACACTGTTATCATGTGCCTATGCTGGAACTGGGAATGTTCTCAAGGTACGATCTTGTTATATACTTGCATGATTTTTTATTGAAGAGATTTTTGCTGCAGCCTTTTATGTTTGTAATTGCTGGTGCTTATTTCATGTAGGTGCAAAATCTTTTGGGTCATTGTTCACAACATCTTGACAAAGGTGAAATGCACCAAGGTCCTGCAGTGCTTGGAATAGCCATGGTAGCTATGGCTGAAGAATTAGGTCTTGAGATGGCCATTCGATCATTAGAACATCTTCTACAGTATGGAGAGCAGAACATTCGCCGAGCAATTCCTCTGGCACTTGGTTTGCTGTGTATATCAAATCCGAAGGTAAAATAGGTTTGCATCCCTACATTTTATCACTTCGATAATGATATTATTTAACAGTGTGGATTATGACCGTGTTCTGAATTTGAAAATATTAGAGACGGTAAACTTCTGTTGTAATTACAAGCATGATTTTAGGTATGTTTACTGTACTAACACTTCAATTGATCATCACAGGTCAATGTTATGGATACCTTAAGCAGACTTAGCCATGATACTGATTCAGAAGTAGCAATGGTAAGATGGTAGTGCCTCTTAAGTCATTGTGGTATATGGCTTGATTCTTGTTTGTAAGTAAAAAAAAAATTTGTATGCCACAGGCAGCAGTTATCTCCTTAGGTTTAATAGGTGCTGGAACAAACAATGCTCGAATTGCTGGCATGCTTCGCAATCTTTCAAGCTATTACTACAAGGATACCAGCCTTCTATTTTGTGTATGTTTCCTCAAAGCTGTCCTTAGTTTTTAATTCTGGTTGTTTCAATGTTTTCTGATTTCCTTTTCTACACTACAGGTGCGGATTGCCCAAGGTCTTGTACATTTGGGAAAGGGACTATTAACACTTAATCCTTATCATTCTGATCGCTTCTTACTGTCACCGTAAGTGAATCCTTATTTGTCCATCTTGTCTCTGAAGTAAATCTTTATTTTTATTTTTATTTGATAGCATGTTAATTAAGCTGGCGACTTCAAATGACATACTGCTTCGTTGTAATAATTTCTAATCTTTTCCCTTTCAATTTTTACAGGACAGCGCTTGCAGGACTAATCACTATGCTGCATGCATGCCTTGATATGAAAGCTATCGTGTTGGGAAAATATCACTATGTTCTCTATTTCCTCGTTTTGGCAATGCAGGTTTGTTTGAATCTCATTTCCTCTTTTCCTCCCTCCCTCCCCAATTTGAAGCTAGTCTTAATTGTATTCTGTTGGAACAGCCGAGGATGTTGTTGACTGTGGATGAGAACTTGAAGCCTCTATCAGTGCCTGTTCGGGTTGGCCAAGCAGTGGACGTTGTTGGACAGGCAGGTCGTCCTAAGACTATCACCGGCTTTCAGACCCACTCCACTCCTGTTCTACTGGCTGCTGGGGATAGGGCAGAGCTAGCCACCGAAAAGTAATATACTACTGCCAAAGATGCTTATAAATACAAGCTTGTCTTTCTAAATACTTTCTAATTTGTCTGTCTTTCTAAATACTAACAGTTGTTTTTTCCGCAGATATATTCCCTTATCTCCAATTCTTGAAGGTTTTGTAATTTTGAAGGAGAATCCAGATTATAGGGAAGAGTGAGGACCTCAATGATGTTTTTCTCATTCGTTTCAGTGTCTTAACAGTGTTTAGTTGAAATACTGTCAAAATGTAGAAGAAATTATTTTAAATTATTCCTTTTTTAATGTCATTATGAGCATTTTTTACGTGTATCTGATGATGTATGATTGCCGTGTTGATTTATTTGAAAGACGGTTTACTAATTATGCAGACGATGTGAGTAGGTTTTACATGTACATTTGATCATATTTTTTGTAGTAACAAAAATTTATATGGTGTCCTTTCAAATAAACGAATATATTTTTTATTTTAAAAAAATGTAATTAAACTTAAATACTTGTGGATTTAGAAAATAATAAAATTATATTGAAATATATTATTTTATATTTAAAATACATCTATAAACGCAACAACATATAAATAAATTAAATTAGTAACTAATTTTTAATCATAGAGAGTTCATGGATTCACTACACTCTTAAATATATGGATGAATAGAGCAATGACTATTTGATCTGAATTCAGTAAAAAAAACTTTTCGATTTTAATAAAAAATTAATTTTTAATATGGATGTTGATTCTCATGTTATATTTAATGCGTTTCACAAAATTCAAGTTAAATTGTTGTTTAGCATATTGTTTGATAATTTTTAAATGAATGTTGTCGTGTCGTTTTAAATAACTATGGCAATTCGCAAATAACTGGCAATTCGAAATGAAATTGTTCTTGTAAAAGAAAACTGGTGAAATGAAAAATGTTATGATTTTTTATCCAAAAAAAAAATTGTTCTGATATACATTCTACATTACATATACTACTTATCATTTCAAGTTTTAAGTGAATTTTAAAATAAAATAATGGATATTTTTGTAATTTAAAAGAAAAATAGAAAGTTAACGTAAAAAATGTTATCTTTCGTTTTTGAAAAATACTCGCTCGCCTTCTGATTTTGTCTATTTGCCTTCCATCTACGTCTAATACATTATTAAAAGTTAAGATCCGGTAAAAATAAATAAATATGGAGTTTGGATGAGCATCTACTTTGTCTTTTGTTTTTTTTTGTGAAATTAGAAAATGTTATCTAAAATCAAATAGGTGTGCAAAAGAGTTTGGCAAATATGGTCTCATTTATTAATTAATCTTGAATTTAAAGTGAAATTATTTAGAACTGTATTTTTATACAGGATTTAAAACTGTTTTTAGGAAACGTAAAATTAAGTGTCGATTTTTTTAATCAATTTTATTGTTTTTGGTGAAAATAAATAATTCAACATATTGTTACAGACCAACTAGCTATATATTATTTTTTTTAAAAACATCCATCTGTATCTTTCAAAAAAGAGAACTACTTTTATCTTAGAAAAACTAAATCTTGTTGGGAAGGATACAAAATGTTTTTTTGTTGGGAAGTACACAAGTAAAGGATAAAAAAACTTTTTTTTTCTTTTATTTTTTCTGGATGTTTATATGAGATAGTTATTGGATTGTAATTAGACTAAATTAATATTTGGGCCCTATTATTTTTTGTGTCATTTTATAGTGTTTTTGGAGAAGAGAATTTTATGAGGAGATATAGTTTTAGAGGGTAATTAAAAAATTTCATAGCAAATTACATTGTCCGGAGAAAAATGATTTTCAAAATGAAGACATTTTATAAAATATTATATTCAAGATTAATTTAAAAATTTCAAAAAATTTATAAATTAGAAATTCTTTCATGCTCTTTATAATGTGAAATTCCTTTCTCTAAGAATTTGGTTACTATACATTTCAAATTTTACACATTAATTCCCATTTTATTAAATTAGTCCCTACAAATTGGTTCTGAAAGTTTTCAAAATTTAAAAATGGGTTCTTATAAATTTTCGTGAATTTTCAAATTGGCCTTTATATACTCTTTAAAATTTTGCATATTACTGACTCATATTTAATCTAAAATTTTCTATTTGAACCACTTTTATTTATATAATATATATAGACACACTTCTAATAAAAAAATTTAAAATTTTATAAAATTAGTCCTACAATGTTTAAAAATAAATAAATTTAATTGCTCTATCCAAACAAAAAAACTACAAGTGAAACGATTTCAATTAAAATATTTAAATTGTATAGAGTTATCATTTTCATAAAAATTTTAATCACCTCATCCAAACATTATATCATATAATTTATAAGTTAAATTGATATAAAATAGTTTTATATCGACCTATAAGGAAAAGTCACAGTATTATCGCATAAATCCACTTTTTAAACCCCATTAAAGATAACCATAAAATGTTAGATTTGTATTAGATATTAGTGGATATCCTTCTTTTCAATTTATATTGTCCAAATGTGCATTTTTAAAAACATGGTGGAAAAAAATTGTGTAGGGAGGGTGGGAAAAGTAACACAGATGAAGTTTGGATCTCAAGCGTCTCATGGAAGGCCCAAATCCAAAACGTCCATGAAATTTGACATAGACCATAGTTTCTATCAGGGTTTTGGACACTGCATAACTAAATCAAAAAACCCTACGCTATCGCAACAATTCCGATCACGAAAATGGCTTCCGCCGCCGCCAGATCAATATTCCGATCATGTTCCTCTACCAGGTCAGCGTTTCGTGTTGCCTCGGAAGCCAAATCAGCTCGTTCTCCTTTCCGCATCGCCTCCAATAAACCTCTTTCGCAATCTCAATTCACACTCAGGTAATAATCGAACACACTTTTCCACGCATTGCATTGAATCTTTTTATTTCTCAGTGTCTCTATCATTTTTACAAATTCATTATCAATTGATGATAGTTGTTTCATTTTCTTTTCTTTCTGTGTGATTAGGTCTCCTGTTGAGTTGAGTTTTTGTTTGGAATCAATGATGCCTTACCATACTGTAACTGCTTCTGCGCTCATGACTTCAATGCTTTCCCTTTCAAGCCGTAACTACGCTTGGCTTTCAGAAGGTATTATCAATCTAACTAATGCTTTTAGAAATTTCAATGTGTTTGTATCTAATTTGAATTTGAATTGAATTACTTTGGTTTACTCGCATTGTTGATTCTATATAAAGAAAAATGAAGTACTTACAATTAGTTCTTTTGGAATTAACTACTCTGTAGCATGAGGTGCACTTCGAAGGTAATTGAATAAGAACTTTAATTCTTGTCATTTGTGTGTGTGTCTATTTTTTCTTGTGATAATTGATGGAACAGCTTGATGAATGTTTTCTGATCTTTATACTCTAATGTGAACTCATAGCTTTAAATTAGAATGTTTTTCTCTTTCATATTGTTTGGCACCTATCATGTAATTTGATATCTTTAATTTTAATATTTTCTCAGAATGGGATTTAGATTTTTTTTTCTTCAGTTTTATGTAGTAGAATTAGTGCTTGAGAAAACTGTGCGTGTTATGTGCCCTTTCTCGTCGGGGCCTGCTAGTTTCTCTCTGTTTTGAATCTTTTGATTTCCTGACCATTGGTTTAATTTTGAATTAGGTAGCTAAGCGTCTCTAGGATTCCTTGATGTTCTTTCTACAATTAGTTTTTCGGGTATGTTTTCTTTAGTTCTTGTGACTGTGAGATTTATTATATGGTGATGATGCCCTCAGATATATACATAATCTATTATCACCATAATCGTAGGCACAAGGCTGTTTGTCCATTTGATGCTTAACGAAGTTTTTCCATAACTGTGCTAATCCTGTACCAAAGATTGATGGATTAGTTTATTCCATACTTTGTTTGTCCCCCTCACCCCTCCCTAAACTAAATAAACACACAACTAAATCATTTAGTGAAACCATACACACTCTTTTTGTTTGTAGGCGAAGAGACTATTTGAAGACCAGGAAGCAAAGATGGATGATGAGACTTCCTGTGATATGTTGAGCTTTAAACAAAATATTTTATTGCTACTAGGAATAATTTCTCTGTAACTAGATATTTGACATTATTTAGAGTACAGTTGTGTGCTCTTGAATTTGTATGTCGTTATGCAGAATATATCTTAATTTACGGTGTGGGTTATCTCTATCTTTCTCTATTTACGAATCGTATTGTCCAGTGTTTATGCAACTTGAAAATGATTATCATTTTTGTCTGGAATTGGAAAAGAACAGTGACCAACCATATTGCTGTGCTGCAATTTATTTCTTGATTTGCTTGCATCGTACAGTAGGGTCAATTAGTAATTATGGGGTATTGTGTACTGATATATTTTGTTTAATCAGGTTGCATTGATGATTTGTGATAAGTTTTAAGAAGATTCAAGCAAACATATGTATATGCACATTTCTGTGGTATGTGGGAGTATCCCCTGATTTAAGGAAAATAAGTTGAAAATGTATTGCAAAGTGTTGGGTGAAGTTTTACCTTGTTTTTCCATGTTGGTCAGAGTTTTTCATAATGAATCGTACAATATTTGATGAATGTATAATTAGAGTATGTAGCAAAATTTCTGTAATTCCAATAGAATGGTGCCTCAGAAGTAGGAATCTCAAATGAGAAGCGTATGTCAAGCATCTTTCCCTTGACACAGGACATACCTTCTCCTTGTCAACATTGGTCTAATTTGTTGGCTGTGTTCTCTTGGCTTCCTAGATTCTGATACTGACGTTCTGTATGAGAACTTCTGTTGAGTAGAGCTGTTAGGACTGTTAACTTTTTGTTGACATAGGAGAAGGTATGTCCTGTGTTAAGCATCTTTCCCTTGATTCCCTTGACACGGGACATACCTTCTCCTTGTCAACATGGGTCGAATTTGTTGGCTGTGTTTTCTTGGTTTCCTAGATTCTGATACTGACGTTCTGTATGAGAACTTTTGTTGAGTAGAGCTCTTAGGACTGTTATCTTTTTTGTATATAAGGCAGTCTATAATACGTTCTCTATTACTTTTCTTTATTCTTTCAGCAGGAGATGAGTCATGATGTGATAACTACTGAGTCCAATAAAGATTATGCTCAATATTTATGTGGTTACCAAATTAAGTTGGATTCTTCTCTTGTAGTTCACTTGACTTGATGTAATTTGAGACTTTACTTGGATGCTTGAACTCTTAAAAATGTAGGATTCTCTTTTCAAGTTCTGATTCAATGTTTTGCTTGTATAGGTCTGTGACATCCCCTAAAATCAGCTTTGGCTTTCAGAATCATGTTTTTCACTTTCATTGCCATAATTTGTTTCTGACATTCCTATAAGAAGTCGATATTAGAAGACGGCTTGCCACCCGTTCTCTGAATATTGAGCAGTTTCCTTGCAAGTGTTTTCTTAGCATCTCGATGTATGCATGGGATCATATTTGTATGGATGTACTAATTTTTGTATCATTTCATGTTCAAATGATATGGAGGTACCCGATTAGTATACTATCACATAATAGGTGATTTGTCACATGTATGATGTATAACTTTTCTTTTTTGTTATGTCATCGAGAAGAAATTTAAGTATATAATGTTTTGTTTTAAACTAATTAACACCAAGGTGCATAACTAAAAAAACACCAAGGTCCTTTCAAGTTTCAAGATAATTTACTGTCACTTTGTAATGGAGATTATTTTCTGAATATACCTTTATATTGATTAAGAAAATAATACAATATGAGTCTATTTATAATAGTAGTTTTGTAATAAGACTACTAACAAAATAGTTATAACAACCCCAAAAGACAATAAAACTAATATAAAACTAACATCCCCCTTCAAGATGGAGAATGTATGTTAAGAATTTCCAACTTGTTAAGAATTGAATTGAATGCTGTTTGCAGTTTGTCTCGAACAATGTGACAATCAATTTCTATATGTTTTGTTCTCATGGAATGTTGAGTTTGATGCAATGTTTCTGGCTCATTGATTATCGCAATAAAGAGTTATATGGGCAGAAAAATATGTTTAATTCTTGCAAAAGAAATGTTATCCATTGAATTTCACAAATTGTTGACGCTAATGCTCTATAATTTGCTTCTGAAGATGAATGAGATACAATGCTTTGTTTTTTAGACCTCCACAAAATCAATGATGATCCAAGAAATATACAACATTCAGTTACAGACCTTCTCGTTTCTGGACAGGTTGCCTAATCAGAATCGCTAAACGCTCGCAGTTGAGGTCTGAACGCTGATGAGTAAAACAATCATTGGGCTGGTGCAGTTTTTATGTATTTGAGGATCCTCATGGCTGCCATGTAATGGTCTTCAGTCGGTGATTGCATAAATTGGCTAAGTTGCTGCACGGCGAAAGTGATATCAGACCGTGTGTTGGTCAAGTAGATAAGACGTCCAATAATTCTTCTAAATGAGGTCAGGTCATGAGATTGTGCCTTTGTGTTGTATAGAAATTTGCAGTCCTTGATCATAGGTGTATTGCAAGGTTTAGCACCTAATAATCCAGCGTCTGACAAGATATCGAGAGTATATTTACGTTGACATATGTGAATACCCTCCCTTGAACGAGAGATCTTCAATCCAAGAAAAAACTTTAAGTCCCCAAGGTCTCTAATCTAAAAAGAAGAATTTAAAAAAGTTTTAATCATATCGATCTTCAATTCAGAATTACCTGCAATAATAATATCATCTACGTAAATCAACAAAACAGTAAAGGAATTTAATTTCTTGAGAATGAATAAGGAATGATCATGTTGTGAATGTTGAAAACCAAATGATATTAAAGCAAAAGACAGTTTGGCAAACCATTGTCGACTCGCTTGCTTTAAATCATACAAAAATTTTTTTAAACGACAAACCTTATTACTATTATGACTCAGATAACCAGGAGGAAGTTTCATATAAACTTCCTCATGAAGATCACCATGAAGAAAATGGTTACTAACATCTAATTGTTTTAAAAACCAATTATTAGTGGCAGCCAAAGCAAGAAGTAATCTAACAGTAGTTAATTTGGCCACAGGAGAAAATGTGTCTAGAAAATCAACACCTTCTAATTGAGTGAAACCTTTGGCAACAAGTCTAGCCTTGTGCCTTTCAATAGTACCATCAGCCCTATGCTTAATCTTATATACCCACCTACATCCTATGACATGTTTATCTTTAGGCAAATCAACTAATTCCCAAGTTTTATTAGATTCTAAAGTTGTAATTTCTTGTTGCATAGCAATGACCCAATCCTTAGATTTAATAGCTTCATGATAAGTTTGGGGTTCAACAACACTAGTCATGGCATGAATGTATTTTAAATGAGTAGAAGAAAAAGATTTATAAGACAAAACAGAAGACAAAGGATATAAAACAGAATCAGCTGTAGAGTTAGTAGCCGTACCTGAAGTGTTTAAAAGATTGCAATGAAAGTCCTGAAGGTAAACAGGAGGATTTCTTTGCCTTGTTTATTTGCGAATACTAGGTGATATAAAAGGCTCTTCATGTACAGAATTATTTTCATCACAAGTAGGCATGACATTAATATCATTCAAATTAGAATGATTCAATTTACTATTGACATAATCTAGTTCTATAGGTTCAAGAAGGAAATTAAACGTACCGAAATCACCGCAAGAGAACAAATCACTTTTAGAAGAATCATTACTAAATAAGTATGGAAAAACATTTTCATGAAAAATAACATGTCTAGAAACTAAAATTTCCCTAGTATGTAAATCATAACAAATAAAACCTTTAGTGCCAAATTTATATCCAAGAAATAGACATTTTCTAGATCTAGGATCTAATTTAGTCCTATGTTGTTGCAAAGTAGAAACAAAGCAAAGAGATCCAAAAACTTTCAATTCATTAAGATCAGGGAGATGTTTATATAACAACTCATAAGGGCTATGATTATCAATGGATGCTGATGGTAATCTATTAATAAGATAAATGACATGTTTAACAGCAAAAGACCAAATTTTTTTTGGAAGATTAGCATAAAAAAGCAAGTATCTAGTAACATTTAAAATATGTCTATGTTTTCTTTCCACAACAGAGTTTTGTTGTGGAGTTTCAACACATAATGTTTCATGTAGAATTCCAAATTTTGCATAAAATTCAGGATTACAAGAACTCAACACCATTATCAGTCCTAATAACTTTGATAACTTTGTCAAATTGATTTTTAATTAAAACAACAAAATCATCCATTAACTTTCGAGTTTCAGATTTAGCTTTCATAAGATAAATCCAAGTGTGTCTAGTACAATCATCAACAATAGTTAGAAAATATTTGTGACCATGAATAGAAGAATAGGACAAGGGTCCCCAAATATTCATATGAATCAGATCAAAAGCGTTATCAGAAATAGTATTACTAGCATGAAAAGGTAATCTAGATTGTTTGGCAAGATAGCAAGAATCATAAATGTTATTAGAATGGGAACTCACATATGGAAAATGTTTACAAATACGAGTAAGAACATTATTAGAAGGGTGTCTTAATCTAAGATGCCATAAATCAATAGTAGCATGTGATGTTCTAGAATTTAAAGAATACAACACAGAATATTTGACATCATGAATAGGTTGTTGCAGATGATATAAACCATTCAAAAGCTTAGCATGCCCAATCATCTTGGATGTATGGTCCTGAATGTCACATTGAGAGTTAACAAAAGTTAATTTACAATTCAAAGAAGTAATTAATTGCCGAACGGAAATAATGTTCAAGGTAAAATCAGGAATGTATAAAACATTGAAAAGTTTAAATTCATTTGTAAAATATACAGTTCCTGAATGTGTGGCCATAACAGTATTTCCATTTGGTAATGTAACATGAATTGGTTTAATTTCATGAAAGGTAATAAATTTTTTGGAATTACAAGTGACATGATCAGTAGCACCAGTATCAAGAATCCAATAGTTTGGAGAGATATTACCTAAAACAGAATTCAGTTGATTAGAGGAAACTCTACCAATTTGAGAAATTGAACTTGTAGGTTGAGATTGATCTCCAGTAGAGGAAGCAAATTGTTGAAGTAAATGTTTGAGTTGATTAATTTGGTCAGCAGTGAATTGAGAGACATTACCATCAGATGGATTGGATTTAGGAGAACTATGATCTTGAGGAGCAGTCCCATAATCAGCATCAGTAATTGAAGAATTAATAGATTTGATGTTCTTGTATCTAGGAGAATATCCAGGCGGAAAACCATGTTTAAAATAGCAATGATCAACAGTGTGTCCTAGCCTGTTGCAAAAAGTACATTGTCGTTGAGGACCTCCACCTCTGCCTCGAACAGATCCGCGACCCTTACCATGACCTGAACCATTTCTAGGATTAGCATTAGATGTACCATTGATGGAAGAGTTCATTAGAACCTTGGCATCAACAGAAGAACCCATAATTTGTCGTTCTTGCTGTCAAATTAAAGAAAATGTTGTGGTTATATCAGATAGAGGATCCATCAACAAAATCTGGGTTTTTACCATATTAAAATTGTCATTGAGGCCTTTAAAAAATAGGTAAGCGCTTCAGAGGAACGATAACCTAAGACTAATTTGTGTAAATTACAAGCAGAAGAATTAGAGCAAGAACAATCGGTGATGGGCCGTAAAACCTCTTAACTCCTCATAAAGAATACTCCATTCAGTAAAGAAATCAGAGACTGATTTATCACTCTGTTTGATAGAATGTAAATCTTGAAGAAGATCGGAAAAACGAAAATGGTCTCCTTTAGAAAATCGATTCTTTAGATGATCCCATAAAGTTGTTGAATTTTCAATGTGTATAGTACTTTGAGCAATAGAAGGAGAAAGAGTATGAGTAATCCAAGAAATTACCATCATATTGCAGCGCTCCCAAGCCTCATCGTTCTCTGCCGGCATCGATAACTTGCCATTGATGAATTTTGCTTTGTTCTTGGAGATCAACGCACGTTTCATCAAACGGCTCCAGTTGTAATAATTTGGCCCTTTTAAAGTCAGATTTATAAGTAATGCGCCCAAATTTTCGCCAGGATGAAGATAATACAGCGATGTTGGATTTCGCGATTCATCTGAGAAACTGTTGCAGAGGTGGGTGAGGACGAATCGTCATCAGAATCTGCCATTGAAGAGTTGGATGAAGGAAAAGAGAGAAAAAGAAAGGCAAGAACGATGAGAGAACAATGTAGTCGCTGATTTTGAAATTGAAGCGCTCTCTGTTTGGAATTTTAGGGTTAGGGGTTTTGTATTTGGAATGTTAGGATTTTGGTAAAATTGAATTTAAAAATAGAATAGAGAAAGAAAAAGAAACTTCTGATACCATAATGGAGATTATTTTCTGAATATACATCTATATTGATTAAGAAAATAATACAATATGAGTCTATTTATAAATAGTAGTTTTGTAACAAGACTACTAACAAAATAGTTATAACAACCCCAAAAGACAATAAAACTAACTAATATAAAACTAACACTTTGCCTTCATTCGAACCATTAACTTGTACAACCAGATGATCTCATCAAGGTATATTAGCCTCGTGCTTTCCAAATAAATTCGCCAAAATAAGTCAGCCATTAAGTTACTGCAACTGTTGCGCACATGTTAAATATGGTGTCAGCACTCATAAGATGCAAAATTTATTATGACAACTGAATGCAACTTTCAGCAATATATTTGCAAATTAGTTAAAGACCACGGGATGGATGGTATAATATCATGGAGGGAATAAACAAGAGACTAACACTTAAAACGGCATTTCAATCCATTGCGAAAAACAAATATTTACCTCCAAAAACTATTCTTAAAGACCACCCTTAAATAACATTAGCCACTTTGTTCTCAACTTTTTTGGCTATCGACTCGAAGTCCATTTGATTCAAATTTATTTTTGTTGTTTTCTAGATTGACTTGTTTTTCAGCATTTCTGGATTAATTGATTATGGGCTTAATTTATAGATAGTTTTACTTACCATATGTTGGAAGAGTGTTTCTTCTCTCACCTCCGACGTTCTCAAATATATAAAGATAAACATTTGGATCGGTCAATTTAGATGTATAAAATACACTTATAGATTAATTAATTCAAACAAAACTTGGAGAATTTCAAGAAAATTTGAAGGTGAGAAAAGAAGTTTTCTCTATTGAATGCTACTTTTCTCCATCCTCACTACTAAAATTCATGTTTTTGGAAGTGCATTTTAGAATGGTGCAAATTGTCTGCGAGAATATTTTTAGATGATAGAAAATCAATCGCGTTTTTATTTGTGTATATTCAATCTCATCCCCTACGTGTGAGCTTTTTTAAATTGCTGATGTATGCCGCTATTTAATTATGTTTTTTATGATAGTACTCCTTTTATCTCATAGTAAATAAATTATTTGATCATTTTACATATATTAAAAAAATATAAAAATAAAAGAGAAAATATTATGTTTACTAAATTATCTTTGTTAAATATTGGTGTATTTAAGGTTATTAAAATATTTATAAATTCATACAATTTTACGAATTTAGATAGCAATTTCAATTAACTAAAATCGTGAGTTAAATCGAAATCCCATAACTCACAAACTAGTATCTAACCAAATGTTTGAACTAATTATTTAAAAAAAATGGTGAAATTAAACCCTTTAATCAATAAAAATAAAAACCAATTAATTGATTACGATAAAGGAAGGAAATGGCACATTAAATGCATACCATAGATATCACTTCAATCCAAGTTACACAAAGACCATATGTTGGTTTTATAGATAATATTTTTCTCTATTTTGCACAACCTTCTAACGTGGGACTAAATGTTTGAAAGTCTAACCAACAATACTTTACTATTGTCCTATTCTTTTAACATTTGAATCATTTTTATCTTATAAAAACAATTTTATTCTACTATTGATTATACGTATTGGACATATAATTTTGTTTAATTTTACGGTTTCTTTTTTATTTTATATTTTTTAATTAAATTAGATTTATTAATTTATATAAAAACAATGAAGTCTTGTTTAACTTTTATAATGTCTAATTTAACACAAGTTTATAAAGACAATACTTTTATTATGGTGATTTAATATTTTCTCTATAATTGAGTTAAAATTATGTATTTATAGTAACATATAAATATATATGTCATATATGCGTGTGTGTGTGAGGTAAACCCGTACGAGTTTATGAGTCGAGTTCACCTAAGTAAAACGAGTTTACTTAAACTCTCGAGTTTAACAATCTTGGGTGTATTATTTGTTAGATACGGTTTAAAATAGTTAAAACTTGGTTATGATTAAGTGAAATACTATAAGTTTAATATTTATCTCTTTCTTGAGTTCAACTATGATTCTCAAATATGGTATAAGAGCCATGATTCTCCAATCACCCTCTTTCTTTCCATTTCTTTTTCATTTTTTTCTTGAGAAAATTTCAATAGCCTCTTCTACATCTTGCCCAATACAAAGAGAAATATTCCAATTTATAGAAGTGGTGGTGTTTTTCATAATTGTAATCTTCCTTGAAGAGATGATCCTAATTATAACTTGAGAAAATTTCAAACTCCAATCACCCTCTTTCTTTCCATTTCTTTTTCATTTTTTTCTTGAGAAAATTTCAATAGCCTCTTCTACATCTTGCACAATACAAAGAGAAATATTCCAATTTATAGAAGTGGTGGTGTTTTTCATAATTGTAATCTTCCTTGAAGAGATGATCCTAATTATAACTTGAGAAAATTTCAAACTCCAATCACCCTCTTTCTTTCCATTTCTTTTTCATTCTTTTCTTGAGAAAATTTCAATAGCCTCTTCTACATCTTGCACAGTGTCAAAAGAGAAATATTTCAATTCATGGAAGTGATGTTTTTCATAATTGTAATCTTTGAAGATCAAGTTTACAAAGGAATTTAAATGATTTGTTGTGTCAGTTTCAAGATTGGAGATTTTTTGTATTGGCTAGTTAAATCTCATTTGGGAACTCACAAAATGTTTATGCTTTGTATTTGATGGACGGTGAAGATTTGTATCATTGGTGTATTATTGGTTTAGTGTTCAAGTACACACAATGAGTTCTTTTCAAATAGTATAGGATACTAAATATTTGTTCAAAGTCGCACCCTAAAATTTGGTGGTATGCTTCTATGATTTTTTTGTCATTATTAACTATCTTTTCTGTTTCTACCCCATGGTAGTTAAACATTTTATCTTTCTATATATGCTTAGTTAAGCATTTTTAATTCTTCGTGCTTCTACCTATGGTAGCGAAACAATTATCATTCTCTTTGATTTTCTATTCTATTGTTGTTAGACATTTCTTTTAGGGGTTTCATATTAAGGTGATTAAATTTTGTAAGTCAAATTTGACATTTGAAGAGCCAAGATTGAGATTCTTGATTATATATAGAGTGAGTGTCGTTGAGACATCGTAAGATTTTCATGTTAGTCAAAAGTAGGTAGAAAACTTCAACGAGAGTTATACACCTCGGCTGCTACCACTTTCTACATCAACTTTCTTATTTACTAATATGATTACGACTTGTATTCTTTTTCTTGTCATTTTCTTTTAACATTGTATTTATTTTTTCTTGTATTGTATGGTTCTTTCCAAGTTGGAAATGTTATTACACACTTCCAACTTGCGGAGCTGTGAAATATAGTTAGATTTAATTAAATATAGTTTAAGATATTTAAAAGTTAGTTATGGTTAAGTGGAATATTGTTAGGTTAGTCATATTTAATCATACTCTAGTTATATCATAATTCTTCACACTATCATTTGAAGTTTAATATTTTTCTTTAATTATTGTGCTCAACAATGATTCTTAATATTCTCAAAATCATGTAAATGAATAGTGAAATATATTCCATTAAAATTGATGCAAGATGCAAATAGTATTAATTATATGATACAGTTGAAAATTGAAAGTATCAAAACAATTTGTTTGCAACTAAGTCACTCACTGTGGAACAGAAATAACACATAAACCATCTCTAAGTTTTATTTCTTGAGGTTTTTTTTTACATACATTTCGGAGTTCTATCAAGGTAATTCACCACATTTAAAGTTCATTAACCATCTCAATTGATATTGAATTTTTATGTCAAGAGGATGCAGTTTTACTGTCATCTGAAAGTTTATTCTGAACAAAAATAGTTTGTTCTTGTCAAGTATACTTTCAAACACACGTTTTTTTAAGAAACATGGAGTTGGAAACTAAACTCTATTTTGTTATGCAGGAACCAGGCCCTTGTGCATGCAACTCAGGTTACTGCAAATCTTGAAAGGAGAGATTATGGGAGTGTAGGCACTTTAGGATAAGCTGGTTTATTCATGGCTTTTAGAAATGTATTCAGCGTTGCTTCATTTATGTGGTAACAAAGGTGGAAAATTTATAATATCTTCTGTTTTATGAAGGAGGTGATAGAGATGGTTCATGCAATTTTTTGACTGGTATTTAGAGGATGATGATACTGATATGGAAGATACTATTGCTAGACTCCCACAATAGAACAAGAGGATGTGTAAAGATCTTGTAATATCATGCATTTAGATTTAGATATTAGAAAATACATTCAGATTTAGATATTCCTAGGATTTATTTTTGATACCGTGAAACAAACGCCCCATAATTTTTATTTTTTAAAAAAGTAATCAATTATAATTTTAGTCATTTACAATTTTTTTTTGTAAACTCTTACTTTTCTGAATCAAGTAATTAATTACAAGATGCTCAATTATATTACCAAACAAAAACTCATGTAGTCTGCTAAAAGCTCGTGCAATATACTGAATAACATTCCATGGGTGACACCTAAAAACTGTCTTCGTGCACATTAATCTGGTCTTTTCATCATCAGATTCAATAATTATCTATAAGAACATACTCAAAATTATCCCAAACATGATTCCTAATTGGGATGCTAGAACCTAAAAATCACTTTCTATATGAATGAGAGTTTGAAGAAAGAACAGATTCGTTCTTCAATGTCGACAGCTTTCAGAGTGTTAAGTCTCTTGCAGGAACAATAATGTTAATTAATCTACAAATACAGGATAAGGTTGACGTTATAGCTTAAGTATAAGTATAACCAAACAAATCATAAAGGTGGAAAATAATCTCTCATAGATAACATACCTCATTGAGAAAATTTCAAACAATGCAAATTACTTGTAGAGTCTGCATGCATTTTACTTGCTCATAGTTGATGACAGATAAAAATTCCAAAATATCGAGCCCATTGACATGAATGCCACTCGAGCTGGAAGAGGCACCACCCTGTACAGATGCCATAAAAATAGCCAATCATCATGATCGAAACAATTCAAACTACAAATAACTAGATAATCATATGATATAAATAAGGGTCATGCTAACAAGTGCCCTAAGGATACTTGTTAAGCCCCCAAAAAAGGAAATAAAAAACAAATTTTGAAGAAAAAATATCACTTTTTATTTTTCCAAAATATAAATTACACAATTTCCAAAAACGAGTGTCTCAAGGGTACTTGTCAGCATTTCACACTAAATAATACAGCCTAAGCATAAATTGATGGAAACTTGGTAAGAGAAGTTTTTTAAAGTCACTAATAGGAATTCTAAAGGCACAACTTACTGAACTGGATAAAAGAGAAGAAATGATAAACATAAATAGAATATCAAATTGAAGGATGTGAACATGCTTACCAGAAATTTAATACACTGACAGGAATCCAGAATCTAAACCCTGTACAGACAAATTACGCAGAAAGGCTGGCATCAAACCATGAGAAATATGCATCAGTAAGTCGCGATAAACAATTAGACCTTGAGGTTTGTACCATAAAGTAAAGTTGGAAGAGCATCTCTTGTGTATTTTTCAGGAAGCTCTGAGAGCTTCTGTTGCCATAAATTGTTCCATGCAAACACAACAGCAATGACACATGGACCCAACACAATCTGGTTTAGTAAAACCTGTCAAAAGAAAGGAGATAAAAAGAAAGAAAAATTAGAAGCTTTCACTATCCTTAACAGCTGCATGCTTCTAAATTATATTAAATATAAAATTGGTTCCTAAAGTATCACCTTCTTTCCTATTTGGTCCCTGAACTATAATACAATTAGTCCCTGAACTACTTTTAATCTATCAAGTTAGCCATGAACGATCCTTCTCTCTCCTATTGTAAAACAATACAGAGACTAACTTGATGGAATAATAAAGTTTAAGGACTACATATTATATTTATATTGTTCAAGGACCAAATAGGAGAGAGAGCGATAATTTAAGTACTAAATTGAAGATTTACCCTATATTATATTTATAAACTAAGCATTATACCTTTAGCATTAGGTTTTGGACAGTTGGTTTGGGGAGACAATGGTCAAGCAACTGGTACCAGGCATAAGAACCAGGGCCATAGAAAAGGAATCCATAGGAAGTCATTCGCAAAGCACGTAGCCAATCATGGTCTGAAAGGAGCCTCGACAATACATCCTAAAGGAAACATTTTTGGTTAATAACAAACTCCAAATTATCACCATTTATTTCTAATGCAAAAAAAAAAAAAATAGCAGTTCTCATTCACCCTCTCAGCATATGACCAACCGATACCTATTCTACAGTGCTTCTAACATAACCACCAAATTACTAGCATTTAACTATAAATACAGTTTTATGTCTAGGATTGAAACTTCATTGGCAGCACATATAGCAATATGAAGACCCAAATGTTTTTGTCTAAGGTCTATAACCAATTACTCAACAGTAACACTATAAGAGTGACATATATGTTTTTGTCTAACGTCTACAGCCAATGAATATTTTTTTCTCTCAAGCTTTTCATCTCCAACACACATGAAGAACACAATTGTTTCCAAAGTGCACAAGTAAAAATAGATTTCCCTTTGTTTTAGTAAATTTAGATAACAACAATATACTTTATTTTGTTCCTGAAGAGTTTAGTGACAAAACTCACACTAATTATTGAGAACTGATGATCGTGGGTTCCAACCCATGCCCCAAAATATTAAATATCCATTCAGCTACTATATACTTATGAGACACCAATAATATACTTTTTTACATTACATTAAACTAAAAATAGATAAATACACCTAAAAAACAAGCTTATTCTTTATAAAAAAATATAAAAAAAAAAAAACACACATTTTTCCACTTACCTGAGAGGCATTTTCGTCATCCTCTTTGGCTTTGCTCCAACGGTTTCTGAGCTGGGCGATTGTGTCGCCAGTAAGGGCGAGGGAGGCGGCGGTTAACGCCTGTTTCACCGGAAACTGGAAACCACCTCCGGCGGCGGAACCAGGCGAAACCGAGTTGGAGCGAATACGACGCCGTCGAGAATCCGGCGACGGATTAAACTTCCAGAACCCGCAAAACCCACTCCCAATCGCGTCCATTCCCTCAAACAAAAAAAAAGCGATTTCTTCGCTGTCAATAATCTTATTGTTGTGATGTGAGTCTCTAAAACAAATAAAACCCGAAAACGCAGCGTTTCATGCTCAATTTTTTTCCTTTTCTAAATTCAAAAAATAAAATATAAAAATGGATTTTTTTTTTTTCTGGTTTCAAAAAATAATTCTAAACTTAAAGCAACAAGTTTTCTCCCATTTCCAATTGGATCTTCAAAATCAGTGACAATAATCAATAGACTTTCTTTCTTTCATTATTTCAAAATTTTACTTCATACTTGATACCCCTTTTTTAGAAGTGAAACTAGGAAGATGTGTCAACTATAAATAGAACAAATTGCAACGGTTTTATTAAGTTTTTGTTGTTATTATTGTTAGTGCTATGAGTTATTCGGGTGAGTGTTTGTTGCAACTTGCACAACGTTGCATAAAGCACCAAAGACAAATGAAGCAAATTCATTCCCTTGTAATCACCAATGGCTACCTCATTTTTCAAAAATCAAAAACATCAAACCATAATAAATGGATGCCAACACTTCTCTACAATGCACTCATAAGAGCCTATCATGTTCACAACCACAACAAAGTCTTTTTCATTTTTACCAGCATGCTTGCAAACCGAGCTTCACCCAACACTCACACTTTCCCTCCACTCCTTAAATCAACTCCTTCTCTTGTCACAGCCCTTCATTCTCAAGCCCTCAGACGTGGCATCTTGTCTGACCCTTTTGTACTCACCACTCTCCTTGTGATCTATGCAACAAACAACCACCTTGTTTGTGCCCAAAAGGTGTTTGAGGAAGTTCCTCTCTTTTGTATTGTTGCATCTAATGCAATGATCAATGCTTTCTCAATGAATGGCAATATGGAGGGTGCTTTGTCACTCTTTCGATGTATGATGTTCCGGGATGTTATTTCATGGACAACTATGGTGAATGGATTTGCTTTTAATGGGGATTTTGGTGCTGCAATTCGGTTTTTTGGGATGATGATTACTCATAAGGATGTTGTGGGTTGTTTGGTGAAACCAAATGAGGCTACTTATGTTAGTGTGCTCTCTTCATGTGCCAGTTTAGAAGGAAAAGCTGGTCTTGATTTTGGAAGGCAAGTTCATGGTTACATAGTGGTGAATGGTGTCAAATTGGGAGTTTTCGTGGGAACTTCGTTGATAAATCTTTATGGGAAGATGGGGTGTTTGAACTATGCTGTGAATGTTTTTAGAGTAATGGTTACAAGAGAGGTTTGCACTTGGAATGCAATGATTTCTTCACTGGCTTCCAATGGTAAAGAGAAGGAGGCTCTGGACTTGTTTGAAAAGATGAAGAAACTTCAAGGGCTAAAACCAAATAGCATTACCTTTGTGGCAGTTCTTACAGCATGTGCTCGTGGAAGATTCGTCAGGGAAGGATTGGAATTGTTTGGATCGATGTCGAATGAGTTTCAAGTAGTGCCAGTAATGGAGCACTATGGATGTGTGGTTGATCTTTTGGGAAGAGCTGGTCATATACAGGAAGCAGCTGAAATCATGAGAAATATGCCTTTTCAGCCCAATGAATCTGTATTGGGGGCCTTTTTGGGTGCATGTAGAATTCATGGAGCTATTGAACTCGGAGAAGAATTAGCGAAGAAGATGCTTAAATTGCAGACACAACACTGCGGTCAGTATTTGTTATTGTCAAGCATGAATGCGGAGAAAGAAAGATGGGATCATGCTGCTGATCTGAGGAAAGAAATTATGGAGGCTGGAATTCAGAAAATTCCAGCATATAGTATGGTTCATTTGACTTAATTTTGCTCTTCTCTATTCAATCTGATGCCTATTTGCTCTTGTACATAATTTTGAGTCAATTTCATTCTTTTATTTGACAGAAATAGAACGGTGACAGCTTTCTGCCAAAATACTTTGTCACTAATCAGAAAAGCACATACCAAATCTCTCATTATTGAATATTCATCTCAGTAAGATCAGAATTTGAGCAAATATCAAACAAAGCTTAATTTAATATGAACACATTTTTTATTTATTTTTAAACCAGTTATTACAATGAAATGCCCCATGTATGGCTGCAAGATACATACACACGAGCTAAGTGTCATGAATGAATGAGTTTATTTATGCACTAACTTGAATCAGTTTGTGCAATAAGCTAACAATGACTATTAAAAATGCTTTTTTGATTCTAGACCTTGAGCAAATATTAAAAAGAGGCTAAAAATTTTTTTTTTCTTTTCGCCAAACTATAAGAAGTCGTGCTAAGTGTCAAGGAATGGTTGAATGAACTTCTAGCATTGGTGCCTCTGTTCTGCAACCACTAGTAGTGCCTGCTGTTGTATCTCTTCCTCTAGTTCTCCATCTTCTACTTGTTGCATGACATTTTGTCGAAAATATCTGAGTATTACAAGCAACAAAAATGCTGCAAAGAAAATTTTATACAAATCAATTATCACAAAGTTGCAAAATGTGTAAAAGGAGCGCTAAAACTCTCTCATCAGGAAAAAATTGTTTCTGTATTCCACGTTAGATGAGACTACCAATACATTTCTGGAAACTGTTGATTCTTCACTAGTAATGCATCTTTTTACGGAATGCTGTTATCACAGGCAAGTGGCTTTACTCAGAAAATTACCTGTGCAGATTCGAGTCTTTATAGTAGATAGATTCCAAAAGGTAATAAGTACTGATGCGACCACTATTTTCTTGTGTCCGCAAGTGCTCCACATGTCCAACAATCGCAATTTCATGCACTCAGCTGCAAAAAACTTACCTATTACATAAAAAAATGTGGACAGACCTACAAAAACGTAAATGGATTGTATTATACCTCGCTGGTTGATCTGAGTAGAGTAGCAAGAATAAAGCTTTGGTACACTGAAGCTAACAAAAAATCCTGCTCATAAATATGCAATGCAGTTATATCAGAACACAGATTGAAAAATAAATGATATTGATGGTGATAATGACTTTATACAATTACTGTCTCACCAATGGCACTGAGCCTCCAAATTGTAATAAGATGTCCATACACCGCGCCTAGTAGAAGCAAAGGAGCTACCTACAACAACCAGAAAAAAGACTTAACAAACACTAGAAAGAGATTTTTGCACTCAATCAGGAAACTAGGACTAATAAGGTTGCAGGTATTACTTTCAGTGTCATAGATGGTTCCCCAGAGAACAGCTCTCTAGTCTTTGAAGTTGCAAAATTCAAAATTGGAAGAATCAATTTCGCAAGACGTAAAATATCATCTTCTCTCAGTTTGGCAACCCTTTGCTTAGCTTGGCTTCTGAACACATACAAAATGCAAATTCATTAATCCTACCACAGCTCAGAAGAAAAAGCACACTACAATTATAAAAATAAAAATAAAAAATAATACCTTTGACAAACAGAATTTGAGAAAAATGAAACAGCCAGAAAGAGAATTGCCAATTGTGAAATAGCAGAGAAGATGCTGAAACAAGAAGCACAATTACATCTCAGAATTTTCCACAATGCATAATAACAAAAAAAAAAGTCCAAAACAAAAAAGATAAAAAATAAAAAATAAAAAGCATTTGCAGACCTGAAGTTGAGGCCTTTGGTGAAGCAAGAAGACAAGAAAGAAAGAGATCCAAAACCAAACCAAAGGGAAGATTTTGATACATCTTTCCACATAATTAATTCAGTAATCAACATTCCAATGCGATCCAAATCACCTCCATTCTCTTCTTCACCTTCTTAAGCACCAAAGTAACACATTAAAAATCAATCTCTACTCAAAATAACATAAAACCAAATCAAATAAATATAATAACAGCAACAAGAAAAACCACAAAATATACACATTGCAGCATTATTGTCAAATAGCTGGCTACTTAGCAGAATTTAAACAAATCAACATGTTGTTAAGTACAAGGTGTTATCCAATAGAAGCTATTATGGTGCCATAGTTCCAAAGTGTAATGGAATTTGAATAAAATGAAAACAAATAAATATAACAGCCACAACAAAACCACCAAATATATAAGAGTCTGTTTAATCTGTGGAAACATTTTTTTTTTATTTGTTAAAATTTGTGTTAATTTTAGTTTTGTTAATAAGGAGATAAAAGAATTTGGAAGTGAACAATTATCTATATTTTTAGAAATAATAAAAATGTCAAAAAAAAACTATTTTCATTATTTCTAAAAATGCATCAACTTTAAAGTTTCTTAACTCCTTATCTATCAAGCAAAATTAACATTAAATTTACTAAATAAAAACATGAAAATAAACACATATTTTTGGCTATAAAAACACAAAGTAAATATAATATTTTAGACAAATTGAATTAGGCTTACTTGGTGATTGAAAAGGAACCAATATGAGTTTATCCTTCTTGTGTTTTCCACTGTGTCTTGTCTTCCTCTGTTTTTCCACCTCATCAACAAACACAACCTCCTTCTCTTCCTCGGAACGCCGCCTCAATCGCCGGGAGTTTCTCGGAGAAGAAAGCGCTGCCCCTCGTGTCTTGCACCGGCGCCGTGAATCCAGAAGCTCATCGTCGAATCGTGGCTTGGATTTTCTTGATGATGGGGGAGAGAGGAGGAGAAGCTCTCTGAGAGGGAGACATTTAGTCGGAGATCGGAGAAGAGATAGCGGTGAAGGCGAAGATTTTGGCTTAGTGGTGGTTGGTGAGGGAAGAAGGTCGAGTGATATACGAAGAGGTTCGATGGTGGTGTTTTCAGCAATGCGGGATAAGGCAGAGGTTCGGGATTTGGTTCGGCGTTCGGATGAACGGTAGTGATGATGATGAGGGGTAGAATTGGAAGAAGGAGAAGAATCCATTAATGAATGCGAGTGAGAAGATTGTGTTTAGTGAAGTGATGATTATTGAATGGTGATGAGTGGAGACATTTTTGGTAGCCGTTGGAGAAAGGCACCTTTTATACTCACTCATTCGCACTATCATTTCTTTTTAAGTCAAAATCTAGTAGAGGTTCTGTAGTGGGAAAACAAACTATAATTTTCGAAAATTTAAAAAAAAAGTTTTTCTTTATATAAAATTCAAATTTTTTTTTAAATATTATGTATTTTGGAAAAAAAAATTGAAATTCAAATTGAATTTCATAGAATATAAAATAATTATGTTTATAAAAAATAAAATAAGTAATTTGTATACAATATAAAAGTAAGAGTAGTATAACCGTAGGGTATATATGTATAATTTGTTTGAAGGTTCACACACGCGGATTAGGCATGACAATTGAACCCGAACTGCTCCAGACCTGCCCTACATTTAATGGAAAAAAAACTGTTTTTAATGGATGCGGGTGCGGGTGCGGATTTTCTTCTTTTTTTAAAGTTACGGGCGAGTGCGGGGGTGAGTTTCGTCAAATCCGCCACGTACCCACCCAACATAAATGCAATTACTTAAATGCCCTTCATACAAGTGAAGGACTTTGTAATGCATTGGTTGAATGTTTGATGGATTGGAACATTCATACAAAATTGTCCACTATATATCATAGCACTAATGATGCAATAATTGAAAAAATTAAGGATAAGTTGCAATTGAATACATTGTTAAAGGATGGGGCCTTACTTCACATGCGTTGTTGCGCGTGTTAACGAAAAAAAAATTTTGATATATGTTTTAATGACAACAAACCTTTTGAATTAAATGATTGAGTTTTATGAATGGTGATCTACTAATTATTGCACTTGAGTTTTGTTTAAGGAAGATGAATTGCATAAGTGAACAAGCAAGAAGTCATTCACATCATCAAAGTGCAAGAATATCAAAAAGAATATATCATATATCAATCATTCAAGAGAAAGATTATTACATCTTCATGAATAAGATGATCAAATACATTCATACAATAATCAATTATCACACTATGCTATAAATCATAAACAAGATCATTTGAGAGAAGCAAGATCAAATCTGAAGATCCAAGAATATTCTGGACAATAGTTTGAAAAACCAAGAACATTCTAGTTTTTACAGCATTCAGTCCAAGAACATTCTAGTTTACTAAGAACGACGCCTTCTTAGTTCAAGATTATTCCAAGCTACGAAAATGCAGCAAGCTACAAAGAAAAACATCAGGAACAACATTACATACTTAAAGTTACTATTTGGACAAATTAATCAAAAGAATCAACACAACAAAAACAATGTACAAAGAATAACTTGCAAGATTGATCTCCAAGATTAATAGCACAGATAAAACAAGTACATCTTGGAAAAATGAGGCACTACATCTGTAATACAAGTACAATATAGCTGGTCTACAAACAGCTGTCATAAAATAACAAATTCGTCAAAAGATTAACAGAGGCAAAGCAAAATCATCAAGAACAAACAGCCTCAAGATTGATCTCCAAAGTGATGAGTTGTGAGCAAGGACACAAGTACATTGTACTTACAATACTATGCATAAAGTACTGCATCTCTGACGCAAGAACAGAGAAGCATGACATACAAAAAGCTGCCAGAAGTTCAAAATCCAGCAACTCATACAAACAGAACAAGAATGTTCTGGACAGTTTTGGAGAAAAACGAAGAACGTTCTCCAGGTGCTCCAGAAATGCAATAACGCAAAACAGATTCATGTTCAGATTTTGCAGTTCAAATTCCAAACATGTTTTCTCAAATGTACAAGAACGTTCTGGACAATTTTGAAGAAAACGAAGAACATTCTCGAGGTGCTCCAGAAAAGCAAAAACGCAGAAATAGTTCCAGATTCAGTTTGTACAGTTCCAATTCAATCATGCTCTCTCAATCACGATAAGAGCAAATCATTATTGGAAGATCTCTCTACAGAGTCAAAGGCCAAAAATATTCTTGCTTTTTGGCCTGCTCTCAGTTGCCACACAGAGAAATAACTAAGTTTGTTCTTGAACTTCAGAAGCAAGGATGAAGAACATTCTTGCTTTTTGGCCTGCTCTCACCTAACCACAGACAAAAGTCAGCCAGTCTGCTCCCAACGGGCAAATGAGTTGTCATAAGCTCTTTTTGAGTCTATAAAAGAGACCTCAAGGTGAAGGCAAATATCAAAACTCACGAAAGCAATTATTTCATCATTCATAATCAGATTCAAGAGCTTCAAGTACAAAACAATACATCACTTACATACTTGAAAGCTTCTCAATCACAAACAAAAGATTCAGTTTTGTTTTTCTTCTTCATATCAGAATCATTCTACTGAATTCTTTTGTCAAGAATCTAATATCAAACACGAGTTGAGCATACTCAGATTCTGTCCAAAATAATAGCTTCAAGTACTAAGCAATTCATTACTCACTTCAATCATACTTGAATTTCTCTCACTCACATACATTGAATCAGTTCTGATTTAAACTATTCAATTCCTAGAATCATTCTCGTGTATTTCTATGTCAAAGAATCAGAACTCAAACAAGTGTTGAGCCTTCTCAGATTCTGACAAAACACATTAAATCATATCATTGTAAACTCAAGGCTATAGTGTGAAGTATAGTTTTGAGTAAGCTTGTAGGAAATCCTTTTATGATTAAAAAGTGAACTGTAAAATCATATCTAAAGATTGATAGGTGATTTGATTGAACTCCTTTCTGGGTGAAAAAGATTTGTTTTTGTAACAGATCAAGATTGATCTGAAATAGGGTGTCTAAAACCAAGATTGCTCTCCGTTTTAGCACTTAGTAAAAATCTCACAGTTGTGAGGACTGGACGTAGCCCGAGTTGGGTGAACCAAGATATATCTTTGTGTGGTATGTCTTCCCTTATCTATTTACTTTCAGTATGGTTGATTATTTAGTTAAATAGAAAATTAAGTTGTTAATTTTAACTAACCAAGAACGTTCTTTGTTTTCTGGTTAAAACCAAGAACGTTCTTCGTTTTCTGTTTTCACAACCAAGATCAATCTTTAGTTATTTTCTTAAGTTTTTAACAGGAAATTTTAAAAGGGCGAATTTACAATACAAACCCCCCTTTCTTGTAAATTGACATTGTTACTTCAGCGCGCATATACTTAATTTAGTAGTGAAAGATGGGTTAGAAGTTGTGAAAGATGGAGTGGAGAGGATTCGAGATAGTGTTGCATATTGGACCGCAACACCTAAAAGGAAGGAAAAGTTTGAGGAGACTGCCAAACAATTACGATTCTCTTGCACCAAGTATTTGGTTTTAGATTGTCCGACTAGATGAAATTCAACTTACAAGATGCTTGATGTTGCCATGTTGTATGAAGATGTATTTAGTCAATTAAGACAACGTGAATCCCAATACACTTGCCTACAAGATTGCATCGGAAATTTGCAAAAGATATTTGTGGAAAATTGAAATTGTTCAATTTTATCATTGAAGTGTTTTCTGGCACTAAATATCCAACTTCCAATCAATATTTTCCTAAGATTTGTATGATCAAAATTGCAATAAATGAGTGGATTAAATCCTCTGATGCATTGATAAAAAAAATGGCAGAGAATATGTTGGGAAAATTTGAAAAATATTGGAATGTGGTTCATGAAATAATGGGAGTTGTTGCTGTTTTGGATCCTAGGTACAAAATAGAGTTGCTTGAATGTTATTATGTTAAGTTGTATGAGAATGATGCTAATGACCAAGTTAAGTCGATCCAACAGTTGTGTTATGATTTGATTTATGAATATCAATTGAAAATGAATAATGGTTTTAGTAGTGATTTTCAAATGTTGGATGTCCACTTTAGTAATGTTGAGGATGATGGTTTAGAAGACTATGATTTTTATGTCAGGAAAAAAAAAAGCTAGAACTTTATTTTTCAAAACAGAGTTTGATATTTATTTAGAGGAGGAAGTTTTACCAAGAAGTTCTGATTTTGATATTTTGTTGTGGTGGAAGTTGAATGGAGTTAAGTATCCAACACTTCAAACCATTGCAAATGATGTATTGGCAATTATTGTTTCTACGGTAGCTTCTGAATCTACATTCAGTACCGGTGGACATATCTTAAATCCTCATCGAAGCCGACTTCATTGGACTACTTTAGAGGCCTTGATGTGTTCTAGAAGTTGGTTATGGAGTGCTGAGAAGACTGATATTTGTTTTAAATTATTCATTTAAATTTAAATATATTTGAAATAGCTAATAATTTTATATATCTTAAATTATTATTGTTTATATTCTACTATGTTGATATCGATAAGTGATTCGAATTCTAAAGTGGATAATGAAAATTATATTTTACTCAATGAAATGGAGTCTGATGATGAAGGTATTTTATTATCTACACTATTTGATTTAAATTTGTCATGTTAAATGTTAATATTTAACTTTTATTTTTTAATATAAGTAAATTGTTGATCAGTGGTGTTACTTCAGTTTCCAGTTCCCGCCTTGAAGATGACGATGATCGTTAGAAAAGACTTATTTGGAACCTTTTTGTTTAGATGATTTGGAACTTTTTGTTGTTTTGATTGATTAGTTCGTTTGAACTTTGAATATTTAGAACTTTTGTTCGAATTGATATTTTCACTTCTAAAGAGTTTGAAGATTATGAAAATATTGTGACTTGTAGGAAATTTAAACAAATTTTGAATGAAAAAAATGTAAAATAAATAAATAAATAAAATGTAAAAATAAAAACACTATTCTAGAAAAATTTCAGTAAAGAATGAAATTTCCGGGAGTTTCACCAGAAATTTGAAATTTCTAGTAGTTTTTTTTCAATACCAGAAATTTCAAAAATGAAGGAAATTTTCGGTATTGAAAAACAACTACCGGAAATTATGTTCTTGAAATTTCCAATAAAGAGATTTTTGATAAAAAAATTTACTTGTTCTAAGAAATTCATATTGTGGGGGTACAATCAATTTTTTTTTTTTTTATCGTAAAGTAAAGATATTTTAGTAAATTCAAGTATAAATTTTTTAAATAAATATATAGATTTAATTGGAGGTACAGAATCCAACTTTTTTATTATGATCCGTTAGGTATATTATTGGAAATGAAATTGTGGTCCATTCATCATAATTATTTTGAAAGAAGTCCATTCATCATAATAAAGTGTGGAATATTAAGAAGTAAAAAACATTAAAAAAAGTAACACTTTTGACCCAAAAAAGAGTGAAACGATATTTGAAGAGAGCTAAGATCTTATCTATTTTTTCATTGTTATAGTTTTTGGATATATAAATGTGTTTTTTAAATATATGATATTAATTATATAAATTTATACACTAAAATTAAGAAAGATTGAATTGGTGGTGCCAAAAAAAGAGTGAAGACATTAATTACAACTAATAGAAATAAGTTACTGCTGATTAATAACTGTTTATGCAGCATAGACTTAGATTATGGATCAATCTTTTTAAAAATCTATCTAATTAAATGGATCAAGTTACGCTGCAAAAAAAAAAAATTATATTTACCAAGTTAGTCTACTAAAGTAAATATAAATAAAATTGTGAATTATTAATATAATTATATTAAATTTTATATTTTATATTTAATCATGAATTTGTAAACTTTTTTTTATAATTTAAATCAAATCAAATCAAATACCATATATAAAATTAAATTATCTAAAAGATCGTTTCGATTTCAAAATATAATATGATTTTATTAAACTATTAGCTCATTAGTATATAAAAAATAATTTATTAGTCTATGAAATTCTACACTATTTATAAAGCGAGTGGTGTAAAATTTTAAAAACTCTGTGATATAATAGTAGGTTATTAAAAAGACTTTCAACAAATAATACATTAAAAATAAATTTATGATAAGTAATAAGTTAAACTCAAATATTAGGTTTTCAATATAGACAAAACTCAGATTTTACCAAGGCTAATTAACGTAGCTTATTTTCACCTTTATTTACAACTTACAAGAATAATATTAAGTTACATCACATTAATGACATCAATTAATCTCACATGCGTTTAACAAAAAATACTATCACAATCGGGCTTGGGCCGTTTTATATTTCAAAAAATGCTAGGAATGTCTACCTATCTATGGAATTTGCTACTTTAAAAAATGCTAGGAATGTATATTTTAAAGTGAAAATTTAGTAAAGTTAATTATTATATAATCATTAATGATTGATTATATATGTATATATAATATTAATATTTATTTTATTATTAATAGTTGAAATTAATTATTTTATTCATTAAAATAAATTATTTATTTTAGAGAAGTCAAATCTCTCCTCTTATATTTTGTATTTTGAAAAATATCGATAACATATCTTTTTGCTATTTATCATTCACTTATTCACTTCAATCAACTCATTTTAACCAACAAATTCAACCTTTAATTTAAAGAATCTGATCTAATTCAACAAATGCCCAAGTTTATCTATGTGATAAAATAATTCATGACAAAACTTCACTTATCTATTAGAAGTTTTTTTTTTTTTTTTTTTTTAATAAGCA
>JBBPBO010000005.1:22471317-22553977 GCA_037974295.1 Cicer cuneatum
TTTTTTTTTTTTTTTTTTTGTAATAAGCAATCTATGATCTATCAACCGAGTATTAAATTAATTGAAGAATCAATGTATCTCAAAATACTATGAACGAAAACCAAAAGCCAATCTTAACAAGTGTGTTATTATCATTGTTGTACTTTCATCTATTATGAATGATCATTTATACTAAATTTTGTGTCTGAAAAATATGATTGTATTTTTAAAACAATTTATTAAGCAAAATGTAGTGTTTTTGTCGGATATTTTCTTTTAAACTTTTCAACCAACTGCTGTTATTAATTTAGTACAAGATATAATACTACATGCTTTCTAATGTTCACTTTCAAAAATAATTTTTTGAGAACAGTTTTCATATATTTTTAATGCGAAAAATAATAATCACATAAAAACTTTTATGCAAATGATAAATAATAACCACGCATATATGTGACTTTAATAATTTCAGTTGTACTTTTTTTCTTACTAATACTCTAAACGTGGTTAAATTTTGACGAGTTAAAAAATCAACTTTACCTCATTATTTTTATTATATTTAGATTTTAGTTCGACGAATTTGTGTTGAAAAGAAAAGGAAAAATTTAATTCTTCAAATATCATATTTTTTTAGTATTCTATCTAGTACCAATCAATTTTTAAAAGAATTACAAGAATTGACTTGTTAATTTAGTACAATAAATTTTAAAAAGAATTATTAAAATAATAATTTATCAATTTATTAGAAATTAGTAAAATTTACACATTTAATAGAGAACATAAAAATTTGAGCCAAAAAAACTGTTTTTATAACTTTATATATTTTTTATTATTTGTATTTTTTTATATATTATTTCTCTAATTTTTTTAATTATATTGAATCATTCTACTTTTCTTCCTTCTCAACCTCTAAAATAAAAATAAAATTACATCTCTCTCCTCTCCTCCCTTCAATAATTTGGACCGAAGGTAAATTGAGTAACTTCGTGCCGTTTTCTTAGCATAGTAGGAGTTTTACGCACAATTTCAGCAAGATTACGATATACGATTGTGTTTTTCGAACAATTACCACGCGCCCTACGCGTCGGTCCCCTTCACATCGAGATCCTGTGGTTTTTCAGAAGCGCAGTTTCAGCACGCGCTAAACCGCGTAAAGGCAAAGTCTCTCTCTGAAGTGAGTCACTCGCGCACACGCGTTGCTTCGTTATTTAACGGGAGCGAGAGAGACAGCGACGCGATTTTGGTTGCGGGTGGCAGGCACCGAAACAAAAATGATGGATGATACGGACTTGTGTTTCCAAGTTTCATCAATTTCAACAACCAAAGGACGCGTCAAGTGTAAATAGTGACGCGTGTACACATTACTTAGTGGTCAGCTTCACTTTCCCATTCATTCACCAAACTGTTTAAAAAAAAAAACACGAAAGGAAAGGAACGATTCAAAAGATGTTTTAGTCCAGTGAGGTAATAGAAGGAGAGACGGCAATATACTTAAAAAGAAAAAAATAAGACACTTGTTGGTAATAGTTTATTTTCAGACTTAGTCAATGCTATCCAAATATCGATATACCACTATTTGTCTGCTCTGTCAATTTTTATATTATTCAAAACCGCGTAACAACAGTCAGTTTCACTTTTCTTATTATTTTCTTTCACTTTCCTTACTAAAACCTTTTTTTTTTTATATATCTTTACTAAGACATTTTAATTCTGTAAATTAGAAAAACTAAAATTTTGATACTAATTTTATAATTTTTTTACTGTTAGCAATTTTATATTGAGAAATAGTATAAATATTTTGTTTGTTAAAATTTATTCGATGACATTTAGTATGAATTATAAATAAAAATAGTATTTTTAAAATTAAGATATATATTTATATATTTTTTCTTTTAAAATATTAAAATATTATTTTTATTTATATTCCTTTTGAGATAGAGTATATAATATACTTTCATATTTATAGCCAAATTTCGTACAATTGGAATGATGAAGAAGATTTTGTGGAATTTTACGTATTAATAAATAAATTAATTAACTATTAATTTTAGATTTAACATATATAGACTTATAGATACTCTTGAGAATTACCTCCTTCGATTTTATAAATAAAAATATTTGTAGTATTTTTTATTCTTAAATATAAAAAAAATACACATTAAATTAAAGTATATTAATTATTTATTTTATTTTTATATTCTCCATTTCTTTTTTAATTCAACAGAAATGGAGTATCTATCTATATAGATGAGCTTCATTATTTTTCAAGACCATTTAATGTAAGTTCATATTTAATCTTATCTAGAGGGTAGCACCTTTTAAATCAAAATAATGATAATAATATCTAATTAATAAAATATTGAAATTATGAGAGTAGTATAAATAATTATGGAAATTGATTTTTTAGAATCACTACAAAAAATATGTAAATAATAAAAAGACAACTTTTTTTTTGTGTGACCTCTAGCTTAATTGAGAGTGGGAGTGAATCAAAATAGTAATAAATCTCATACCTATTTGATTCGACTCTAGAGTATATAATAAAGAAAAGAAATAAGAAGAAAAGAGAGTAAAAGAATAAAACAAAGCAACATAGGTAAGATATGTGCATTCATACTAAACATATAGTGGCGGCCTAAGCCTTCGAAAATATATCCATTAATTGCAAATAGCGAGAGTTTTTGTCCTCGAAAAACACATGTATCACCAGCAAGGGCTTCGGTACAAAGATATGTGGAGACTTGAAATTTAATTATTTGCTTAAATTTTTTTATCAAGTGTTTTGACCCTCGATAATACACATAAAACTGTACCAAGTGTTTTGCCCTAAAAAATGTCCATATTTATTTTTTCCCGAGTGTTTAAGCTCTTGGTAATGCACTTGGGTTTGTTTTGAGGGAACTAGCCCATGGAAAATACCTTTAAAAACCTTATTGAACTTCTCAATGACATTATGAGGTTGTGAGCCAAAGCAAATCTATGAAGATTGTGAGGTCTTTGCTTTGGCTCCAACAAAAAAACAGGTTTTCTTGTAATGAGTTAGCATAAAGTGTGAATGATTATATTTGAATTGATTATGTACGTAATATTAAAAGTTGAGTATCCAAGACGACTTAACAATGAAAAAATTGAATGTTTGCTACAAATGGAGAGACACATGAAATTTTAAGTATGTTATATTCTATTTATTATTCGCACTATAATGGAAAATTTGTCCATTCACGCACATATAAAAAGTAATCAAAGTGATTATGTCAAATCTACAATAATTTTTGTAGTGACATCACCAGACTTGTAAATATGAAACGCATTTTTGGTACAATATATCCTAATAATGACATCATCGTGTTAAACATATTCAATGTATATAACAACATTTTGGATGGACATGCTATGACAAACCAATAGACGATGCATATGATCCCTTATAAATTGAGGTACTGTTTAGCAAAAGATATTTATCATAAGTGAACTATAATTGTCGCAACATTAAAAGTCTGTGACAAATGGCGTGGAACAAGCATTTGGAGCATTCAAATCGTAATTTGTGTTAGATCGATTGGCATGGAAATTGTTGATTTAGTCTTCTATTTGGTTACTAAATGTCCTAAATAATAGGATAGTGTAGTTAGCATTTGATTCTGTTGTTAGAAGACCGAGTATTAAGCCGCGTGTTTCAGCTTCTGGTAGCCGCGTTTTTCTGCTTCTGGTACTTATGTTTTCCTTATGTTTTACTGTACTGTTCCTTCTGGTACTTCTGCTTTGTATTTTGGCTATTTAATGGCTTCAGTTTCTAATTAATAAACAAGTTTTTCATTCAAGCATTGAGATTATCATACCAATTACTTCAACAATTGGTATCAGAGCTTCGAAAGAGGCCTGATAAGTGTGAGAGTGTGTGGACTGTAAAGTCTAGGGCAAACACGAGAGTTTGAGTGTGTGTGAGTAAACATAAATAGATTAAGATGTCAATCTCAAAAAGGTTTGTGCAGCCGTCCATTCCCAAATTTGATGGCCATTATGATTACTAGTCAATGACAATGGAGAATTTCCTTAGGAGCAAGGAGATGTGGAATCTGGTGGACGAGGGAATTCCAGCACCAACAGTTGGAAACACACCAGCAAGTGAGGCACAGAGAAAGAGTGTAGAGGAGGCTAAACTCAAGGATTTAAAGGTGAAAAATTTCTTGTTTCAGGCTATTGACAGAGAAATATTGGAAACAATTCTTGACAAGGGAACATCGAAGACAATTTGGGACTCAATGAAACAGAAGTATCAAGGGTCCACGAAAGTGCGAAGAGCACAACTTCAAGCCTTGAGGAAGGAATTTGAGTTACTAGCCATGAAAGAAGGAGAGAAAGTAGATAACTTCTTGGGGCGGACTCTAACTGTGGTCAACAAAATGAAGACAAATGGTGAGGTGATGGAACAAAGCACGATGGTTAGTAAGATACTTAGATCATTGACCTCCAAATTCAACTATGTTGTTTGCTCAATAGAGGAGTCAAATGATCTAAGTACCTTGAGTATCGATGAATTACATGGGAGTCTGCTTGTTCATGAACAAAGGATGCAGGGACACCTGGAAGAAGAACAAGTGTTAAAAGTGACATATGATGAGAGATCAAGCAGAGGAAGAGGTAGAGGCATGAATAGAGGAGGACGAGGAAGAGGACGAGGCAGACAAACTTTCAACAAAGCTACAATTGAATGTTTTAATTGTCATAAATTGGGACACTTCCAAAATGAGTGTCCTGAATGGGACAAAAGAGCCAATTATGCAGAATTGGTTGAGGAGGAAGAGCTTCTGCTGATGTCCTATGTTGAGATCAATAATTCAAAGAGAGAGGTAGTATGGTTCCTTGACTCTGGTTGTTCTAACCATATGACAGGAAACAGGCAATGGTTTGTGGACCTAGATGAGCAATTCAGTCATTTAGTGAAACTTGGAAACAATCTCAGAATGCCAATGAAAAGGAAGGGCAACATCATACTTAAAGTAGAAGGTGCAACTTAGGTAATTTCAGAAGTTTATTATGTTCCTGAGTTGAAAAATAATCTGTTGAGTATGGGTCAGTTACAAGAGAAAAGGTTTGCTATCCTGATACAAAATGAAGAATGCAGAATCTATCATCCTAGAAGGGGACTAATCATGCACAGACCTATGACATCTAATAGGATGTTTGTAGTTCTGGCTAATGTTCTGGTGCAAACATCATCTACATGTCTAAGTGTGAGAAGTGATGATACTTGTGATTTGTGGCATAAGAGGTATGGTCATTTGAGTATCACAAGTCTGAATCTATTGCAGCAGAAGGTACTTGTCAGAGGACTTCCCAAGTTTCAGATGTCAACCAATGTGTGTACAAGCTGCATGAAAGGGAAACAACATCGGAAGATCATTCCAAAGAAAAGCAAGTGGAGAGCAACACAGAAGCTACAACTTGTACACTCAGACATTTGCGGACCTATCACTCCAAAGTCATATGGCAACAAAAGGTATTTATTAACCTTTATTGATGACCTAAGCCGCAAGCTTTGGGTCTATTTTCTGAATGAAAAGAGTGATGCCTTCACAACATTCAAAAGCTTCAAAAATGTTGTGGAGAAGGAGTCTGGTCTATCTATTTGTGGATTAAGGACAGACAGAGAAGGGGAGTTCACCTCCAAGGAATTCACAGAGTTTTGTAGAATTGAAGGTATTAAGAGACAGCTGACTACAGCCTACACTCCTCAACAAAATGGGGTTGCAGAACGCAAAAATCGTACCATACTTAACATGGTACGATGTTTGCTAGAAGAAAAGAATATGCCTACTCCATTCTGGCCAGTAGCTGTGAAGATGACATGCCACATTCTCAACCGAAGTCCAACTTCTGGTGTAAAGAATAAGACACCAAAAGAATGCTGGAGTGGAATTAAGTCTAATGTTGATCATTTTCGAGTGTTTGGATGTATAGGAAATGTACATGTACCAAATGTAAAGAGGTTGAAGTTGGATGCTAGAAGTCAAGAGTGTGTGCTGATAGGGTATAGTGAAGAGTCTAAGGGATACAAAACGGTTAATCCGACTACAAAGAAGGTGATAATTAGCAGAGATGTTGTGTTTGAAGAAGGGAAAAGCTGGGATTGGAGAAAGATAGAAGAAAAGGCTAAGAATGACATTCTTGACTGGGGAGAAGTTGATGAAGATACATATGCCTCTAGTGATGAAGAAAGTGAAGGAGAAGGAGAATCTGGTCATAGTAGTATCTCCAGTGATACTACATCTGGTCACAATAATATTTCCAGTGATACTACAATATCTACACTTCCTGAAACGCAACTTATCTTCAAGATTATACAAGTGGAGATGGACTTTCAGAAGAAGAAGAAGAGGTACAAAATTTAGTTTTGTTTATATCTTTTGATGATCCTATTTACTATGAAGAAGCAGTAAAAATGAAAAGATGGAGGGATACAATGGACATGGAGTTTAGTGCTATTGTAAAGAATGAAACCTGGGAGCTTGTTGATGCACCAAAGGAGGTCAAATTAATTGGTGTAAATTGGATCTATAAAACCAAATTAAATGAGAAGGGTGAAATAGATAAGTGTAAAGCTCGTCTTGTGGCTAAGGGATATGCTCAAGAGAAAGGAGTAGACTATAATGAAGTTTTTGCTCCAGTTGCTAGATGGGATACAATCCGTACAGTGAAAGCTTTGGCAGTAAGAAATGGATGGACAATCTTTCAACTTGATGTCAAAAGTGCCTTTCTTCATGGTGAGCTGAATGAAGATGTTTACATTGCTCAACCTCCAGACTATGTGGTCAATGGGGCAGAGAAGAAAGTCTACAAATTAAAGAAAGCACTCTATGGTCTAAAGCAGGCACCAAGAGTGTGGTTTAGCATAATTGAAGGCTACTTTATTAAGGAAGGGTTTGAGAAAAGCAGCTATGAGCACACCTTGTTCATCAAAAGAGAAGAGAATAACAAGATCCTAATTGTAAGTCTCTATGTTGGTGATCTTATTTTTACTAGCAATGATACAATTATGGTGAATGAGTTCAAAGAGTATATGAAAAAGGAGTTTGAGATGACTGATCTTGGTAAGATGAAGTATTTTCTGGGAGTTGAAATACGGCAGAGCTTCAATGACATTCACATTGGTCAGAAGAAGTATGCTGAAGAAGTTCTAAAAAAATTTGGGTTGGAAGGTTGCAATGGAGTTAAGAATGCCATGGTTCCAGGAAGTAATAGACTAACAAAACAAGAAGATGGTAAGAAGGTAGATGCAACCTTATTCAAGCAAATGGTGGGAAGTCTGATGTACATGACAGTCACAAGACCTGACTTAGCTTATAGTGTTTGTCTAATAAGTCATTTTATGGCCAATCCTATGGAGTCTCACGTGATGGCAGCCAAGAGAATTCTCATATACATTAGAGCTACTACTGAGCTTGGTGTATTCTACAAAAAGGGATGTAAAGATGAGATGCTAGCCTATACAGACAGTGACTATGCAGGGGATTTGGATGATCGAAAAAGCACTTCTGGTTATGTTTTCATGCTAAGTGGAGGAGCAGTAGCTTGGTCATCAAAGAAGCAGCCAGTAGTGACACTTTCAACCACAGAAGCAGAATATGTGGCAGCTACTTCTTGTGCATGTCAGTGCATTTGGTTACAACAAATACTTAAACAGATTGGAGGCACTCAAAGTAAAAGTGTCAAGGTACTGTGTGATAACTCTTCTACAATAAAACTTGCAAAGAATTCAGTCTTCCATGGTAGGAGTAAGCATATTGATGTAAGGTTTCATTTTGGAGTTAAGAATGCCATGGTTCCAGGAGTAAGCATATTGGAGTTAAGAATGCCATGGTTCCAGGAAGTAATAGACTAACAAAACAAGAAGATGGTAAGAAGGTAGATGCAACCTTATTCAAGCAAATGGTGGGAAGTCTGATGTACATGACAGTCACAAGACCTGACTTAGCTTATAGTGTTTGTCTAATAAGTAATTTTATGGCCAATCCTATGGAGTCTCACATGATGGCAGCCAAGAGAATTCTCATATACATTAGAGCTACTACTGAGCTTGGTGTATTCTACAAAAGAGGGATGTAAAGATGAGATGCTAGCCTATACAGACAGTGACTATGCAGAGGATTTGGATGATCGAAAAAGCACTTCTGGTTATGTTTTCATGCTAAGTGGAGGAGCAGTAGCTTGGTCATCAAAGAAGCAGCCAGTAGTGACACTTTCAACCACAGAAGCAGAATATCTGGCAGCTGCTTCTTGTTCATGTCAGTGCATTTGGTTACAACAAATACTTAAACAGATTGGAGGCACTTAAAGTAAAAGTGTCAAGGTACTGTGTGATAACTCTTCTACAATAAAACTTGCAAAGAATTCAGTCTTCCATGGTAGGAGTAAGCATATTGATGTAAGGTTTCATTTTCTAAGGAATCTCACAAAGGATGAAGTGATTGATATGAAACACTGTGGTACAAGTGAGCAGTTGGCTGACATTATGACTAAACCTATGAAGCTGGAGGTGTTTGAAAAACTCAGAGAAGCACTTGGAGTGAAGTCATCTGGAGAAGTAAACTGAAATGCCTCTAGCATGTCAAGTTTAGGGGAGCAATTGTTAGATCGATTGGCATAGCAATTGTTGATTTAGTCTTCTATTTGGTTAATAAATGTCCTAAATAATATGATAGTGTAGTTAGCATTTGATTCTGTTGTTAGAAGACCGAGTATTAAGCCGCGTGTTTCTGCTTCTGGTAACCGCGTTTTTCTGCTTCTGGTACTTATGTTTTCCTTCTGTTTTACTGTACCGTTCCTTCTAGTACTTCTGCTTTGTATTTTGGCTATTTAATGGCTTCAGTTTCTAATTAATAAACAAGTTTTTCATTCAAGCATTGAGATTATCATACCAATTACTTCAACAAGTTGTTGTTGTTTGTGGGCTAGTGCACTAACACAGTGAAACATATAATGCATGAGATCACATATATTTGCAACATATATGCCAATGAGATCACATATATTTGCATGGAAAAGAACATCTTCGACTTCAAGCATACACATTATGGAGAATTTTGAAACTTTAACCCCAACCCAAGCCTATTACTGAGTGGTTCCATTTAACAGTCCAATCCTGAGATTTTTCGGGCTTTTAAGGTCGGCTCAATCGTGATAATCAATTGTGTTGGCTATAGGGGGACCAATTTAATAAGTAGACTATTTTGTAATGGTACTTGAAAATAATTTGCAAACCATTTGAAAGTAAAAGTGTACCATTCTTCTCATTTTTACAATTGATTGTGATTTGACAAAAAAAAATGCATGCATCAAAACTAAGCTCATATTTGATTTTCCTTGTATTGTCAAATTGACACCAATCATATCAATATTTGAACTACAAAGATGAAAAAGACGATAAACTTCATCTAATAGCTTGTGCGGTTTTGCGTTTGATACTAACAAATTTACGCATTTGTTTACTTATAAGTGCATCCGCAATGTCAGGGTGTTCCCCCTAATAAGCACCATTACAAATAATCATCCTCGTTGTCGAGCATAAAAATTTGGTGTCTATAGAGAAAAGTGACTATAGAAGCTCTCTCTCCATTTTTGTGAGTTCTACATATTTATTTGCATTAAAATAAATGAGTATTGTTCAAATATAATGATATATAGTTATTAGTGGGATCCATTTAGTAATTGTTTGTTGAAGTGTTAGGTTGAAGATAAATGTGCTTAGTATGGAGGATGTTTAAAAAATTATAAAATGAGTTATGTGTATACACCATACTTATTTAAGCACTCCAAGTAGACAATTCTATTGTAGACCTTTTAAATAAGGTGAAAGAAAGTACTAGTAATAGTTGAAAACTACAACAATTACCATCGTTATAATGTAATGTTACATTTCTTCCTAAACTAAATCATGAGAATTAAAAAAAAAAATTTATAGTAGCATTAAATTTATTGATAATTAGTTGCTTTACAATTTCACCCTTCAAGAAAGAGATACTTTTTTCATTCTAAAATAATTGACTCATTTGTAAAAAATTGTGTCAAAATGAATAAGGACCTGTTTGAAACACTTTTGCATTTTAGTTTTTAAAATTTGTTTTATAAATTTGATTTTAAAAATTGTTTTAAAGAATAGAATTAAAGAAAAAACTTGTTTGAGATACTTGTTTTAAAAACAATTTTAGAGATAAATTTTTAAAATAGTTTTTGACTAGAGAATTTAAAAAATTGAAAACTGAGAAGTAAAACATTATTTATCTGTTTTGCTTTTTTAGTTTTAAAAGTATAATATTAAAAATAGTTTTACAAAACAGTTTTTAAAAACAAGTAATTCAAACAAGTTTTTAATTTTTAAATTTTAAAAAACTAAAATAGAGTTTTTGAGAAGAGAATCAAACAAGTCTTAACTCTTTTAATTTTCAATATTTTATATTATTTAATTAATATTACTTATATAATTTTTAATACAATATCTTCTACGATGCATTTATGACATCAACGATGCATTTATGACATCAACGATGCATTTATGACATCAACGATGCATTTATATTTAATAAAAATAATTTGATAAACATAATATTTTCATTTTTATTTATATATTTTTTTAATATATATGAAATTATCAAATAAATTAATTAATTTAAGACAAATGAAATATAATTTAAGTTCTATTTTCATGTAAATATCTATTGTTGGTTAGATATAAAGTAGTTAGAATAAAATGAAAGACACAATTAATTAATTAATTATGTTGTTGTTGAAACTTTAAAAGGTTGGTCTAACGAAAGAAAATGTAAGTAGAATTTCTAAATTTGAACTTACTTATACTATTTATAAAGGAAAAGTAAATGTAAAGTCTTTATAAATGCTATTTGAACTTGAAAGAGTCTTTAAAAAAAAAACAATAAAGAATAATCTATAATTAAGGATGGTGTATACCATAAAAAGTAAAAAAAAAAAAACAATGGGCGATTGTTATAGACGCATTGAGAGAATGTGAAGAAGCAAAGATAGAGTGAATGGAGAAGAAGAATGTGAGCCGAAAAAACGGCCCATTAGGTTAAAAGCCGGCAGGCACGCATGATGCCCCACCCTCGCCGCTTGTCTCGAAATTGCCAATTGCCACGTAACCCCCCAAACACACAACACACCTTTATCTTCCCTTTCCTTTGGGCGGCGTCACGTCATTTACTATACTCTTCTTTCACTACAAGCACCTCTCACCCACAAATCAATCACATAAATAATTAATTTCTCCATTTTATTAATTATTATTTTTTGTATATATATACCCCACACATACACACATTATCAAGCATCACTTACACACGTAGTTAATCAATTTATTCTATACTTATTACCTCTCTTGCGTATCACACCATCGCCATCAATGGTTTCGAAACCGAAAAACGCGACTCTCAAAATCAACAAGCCTTGCAATAATGCAGCTGAGGTTCACTTCAGAGGCGTAAGGAAGAGACCTTGGGGCCGTTACGCCGCCGAGATTAGAGATCCCGGTAAGAAAAGCCGCGTTTGGCTCGGTACCTTCGACACAGCCGAAGAAGCTGCTAAAGCTTACGACGCCGCCGCTCGTCAGTTTCGTGGTCCCAAAGCCAAGACAAATTTCCCTCCTACCTCCGACGTGAAAGAGGATAATAACGTTAATAATCAGAGCCCTAGCCAGAGTAGCACCGTTGAGTCGTCCACACCGGAGCGTGAAATCACGCGCCCTCGCGAAGTTTCAGGCGGCGTTATGGATCGTTTCCCGTTTCTTTCGATCCAGCAACAATTTATGCCGTTTGCCGCTGCCGGTGGTGGTGGTGGTGGTGTTGATGGAATGGTGACTGGTGTGCATCCGGTTTTCTTTCTCGACCCGGCGGCTCGAGCTGAGTTTCTGAATCAGAGATTTCCTCCCCGGTTTGAACCGAGTCCGGTTGAGTTTAACATCGGGTTTGGTGGTGGGGTCCAGAGCGATTCACATTCATCCTCTGTCGTTGATTATCAGCCCAAAAGAGCTCTCAATCTTGATCTTAACTTAGCACCACCAATGGATGTTTAAATTTTTGAAACACCTTTTTAATTATTATTATTATTTTTTTTTTTAAAGAAAAAAATCTCACTGTATTTTAGAAGAAAAGTAGAAACCTGAAAGCAGGAAGGACAAGTTTACTGTTTTTTTTTGGAAGATTAATCTCCCATTATTTTGAGGAAGATCGAAAAGCTGTTAATTAATTACATCCTTTGATGTAAATACTCATGTTAGCTTCGTGTTTTCATTTTCGTTTTTTTTGTTTTCTATTAACTAATTAACCAGATTAAAGAACATCATCCCAAATTATCTTCTAATACTATTTTCATGAACGATTAATTCATGATGATTTTATTCATGTTGCTCCTCTTCTAAGCCCCCTCTGTTTTTTATCGTTAATGTTAAATTATATTTTATTCTCATTAATACATACTGAAAATAATACAATTAAGCTTAATTGGTTTAAAATTTCATGACAAAGGTTGTAAACAACTTCTTGATTGGAGTAAATAGGGGAATAAGACATCTTATCATAAAGAGATCTAAAAGAATGATACAATTTCAGTTTGATCTTTAAATTTAAATGTGTGATCTCAAATTCTTGCATAAAGAAAATATGTGTCTAAGGTTTTAAGGAAAATAATCAGCACATCTACCAATTACTAGTATAAGATGAATGAAAAATTGAGATTTTGGATCTATTGTTCCTCATTCATAAGTCAGAATTTTTTGTAGTATTTTATATTTAACGTCGGTAAAAAATAGTCTTGACTTTTATTAACAAAAAGAAACTTCAGACTCAAAAAAATATTTCTATTTTGATTTCTTAATGTGTGCTGTATTTGTCTTTTTTATAACTAAAAGTTTACTTTCTTCTGATTATATCAAATGCGAACTGAAAAATTAAATAAACTATGATATATAAATGCGGACATTTCCGTGTTTATTGCCATACACAACGCGTACGATAAACGGCATTTAATACTCCCTTGTACTTAAAAAATAAATGGTGTTCATACGTGTACCTAAAATATTTTTTTTTTACAAAAATACCTAAAATAATTTTTGGATTTGTATATATTCACTTCATTTGTAATTATAAGTGTTTATTAAAAAAAATTGTCTTTTAAATATAAATTTTTATGCAAATTATCATTTTCATTTATGATTCTTTTTTAAAATCTACTCTTATTAATTCTAATGTTTTATTTTAAAAAACAAAAAGTTGACATTAAAAATATATATATATATAAAATCTACTCTTGCAAAAAGTATAGTTATATATAATGTATAATTTAGTACTATTCCCTTTTCGATCTTTAGCCTCTATTTTTATTTAAAATCTTTAATTCTTTTAGAAAATCAAAATATAATTAATAAAATATCTTTTTTACATTTAAAAATTAAAAAATAAGCAAAGTTTAAGGACAGATGGAATAATAGTTACATATAAAATATACATATTAATTACATTACCTATTTTTGAATAAATGTGAAAAAATCAATCGGACTTATAAAAAGAAAAAATAAATAAATAATTTTAATTTTTCATATTATAAGATATTAATGGTATTAATTAAGACTTTATTTGAAAAAAAATTAATATAATAAAAAACTATTAGTTCTTATATTTTGAGAGTAATGGGGTATAATAGCTTTGAAATACAAGGACATGCTTTCAATGTGGTGTACGAAAGAAGGTTTGACTTGCTAGAAAATTTAGTGCTAGCTTATATTTTCAATAAGAGTTTAAAGCAAAACTAACTATAGGTAGCGATAATAAAGGAAACACTTCATCTTCCGTCTCTGATTTGCAAGATTCACATTTTGGTAGACATGGTAATAGAGAGTCGGAAAAAAACTCACCCGTTTATTTTTTTATTTTATTTTTAACATAAATCTAAGATTTTATCCTCCTAGGTGGGTTTGAATTTCTGTGATGGGAATTCGGGTTCTTCACATATATCAGCACTTATATATATATATATATATATATATATATATATATATATATATATATATATATATATATATATAATAAATTTAAAAAATTATATTTATTATAATTAATATAATAAAATAATTATTATTATATATTATTTCTTTAGATTGAAAAATTGTTTAAAAATCAATTTATGCCACCGAAAATATTATTGGATTGAATCGTGAACTAGGTCGCTGTCTTTAAGACGTTTCGCGGCACTGTACAAATTATGCAAGACAGACTATCAACCACGAGTTCCCCAGGATAAAACAGCTCAGATATATAGTATCGGAGTTCCATTGCACTCTATAAAACTGTTCTAAAATTACACCATCAATATGACAATCAAATGGCTACCACTCGTAATATCGTACTACGACCGCTCAAAACAAAGAAAAAGCAAGAGAAGCACATAAAAGTCTCAGATTTCAGAGATCATTTGATGTGTTTTTTTAACTGAGTATAACCCTCTAATTATAAAGGAAATCTGTAACTGGATGAGAGAAAAATGTGCAATCCATCAGTTCAGATCCACATTAACGTGTACTCCGATCTTTCATAGGTTTTTGACCAGGCAACAAAATGATGCGTGAGTCCATAAAAAAAAAGAGAAAATAGCTAGGGTTTGACAAGAAAATTGATGCGCGAAATCCGAGGATAAAAACTAATTAGATAAGATGTTGAATATTGACTTGGTGGACGGCAGACACGTGCACAATATATTAATGAGATAAAAAAGCAAACATTCGTTTAAAGATAAATAAATAAATAATTTACTAATGTTTTATATACTAAAAAATAATACACCACTTAGCCCAGACCCGACCCAGCCGAGCCGGCAGAAGGGCGGTAGCGTCCCACGTATGTATGGTGTTCTATTTGCATGTGTTCTCACCCCTTCACAAAATTGGGTACCCCTTGGGGGATACCCCAATTCCATACTTCCACCGTATAAACACTACTAGTGTATGTTATCCCTCATATGTGAGACTTCCTTATTTTTTTTTCAATTCACGTCAACTAGCTCTAACTATCATCATTTCCAACAATCTCCCACTTGAATTTAAAAAAGATTCAATATTAGTGGCGGTTTTAGTTAATTATTGACATAATTTGACTCCAATAATGTTCAAAACTTTTTAGCGAGTAATTTGGAGTTCTTCAACTAAAAAATAAGTTAAACCTAACCAAGAATTATTTTAACCTGCTTCGAATTTAGATTTTCTCACTTCAATATAGTAGACGAAAATATTTAGTTAAGAATTTCATCTACAACAATATTAGATATTTTGTGCAAGTGTAAGGAATGCACACTTTACCTTTGTACCATGTTAGCTTTGCTAGCTCTTAAAAGCTTGCTGACCATTTACTCAATTTGGGTGAGCTTTTGAAAACCTAAACTTCAAATTCATAAAGTGGATTAAACGTATAAGGAAAGCCAGGCAATAACTTGGCGTTTAGGAACACTTACTCAAATGAACTCATATGAATGCAAGAAAATGATGTAGATGCAATTGTCATTGTTTTTATTATTTATCGGTAAATATTAGTAATTAGGTTATATATGTTAGGGGAAGAGAAAATATTAATAGCAAATATTGAATCTTAAACTTGAATTTAAAAAAGAGGTTCTGAAATAGCGTCAAACGCTTCCTTAAGATCGTGCATAAACAGAGGTGTCTTCTAACTTGAACCTTTGCACAACAAGTAAGATTTAGATTTAACAAGAGTAACTCATAGTCTTGAACTGTATCTCTGACATCAAACCTACACACAACCTTTTCATATGGTGTATTCTCAAAAGCTTGTGCATATATGGCTCTGCACGTCTATCCCAGTATAGGGAACGCTCTAGGAATTTTGCCTCGAAATTCCATAGGAAGCGGCCCCACTTCCACATTCACATAGGTGAGTCTATCAAGAGTACTCATGTAGCTAGGTACTCCCTCCACATAGAGTATAGATCTCATTAAGAGTTTCTATTATCTTAACCTTCCATCGCTTTAGGAATCACGTATCTCTCAAATATAATATGTTCATCTTATATCACTATGACTTGTTATTACTCATTGAACCTAATTCTTAGGATCTCCAGTCTTTTAGGTCGAGTTACCATCATGAATGACTCATTGATCTATAGGCAATAGTCCCATCCTTTTGGAAGTATTTATGATTTTCTCTCTAGCCAATTTCTCGTCAAAGGATCCACTAAATTCTCACCAGTGCGTACATGATCCACTATAACAACTCATTTAGAAAGTAATCCTATAATTGTGTTGTGCTTATGACGTATTTGTCGTCTCTTACCGTTGTAATAACGATTCTCAATTATTGCAATAGACGCGGTACTATCGTAGTGGATCAAAACAGTTGCATATGTTTTTCTCATAAAGGGATCTCAGCTAGCAAGCATCTCAATCAACTCGCTTCTTCACTAGTAGTAGCTAATGATATCATTTCAGACTTCATAGTGGACTGAGCCAATATCATCTGTTTCTTCAATTTCCATGATACAACACCACCGGCTATACTAAAAATATAGTCATGGTTGCTTTGGAGTCATTTGATAAGGTGTTTCAACCAGCATCATTGTTTCCTTTACGGACATCGGGAAATATTTGATAATGTAATCCTAGACTCATGGTATTTTTTAGGTATCTCATGACTCTTTTGATAGCATGGCAATGCTCCATACTAGGTTTACTGTTAAACCTACACAATAGTCCCACGACGTAGGCAATGTCGGGTCTATGACAATCAATGGGATACCTGAGGCTGCCAATGATGTTTGCATATTCAGTTTGTCTAACACCTTCACTAGTGTTCTTGAAAAGTTTCACACTTGGATCATATGGTGTGCAAGCAGGTTTACAGTCAAAGTATTTATAACTCGTTAGGATCTTTTCAACATAGTGAGACTGATCCAACGAAATTCCCTTTTCTGACCTAGTAATCTTGATTCCTATGATTACACTCGCTTCTCCAAGGTCTTTCATATCAAAGTTGTTACTAAACAATGATTTCGCAATATTTACAACATGAATGTTTGAATCAAATATGAGTAAGTCATCTACATAGAGACATATGATAGTGCAAATGTCATTTTCTGATTTGTTATAAATACATTTGTCCATTTCATTCACTTTAAACTCATTCGATATAATCAAGTTATCAGATTTTTCATGTCACTGCTTAGGAGTTTGTTTAAGACCATACAGAGATTTATCTAACTTACAAACATTGTCTTCTTGACTATGAATTACAAAACCTTCAGGTTGTTCCATATAGATTTCTTCTTTCAGATTACCATTTAAAAAAGATGTTTTAACATCCATTTGGTGTATCACCAAGTTATGAATAACTGATACAGAAATGAGTACCTTAATGGATGTTATTCTAGTGACTAGTGAAAAAGTGTTGAAGAAATCTATAAGTTATCTTTGTCTAAAACCTTTGGCTATAAGGCGTGTCTTGTATTTATCAACAGTTCCATTAGGTTTTAGCTTCTTTTTTAAAATCCATTTACAACCTATTGGTTTGCACCAAGGAGGCAAGTCTACCAATATTCAGGTCTTGTTAGACTCTAGAGAATTCATTTCATCGTTTATAGTTTTTTGCCATAAATCTACATCCAATGATGACAAATGTTTTTTTTAAGATTTGCATGATCCCCTCCTAAATTATAGGTTGTATATTTGGGTCCATAATCTTTAGCAACTCTAACTCTCTTACTTATTCAAGTTTCTATTTCGCCTTGTTTGTTGTTTTAAGTGCTTCTTGTCACAGAAACGTGACTTGGTTCGCTACCCCCATTATTTCTCGATTTGAAAGGGAATTTATTTTCATAGAAGCCAACATCATTTGACTCTATGATCACTTTCGCATTTAGGTCATAAAACCTATACACTTTATTGTTTACTGCATACCCAATGAATACACATTTATAAGCTCTACTGCAAGTTTAATTCACTTGGGATCAGAGATTCTGACATAAGCCAGACAACCCCATGTTCGAAGATAAGACAAGTTTGGTTGTATTTTCTTCATTATCTCATAAAAGAGATGTTTTGTTTTTAGATTTAAGAACTCTATTCAAAATATAACAAACAATCAAAATGATTTTCCCACACCAATGAGATGAAGCACCAAAGTTAAGCATAATAGCAACAACTAGTTCAATAAGAGTTATATTCTTTCTTTTAGCTTTACCATTCATTTCAGGTGAATAGGGTGTTGTGGTTTCATGTATAATTTCTTGTGTTTTATAAAACTCATTAAATAAACTAGAGTGATACTCTGTTCTTCTATCACTATGAAACCTCTTAATCTTTTTACTAAATTGATTTTCAATTTCAGTTACAAATATCTTAAACATGTCAAACGCTTCACTTTTATTTTTCATTAGATATGCAGAAGTATAGTCAGAGCAATCGTCAATAAAAGTAATAAAATAACATTTTCTATTTCTTATTAGTGTCTCATCAAGTTCACATATATCATAGTGTATTAAATCTAAAGGCTCATATTCTCTAACTACTGATTTATGTGAACTCTTAGTTATTTTAGCTTGAGTGCAAAAATCACACTTTTCAAAATCATTTAAAGATAGCTTTGGAATTAAGCCTAAGTTACTTAAGTTTGAAATCACACATCTATTGACATGACAGAGTCTAGCATGCCAAATATTAAAATCTCACAACATGTAAGTAGAATGAGACATTTTATTGATTTCAACATGCATTTTATTGATGTACAGTTCTGTCTCTATAGACTGAGTAAACACTGTCTTATTAAGAACAAAATCAAAAACCAGATTCTTCCTTATTTCTGGAGTGTGCATGACATCCGTCAGAATTAAAGTTTTTCCAGAGGTGAATATTAATTCCACATCTCCAATATCAGCAACATTAGTGATGTGGGAATCTCCCAACAACACTTTCTTATCTTCAGCAATAGTGTATGTTTTAAACATAGCACGATCATAACAGACATGGCGTGAGGCACCAGTGTCTATCCACCATCCATCTGATCCATCAACAATGTTTATTTCAGTTATCATAGCAATGAATTGCTCTTATGTCAAGTTACCCTGTTGAGCATGGCGTGGCTTATTCCTACACTTGCCATATGACCTTATTTCCCACAATTATAGCAGAGAAAAAAAGCATTTCTAGGAGGTGGTTGCTCCTTTACAATTGGAACCTTTTGACGGTTCCTATTCTTGTTGTTTTTCTTTATAGTGTGATTCAAATTCTTAAGTTATTTTTCGTTTGGCTTCAGAACTACTTCGGTGAATTTTTCTTTTTGTAATTAACAATAAGAAGAACCTCATCTTTCTGGTCTTGCTTACAGAATTCTTCCTCAATTCTGAGGCGGGTTATCGAACTTTCAAGAAAGAATTCTTTTGTTTTATGCGTGAGAGAATTTTTAAAATCTTTCCAAGCAGGGGGCAGTTTATCAATAATAACAGCAATTTGAAAGTGTTCATCAAGGGACATACTTTCATAGATGATCTCATGAGTTATTTTCTGGATTTCATCGGACTGTGCTTCCACTAATTTGTCATATGTCATCTGATATTTGGGGTAGTGGCTAACAACATACTTCTTGGCTCCAGCTTCCTCAGTATCATATTTCTTCTTTAGAGTATCTCAAACTTGTTTAGTAGTATTGTTGGAACTGTAGTAATCATATAGATCATCAACAAGTCCATTCAGAATATAATTCTTACATAACTAATCATTCTATTCCCATAAGGTTAACTCGGCAGCTTATCCTTTTCTGTTTGTTCACGTATTTCTGGAACAACAAGAATGTCATCCTTTAGAATGTTGTCAACCTTTTTCATGGTTAAGAAAAATAACATCTTTTGTTGCCATCGTTTGAAGTGATATCCCTCAAACTAAAGCGGTTTGTTGAAATCAGAAACAGAAGAACTTGTCTCGGTAATTTCGTCGGTAGATATGGCAGAAGGAAACGTCTTAAAATTGTTATTTTTTGAGTTTGAAAAACTGTTTAAAAATCAATTTATGCGACCGAAAATATTACTGGGTTGAATCATGAACTATGTCGCTCTCTTTAAGACGTTTTGCGACATTGGGCAAATTGTGCATGACAGACTATCAACCACGAAGTCTCCAAGATAAAACAGCTCAGATACACTGTATCGGAGTTCCCATGTACCGTGAAAAACCTTTTAGAATTACACCCTCAATATGGCCGTCAAATGACTGCCACTTGTAATATGGTACTACGACCACTCGAAAGAAAGAGAAGAAGAGAAGAGAAGAAAGAAAAAGGAGGAGAAGCAGAGTGGGTATCCGAGAGCGTGTGTTGTATTGTTATCCCTACATTTTGGTATTGTTTTTAAGATTTTGTGAAATGTTGTTTTTTAAATTTTATACTCTCTCCAATCCTTTTTATAAGAGAACATTAGGTTAACATTTTATATTCTCATTAAATACATCAACTTTAATTGATCAAAACTTTAATTTAAATATCTTTTATAAAAATGACTAGAGACAGTATTTTGCACCAAATGTTTATTAAAGAAATTAAGAAAAGTCACTAAAAAAATAAGAAAAGTAAAAACAAATTTTATACTTTTAAAGTAAAATATAATCGAATGTATTTATATCTTAAAAAGTAATTTTTAATTTGTTTAACAAGTACTTTTGAAAACATTTGTTAACATTATCCTCGACTAAATACTACTAAATGAGGAGAAGTTATAATTCGTTCGGTTTAATACTAAAATTAGATGAAGAAAAAGATGAGGTCGATAAAAAAATACTACTAGTATTTTATGTAAAAATGTGTGACAAATGGAAAAAGTATTTGCTAATGACACCCATAAGCAAATACTTCAGTGTTTTTTTCTCGATATATCTATATTAAAAATTATCAAATTAGAGTTCACTTTGAATAAAATGTTATTGGTATAGTTACAAGGTAGTTGATATGCGAAAGCTTGAACTTTAACTTATTAAGATATTCGGATCTTAAAGTGTGTGGATCATTAAATTACTTTAAAAAAATTAACAAATTCTTTTAGGCAAAAATTTATATTGTTAATATTAGTCACTTTATATTTATTATTTCTAAATTTTTTATAATATACAAAATTAGCTTTATTAATTATTTTTTTGTTAAAAAAAACTTAGACAAATTAGGTATGCAGAGTTAATAAGGTAAACAATATATGTACTTACATATAAAGTCCTCATATCGGCGAAGGAGTTCCAACCGAGCCTATAAAATTTGGGTTGATATTTTACCAATTGAATCATTGGAATTATTAACTAGCTTTCAGTTATTCAAGAAGACAAATGTTGAGAAGGAATAAAAAAATAAGCGAAAAATATATTATACATTAGTCAAGAAATATACTACCTCGTTTATTTTATGTGTTGATTTAAATTTTGAATTTTGATTATCTCATATTGATCTTATTATTAAAATTTGTTGGTCTCACTTTCTATTTTTTAAAATTATAGATTCTAATAAATGTGAATGGCCAAAATAACTCCCTCATATTAGATTTCAACGCAACATGATCCAAATCACTTCTTAAATTTGTACTTACATATTTTAATGAGAAAAATAATTGGTGTACATACATACACTCAATTGAACTACACTTAGCTCTAGTGGATACATACACTCAATTGAACTACATTTAGCTCTAGTAGATTTTGAATTGACTTTTAAAATATTGTTTGATAGCCTACACTCTAACAAAGACGACACATGTGACTTTGGTGACATCATTTAAATTTATTGATGTAATCTCTCCACTTTTATAGAAAATCTCGTATTGAATTTATTCAAAGGCAAATGAACGAGGCTACGTAGTTATTATCTACAATGGTCATGTTCTTAACTGATTTTCAAATTTTAGTAAAAATATCTTGATGCACTGAACATGTCATTATTAGTCAAATGTTAATATAAATTTGTAAAACAAAAAATTAGACCAAATAAAAAATAAGTGAGTGTGAATTAAAAAATCTATATGAATATTAATTAAATAAGATATATGTATGTCTTGTATAATTTAGTAACTATAGTAATATATTTTTATTATATTTAGTCTATGAAAAAAGTATAAATATAGAATGAGTTGGGATGGCTAACAGGGGCAACAAGCATACTCAACTCCCTTTCTATCAATCCTTGTGATAAATGATAAATATTTTAAAGTTTAATTACAATTTTGTCGTTTTATTATTATTAATTTACGGACTCGATCTGTTTATTTTAAAATTTGATAATTTTAGTTTTATTGTTTAGTTATTAATTAAAAAAATAACGATTTGATATATTTTAAATTATGTGACGTACGCTTTTATGAATTAGAATTATATAAATGTATTAATTATTAATATGTCATTAATTAAATTAAAAATATGGAAAAAAATTCAAAGTTTAAAGTTAAACTTTTACGGTATTTTATTCCAATTTCATAAGTGTTAATCACTCTACATCATCATATTATATGTCACGTTATTTAAAACATTTCATATCATTATTTTTTAGTTAAAATTCAAAAAAAAAAAAACCAAAATTATCTTTTAAAATAAAAAGACAATTTCGTGAAACTTTAAAAAATAGAAAAACTTAAATGTTTTACTTTTTATTTTGGTCAAATACTTTAATAGCTAAGATCACACGTTTCTTTACATATTAATGATCTAACAGATACCAAATGAGTTGTATCAATAAAATACTCTCATTAATTAATAGATTTTATTAACAAATACTCTAAAAATACAAATTAGGCAATCAAAAATCTGTTCATAGAAGTTTTGGGATTGAATAACAACACTTCTAAACCAGTGTCAGTGTTTAATAATTTTTTAAAAGAAGTAAACATATTATTTTCAGGATATTAATAATACGTCTTCAAATAAAAATTAATATATTTAATTTAAATTTAAATCAAATATATTAATTTTATTTATATTTAAAATGAGAGTAATAGTTACTAGTAGATTGACTCATTAACATGTATTTATGATCTTAATTTTTGTTCTTTCTGTGAGTTTAATGACAAAAATTTAATATTGTAACTTTTAAAAACAAGATCAAATCTCCTATAGAAACGTGTAAATATATCGCTAATTTTATATTATAACAATAATTTGTATTTTTCATTATTTTTTAAAAATTCATTAACATGTGTTTTTAAACTACTAACAAAAGTGTTCTCTATTAAAAAAAGTGTTTTTAAAGAATTGGTTAGCGTTTGCATTAATTAATTAATGAGTTTAGGATTGGTGGCGTGGTGCGCCGACTGCAAATGGTAGAAACAGATAAATAAAGAGATTTTGCAGTATCCTGTTTGGGTCCCACAGAAAGCGCTCCGTGTTGACTGCTACGTGTTCAATTTCTGAGTATACGGTGGCTGTCACGTGTGTACCACTTTTTGCTATTTTTTTCTAATTATCAAATATCATTATTTGATTCACTCTGTACTCCACCCACCTATTTAGTTTAATAATGCGGCGGCTAGTGGATTGCTTGCTTCCAAGTACTTCAAGAAGGAGGCAGGAAGGGATTTTCAAAACACTCAAGGCAAATAATATTCCAAATTTTAATGTTTGTCGTAAGAAGCAAGATACATAACGAGGAGTAAATTGTAAATTGAAAAATAAAGACAAAGGGCTTTTTGAATCACTTTTTGTTTTTAATTTTTTAAAATCTATTTTATAAATTAATTTTAAAAGTTTGTTTTTAAAAAGAAAATAAATCAAAATTTGTTTGGTTATTTTTTTTTAAACTGTTTTTAAGATGAGAAAATGAAAAAAATGTAGTTGGTAAATCATTTTCAAAATATATTTTGAAAACTAAAAAATAGAAAATTTATTTAATATATATATATATATTTCACTTTATAATTATTTTTTTCAAATTTCTTTGTTAAAATATTATTATATTACTACTATGATGTATTTTTTATTATTATATAATATTTATGAGAAAGAAATTATTTACAAAAAAATAATATTAATGAATTATCATTTGTAAAATTTAGCTCAATTAACAGTACCAACATTATTATGATGAAAATATTTTACGGTCAGTAGAGATTGAACACACACGATCAATATTTTTTGTGTAGAGTTATTAGTGGTGTTTGTACTTCATTAATTTTTTTTATAATATCCTTTTTTTTTTTATTTCAAAATGTGTTTCTTTGAAATTTATATACTAGCTCTATTCGATCTCTAAAATATTTTATATTATTACTAGTTAATAATTAAAATTTTAATTATTTATTTACTATTTTTGTTTATTTTATTGATAATAACAAAAAATTAAGAAAAAAAATATGTGTTGAAGGTCATATTTTTAGGATGCAACCAATTACAACTCTTAATTTTTTTTTGCTTTACGTGATCGCATTTTGGAGATTGCAATCTTTCGAAGACAAAAAAATATGACATTCATGTATATATTTTTCAAAATGAGATATTTTTTATTTTTTAAAAAAGAATATAAAGAGAGAAACAGATCACATACTTCATCTAAGGACCAAAAAAACTAATGAATTATCACTCTTAAATATTTTACGCTACCAATCAACTATAACTCATCATTTGTATGATTTTTTAGTTAGATCTAATCAACGTCAAATATTTATAAAAAACAAATATTTATGATTGACTGACGGTGCAAAACGATTATTTCAATCAGGATTCGAACTCATTTATCTTAATAAATTTGTCTTTACCTAAAGTTTATCAACCACTAGAAGCCAACTATTTGGTTTAATTTTTTTTTATTATCAATGCATATCAATTAAATCTTATTCGGTACCGAAAATACTGAATATTGGAGCTTGACCTTGAGAATGTTGGTGTATGAGAAGAGATAACAATGGTGAGTTTTCTCCGTGGGCTTCTCGACAGCTTCTCGTCGAAGGGGATGTACTTGCATACACTCCGAAGTTCAAGTAAGAATTGACTAGAACATGAAAGATTATGAAATGTATTTAAATTATAATTTGTGTGTACCTTTATGACATTAGAAGTTTGGTTTATACAATGACTCTTTCTAGGACTTCTAGAACGTTCTTGTGATGATTATCCGAGTTCGATCAATGATTGTCCGAATGTGCTATAATGATGGACACGTGTCCATTTGCTTATGAATAGGTGGTCGCTATCTAATGGCTATGACCATGAAAAGATTTCCATCGGGTGGTTGTGATAAAAAATCCATATAATATAAGATATATCATCGTTTTAAATTCCATCAAGATGAAGGATTTGTTCTAATTTCGAGAAAGTCCCGTAGCATCGCCTACTAAATTAGATCAAATTTGTATTAGATCCGACTTAGATAAATTTTTGTCATGTGCCACTGCCACCGGTTTTTTTTATTCTTCTTCTTCTTTAAAGAGCCTGTTGTTTATTATTTAAAGTACTAATGGAAACGTAAATTAAAAAGTAGTTGACGAGTACCTGTATTGCAGTTTTGCAAACGTGATCATGAGCTTTTATTTTTATTTCAAAGTTACACATATTTACACATTTGAAAGAGTAAGCTGCCGCTTTTCGTTACCGGGTGAATGCTTCGGCAGATTTCGTGGTAAAACATATTGTTTTAAAATTGGATTATCTCAATTTAAATATTTTTTCTCTCTTTATTTTTTTATTTATCTTAATTTTATTTATTTATTTTTTAATTTTCTTCGATTTGGATTAAAAGTTTATATGTATAGTTTTGTATGCAAAATTTTTCACATCTAAAATTATTTGATATGTTATTGAAATACATTAAAATTAACCGTTTATGTATTTTTATTGAACATCGTTAATCTTCATGAGTCTCAATCACATATCAAATGATTTTAAATTTGTGTAAAATTTTATATTCTTGATCAATATGATATAAACTTTCAATCTAACAAAAAATATATATAAAAAAAGTAATTTTTTTAAAAAGAAATAGAAATAATTGTAAGAGTTTGAGAGATATTTGGATTGAGATAATTCAAATTCTATCTTTTTTTATTTAGCTTGAATCAAGGCTAAGTGAAATCGATCCATTCAACTATAGTGCAATCAAACACATTGAACCGTCTTATTAAGATCAAACAATTTAAATTTCAAACACAGATTTTTCATTTAAAATAATCCAAAATTCAATTTTAATATTTGGTTCGTCCGATCTTAACTAGATGATTTAAATGTATTGACTGCACCGTTATCATCTTCGGTGAATCCAAATTTGTTTAGCTTATGTTTGGTTATAATATTTTTTAAATCTGAAATTGATTTTAGATGTTTAGAATCAATTTTAAAATTTTTGTTCTTAACTTATTATTGAGTAGAATTAATTTTACCTTTATAATTGATTGTGATTTGAAGTTATATTCATTTCATCTCACAATAAATGTCGTATTGATGTGTTTTTTTACTAATATTATTAATGTAAAATACAATATATTTTAGAAATTATTTATATAGTAATAATTAAATGTAATATATGAACAAATAATTAAAGTTGTTTTAAAAATAAAAATGTCATTTATTTAGAGTTTTTTTTTTTCGCGCTAAAGTAACACTTATTGTGAATTTGAGGGAGTAATTTATAACTTTTATCTTTAAAGTTAATTTTTAACCTAATGTTTATCACTCACCTCATTTCTATTTAAACATATTCAAATATAAATTACGTTAATTTTAACTTATTTTAATCAAAATTAATTTATTTAACCTTGATTTTTAAGGTCACATAATCAAACATAAGTTTAGTTATTTCACCACTCTTTTGTTTTCAATTGATTAATTTTTAAAATCAGATGAATATTTTTATAGATTAAATAATTTTTTTTTACAAAAATTAAACAAAAACCTTTGCCGCTTACATAGTAAATAATAAGAAATGGTTATTTAAATTTTCCGCAAGACACAATATGATAGTGATTACAACATTTAGTAAACAACCATTATGTTGATAAAAATAGTTTTTCTTCTAAGCTTTTTTTTGTTACCTAGATAATTTTAAAGATTAATTCAGACATTTATATAAACCGTTTTTAATTTTCTCCATATTTTTCAATAAAACATGTTATCTAAGTTATTTATAAATACTTTATCTTCATATAATATAATTTGTAAACACACAGTATTTTGTCAATTATAAAATATAATTGGAGTCATGTTTGTTGAGAAAGCCATACAATGCAACAAAAAAGAAAAAGAAAAAATTGAGGAAAAAAAATTGAATTATGTGTAATTGACTCAATGATAAAAGTGGAGTACAATAAATATACATACACTTTAAATTTAATTATATTAATCATAATCAAACTAACAAATTTCAATTGACTTGTACTAAATCCTAGCCAACTTATAACTACCTATAACTATATGTAGCACTCTCATGTATTGCAATACTATTTTTGGAATAAGGTCATTAAATATTGATAGATTAATTGACTTTTACTTGTATTTGACACCAACAAACACATGCACTCTTTTGCTTATAATGGATCAAGAGAGATTATCAATGGCTGTGACAATTGAGAGAAGATGTTTCGTCCAATATGAAGTGAAGGAAAATGGATGGTCGAATTTTCCGAATCAAAAAAAAAAAAAAAGAAAGAAAATGAAAGGATAACATACGAAGAAGATAGGTTTAGGATCATATTTTTCAAGGAGAATACGACGTCTCCAATATCATACTGGGAAGCAAGGAAAAACCCATAAAAAGATAAATAATTGAATTTTTTTTTTTGAATTATTTGAAATTGATTTAATGAGAATAAAATAAAATATATAATTTTTTTTGCAAAATTAATTTTTTTTACTCTTTTATCTTATTTAGTTTTAATACTCATGTCTTTTATATTATTTTTTTCTTATATACGTCTTTTTATGTAGATATGGCAACGGGGTCGGACGGATTTTACCTTCCTACCCCCGCACTCGACTAATTAGAAAAAATCTAGAGTCGTCTCAATTTTTAGCGGGTGTGAAATTTAAAATTCGCAACGGATTTCGAGTTTTTCTGTCCACACTTGCACTCATTTATATATATATATATATATATATATATATATAATTATAAATTTAAAAATCATATCTATTATAATTAGTGTAATAAAATAATTATTGTTAGACAACAATAAAATTAAAAAAAAAAAATTTTTATAGAGATGAGATTTTAATTTTTAATATTTTAAAAAATATTAAGTATATATTCAATATGTGTATGTATATAAAATTTTAAAATTACAATAATATTACTAGTGGAACGGGTTTGAGTGCGGCTGCGGAGTAGATATCAATACACTCACACCCATCCTCGCACTCGCTTTTTAAGTTCGGAAAAAATCTGCACCCAATCAAAACAATTTTCCCCGTCCAAATTAAGACGATTTCGGATGAGTACCCGTAGATACGGGTTATATTGTCATCCCTTCTTTTATATTTTAAAATATGCGTAAATTAATTATTATTGTTTTATTTATTAAATGACCAATAATTTTACTAATTTTTTTTTACAAAAGATAGTCTATAATGCATTTTTTTATGAGTCATGCTAATATATTTCTAAAGACCCATGTTAAAAATATAACTTTTTTATTGAAACAAAATAATGTTTAAACTTTTAAAGAGTTAAAAATATAAAAGATAAATTTTTTAAATTTAAATCATTTTGTTTTGCTTACAAAATTGACTGAAATATATGTTGCTATTAGAAGAAAATAGGATTTAAATCTCTCTTATAGTAGCTTGTAGGGTGAGGGTTTAATTAAGTTCCTCACCGATGGACCATAACAAATATCCTATTAAATTTAATCAATGGTTCATGTTTATTACAATTTAAAATGGGAGTGTGTATACATTTCCACACACAATCCTATTATTATCTCTTACCCATCAAATTTATCTCCAAGATACATCACTGGCCTATAGCCACCATTTTCGATTATGGCTCTTCCCAAATAAAATTGTTCACTAGAAATTGGATCTAAAATTTAGTTGATTATTTTTTATACGGTGCTATTATTATTGATGATGCCGTGATAATATTAAATAATATAGAGTCTAGAAACAATAGAGTACTGCTTTGGGAAAGTTAGGGTTGAAAGAACAAGAATTAACCCCAACCTTTGTTTCCCTTGAATTAAACAAGTGATACTTGTACAAGAGCAATGGAGAACTCCCACTACAACATTTTTGAGTTGTGGCAACAATAAAAAAGTGTGGTGTAAACCATATAAACCGTGACTTAAAGGTTAGGCAACGGTTTCGCAATGGTTTACAAAGTGTGGTGTAGGTAGTCGTGGCCTATTAGCAAACGCAACGCTTTTTTACTTTTATCCATGAATTCTAAAAAACCGTTGCCGAAGACACTCAAAGAGGCAATGGTTTTTTTGAATGCTTCAGGCAACGGTTTTATGAGTTGGTTTTGCCAACAATTTCATAAATGTTGCATATACAGTTAGGTCCCGGTTTTGTGCATATTATATTTGTTTCAAGCAACACATTTATAACGTTGACAAAAGCATAGGCAACATTTTTTGGTTTAAGGCAATTGATTTGTATGTGTTGCATATAACTTTAGACCACGGTTATTGAAATGTTGGTAACACATTTCAGCCACAATTGTTTTAGATTTTGGCTATTTGTTTAGGCCACGGTTTTATAAGTTGTGGCAACAATAAAAAAGTGTGGTGCAACACATTTATAAAGTTGTCAAAAGCATAGGCAACGGTTTTTTGGTTTAAGGCAATAGATTTGTATGTGTTGCATATAACTTTAGATCACAATTATTGAAATGTTGGTAACACATTTCAGCCACAATTGTTTTAGATTTTGGCTATTTGTTTAGGCCACGGTTCTATGAGTTAGTTTTGCCAACATTTCATAAATATTTTAGATGTTCAGCTATAAATATTTCATAAATATTTTATGAGTTGGTTTTGCCAACGGTCGTATCAAAATGTTGTAACATAAATATTGTAAAATGTTTAGGCCACAGTCTTATCAAAATATTGTAACATAAATATTAAAAAACATCCAAGAAAAACCAATACATGATAATCAAACAATTTACTTATCAAAATATTGTATGAGCTCTATTACTAGGCATCCCAAAAAAATCAATTGTCTTATCAAACAACCAAGTCTTCGATACATTCCACTAGCTTCATGTATCTTGGTGATGATCTTCAAGTCCAACCTGAAAATAATAAGTATTAGTAACAACTATTTAGAGGAAAGTTTTTAATAATTTTATATCAGCCCTATTTTTTAATTGATTAAATTTTTTTAAGAAGTTTAAGGTTTACAAAATTGGGTAGTATTAAGTGTATGCAATTGAAAAAAATGAGTGATTTCAAACTGATTGTAATTCTGATTGATTACAGTGAAGAAGTACATTATCAAAATATGTATGTGAGACTATGTGTATGTATATATGCGTAAATATGTAATGTAAATGTGTTTTACATATCAGGTATAGTTAGTTATATCATTATAACATCTGCATGCTAAATTTGGTCCTTGCTTGAAAATGACGGTGTATTTTGGTGGTGTGAATCTGTGTGAAAGAAAATAAGATTTAGGCCATCATAGTTAAATAAGTCAAACTAATATACTTATACCTTTTCAAGAACATGGGTTGATGTAGAAGAATGGAGTGTCGCACTATTTGCAATGCCTAAAGCATGTCCCATCATGTTATCAACAACAGTTTCACTTAAACTTGGGTTTTGCTGCTTCAACACACATTTTAGAAGTTCCTCATATGCTTCCATCCTTTTTTTTGTAAATGATTCATATTCTTTCATACTTTCCTTCATGCTACTAATTTCATATTAGCAATCTCTTCATTTTTTTTAACATTGTTGGTGTAGCAGTTCTTCCATAACAACGAACTCGACCGGACTTTTCTTTACCGAACAATGATTGAAAGGCTTGGTCAGGAGGCTCACTAGAATTTTGAATTGAATCTTGAAGTTTAGCCTGATAGGAAAAAAAATCAATGTTAAAAGTTGAAAATGTAGACATTGAAAGTATATAATGAAAAGAAAAACATAAAATGGCATTATATGTTTCTTCATCAATTTTTCCTTTTCTTCGTTGACGAGTTATCACAAACATTTCAGCTTGACTGACTTCTTCCCCATTTTCATTCTTTACACGCTTTATTGGTAAATAATTGAAAATAGAGTAATTAAAACTTATTAGGACCATTGAACGATACATTGCTCCACCCATGAAGACACTTTAACAAGTAAAGTCGAATTATAAATGATAAAGTAGTGAAGTTTTCAAATCCCGGATACAACTCTTGCTTCGCCTCATTAACTAAATTATAGAACTTCTTAGCATCCTCATTGGGTCCCTTGTTGCCACCCTCTACTTTTTCAACGTGCCTAAATGTGTCATAAAGTAAGCCATTGATGTCATCATGTGAGTCCTCTTGATCTTCCATATGAGCATCAATTTCCTTAGGCAATGATATTTGCTCTCCGTGGTATACTTAAACATCGTAGCCTTATACAAAACCAAATCCTATTAGGTGATCACGAACGACTTTTCTTCTTCTCCAACAACGATTTCTACACTTAGCACAAGGACATAAAATCGTGCGGCCTGGAGGTTCTCCTTTGGTGAAGGCAAAATCTAAAAATGATTCTACACCTTTCGGATACTCTGAATTAAAGTCTATGAAGTGTAGTCCACTTTTTGTCCATCACTCTAAATAACAAAAATAATACCAAGTAGATTGAAGTTTAATTATTTCAATCTAAAAGGAAAAAACAAACAACAGATATTTAATTCTTTCAGCTACAACTTTAGTACTTTAGAAACAAATCATCATACTTCAAAATAACACACATAGCATCAAAATACCAAAATAAAGCATACAGTAGAGAAATGAAACAATGATCTTATAATTTGTCGGTGTTAGACACTGACACATGTGAAAAACAATATTATTAACTTTAAATTGAATTTGATTTATGATACTAAATAGTATAGTAAAAAAGAAACGCTACATTCAATACGAGAGTTTTAAAAATAATTAAATAAGAGATGTTGCAGTCAATTAAAATAGTACTGAAATGAGTCCAATTTATGCATGATAATTAAACTTTAAAACCCATAATATATCATATCAACGATAAAAAGTAAAACCACATAAACTGCAACATGAAAGGCTAATTTTAAATATACAGTAACAAGACAAGTCAAACTATTATATACAATATACAGTAACAAGACAAGCCAAACTATTTAAATAGTCAAATTTAAGTAATAAAACTAACCTTCCCAGGGTGATTGTATAAAGAAGAAAGATATGAGAATAGAGATGGAACTCCCTAGAAACGAAACAAAATGAAATCCCATTTTAATTTTGAAGCTAGTAAACTAGGCAGAACTTATACCAAAGAGGATTTTTGTATACCTTAGTTAGGAGCGGCCTAATATAACTATCTGCTACTTCTTGAAATTTGTCACCTTGTAGAAAATCTAAAGGTATCCTCTGGCAAAGATAATAATTTCGGATTAATTTCATTCCAAAAACTGAGGCGCTCAAATAGTACTACTTGTATTGATCAGCAAGAAACAAAAATACACTGGCTATGCATAATTGCTTATCAAGGTATGCCATCCGAGTTAACCCACATTTTTGTTCAACAAGAAACAGCAAAATCTCTGGCCTCCTTTTGGGGGATGGGAGGTTACAATTACATAGATAATATGGCGAAAAAATAAATTCATGGTTGTTATGCATGAAGATAGAGGCAAGCTATTAAATTAAAAATACATGTAATGCAATACAAGTATTGACTGCACTACCTTAACAGCAGATGACCACTTAAATTGCTGCCCAAGTGTTAAAATTAAGTATCCCTATATGCAAATGTTAAAATTAATTCTCGAGATAATTGAGATTTATGACTTCTCTACTATATGCCTTTTTTAATTCAACAGGTATTATTGTAAATTGTGTTTAGGAGCACATTTTCTTAAATTTAGGAGCACATGTTGTGGTTATAAATAGGAATACCTCGTGTCTTTATCATTCATTAAAGAATAAACTTGTTGGAAGAAGTCCTCATAATTCATCACGGTTAACGTAATAATGATGCTGCTAATGAAGCAAACAACAGTGTTTATCCATGAAAAGCATATATAGTTCATAGGGTCCTTTGTCCATACTAGTCAGTTTCAGACAGTTCAAAATCTCAAGCTCTTTAACTTTAAAAAAGCCAAAAAAACACATGGAAAGCCGTTTGAGGTTGAAAATGTATTCCTAAAAAGACAGAAAATGGTAGTAAGTCTTACTCGCAAAATCTTAGCCTTCTGGTTTAATTCTCTCTTCCAAAAGAAACGGACGAACTGAACAGTCAAGTACCTTGAAAACACAAAAGTTGAAACCACACTCAGAATTGTATCTTCGAAGATCAATTAACTAGAAACAAAACATAAGAAATAAATAGAAGGTCTTCGTCTGAAGTACCATGAGGCCAATATTTTGAGATCCAATTTTGTCAGAAACCAGAACAATATTTTATATATGACTCATAAGAAAGATCATACTGATAAATTAAGAAAGATCATAACAACTCTTTCATGTACTTTCTAAGATGTGGACAGTAGAAATTAGTAATATCCAAACTGATAAATTAAGAAGTCACAACTAAGCTTTGTTTCGTAACTTTACCTAAATAAGGCCGAGACTCATTTTCATTATCAACTGAAGAAAACTATCCTGGCATACTCAACTTAGAAACCAAACCTAAATAGACTATCTATACCTTTTTATTCATAGACAACAAGATCTACATCATTAAATAAAACCTTAACAAGACTGTGATAACCTGAATAACAGGAAAAGGACAAATAAACAAACAAAATAGTGGGATTACACTCATTATCCCAGATACAGGTAAAAATCATTATTAAGCCGGAAATTAACAGGTTAGGCTTTTGGTAAAAATCATTATTAAGCTGGAAACTAACAGGTTAGCATAACAGTCTAATGTAAAGTATGAATTTAATCTCCTGTGAATTTGGATTCAAACAAATAAGAAAGGAATAAGAAGTCAATAAATAAATGAAATCTTACTTAATCAAAGATCCAACTGATCACCACGTCGATATTGTAAATATGCCGTTACAAATAATCCAACCAAAGTAATAGGAATTAAACCTAACACAATTCCAAATAGAAAAACTTCAATCATTTGACCCATAACCAGAACAATATTTTATCTATGACCCAATAAGTTGTTGAGATTTAGTAAGATCCTTAAATAGAGGGAGAAAATGTCAGTGAATTCTGTTAGTCTGTCGTTGACAGCTGAAGAATTCTATTGTAATTTGTAAGTTTTCTGATTCTCTATATTTTGGGTTCTCTTAGCTCAAAGTAAGAAGGGACCTATCAATGCAACTCTTTTTCCCTTCTGTTCATTGCTATTCTATGAAGTCTGAACTAGTATTTACCACCTATCTACAGCTAAATTGCTAAAGAAAAGTCTTGTGTGCTCATGGTGTACAAATAATGCCGTATGTGCACTCAAAATTAACAGCTAATTTTTTGTTCCTGAAAATATTACATTGACAAAAAACACATGGAAAGCCGTTTGAGGTTGAAAATGTATTCCTAAAAGCTAAACAAGAAGCAGTTTAGGAACAAACTATAATGATAATAAGTATCAGATGCAAATATCAGCAGATGAATCATTCAGATGAGTAGAAAAATAAATAGAAAATAAAACCTTTTAGTCAGAAAGGCAGACATCTATTGACTTTAGCACCTTCTTTAAGCCGAAATAATGCATAAATATAATTTCCATGAAAGTTTAATATAAACTTGCTCCCATTCTCTAAGTTTATTGCCAATATGCAGTGCAATTGCATCTTGTTATTCTTTCAACATTTCTATCTACAACAGACTCAGCAAGTAGCTTTTCTAGGCTCCATAAAATAAGAACAGCAGGTAATAATACATCAATGAATGAAGTGGCCAAAATGACTTCTTATAGTCAATATATCTTACTTGGTTGGCAATCGGAGCAGGTGATTCTAGAGCTCTCCCGTCAAATCTTCTGTTACTTATAGCAAGTTTAGTCAACTTAGGTAGAATCTTGTCCCTTTGATTTGAATATGACTCTGAAATACCTCTGTAGAAGACCAACATGAGAAAACATCACATGGTTGTTTCTTCAACATATTTTCAACTAAGTTCAGAATCCTTCACCATAAAATTTCAAGCAAAAAGATTATAGAACCACAACCAGTGCAAAATCAAACCATTTTAATAGATGAAGCCAATAATTCTGAACATAAATCTGAACAAAAATCTGAACATAAATCTGGAACAAACAATTATTACTATAGGAACAAGGTAATCGAATAGTCGAACAAGCAAATATCTACCAAATCGTTCCAAAATGCAAGGAGCAAGCAAAAATAATAAGCAAAGAGGGAGAAGATGAATACCTCGAGTGAATACGGAGAAGACAGAGACACAATGAATCACGAAAATGAATGAATTTTTTTTCTTTCAAAAAATAAATCAAATCAATTTTTTGATTCAACAACAGAAGGCTAAAAATCATACGGAAACAAGTAATATATTTTTTTAATGAATAGATGAGAAAAAATAAAGAAAAGGACAAGGCATGAGTAAAGTTTTGATTTACGGAGAAGATGTGTTGGATGTTACCTTCCTAAATGATGCCCTGTTGTGTGTTTTGTGGTAAAAATTAGGATAACTCAGGCACCCTCGTCTGTAATAGAACATTGATGTTAAAAATAAGTAAAACTGAAAAGGAAAATCTTGATGCAAATGTAAGATGCCACATGCATTTTCAATTTTGAAGAGGGAGTTGATACCGGAGCAATGTGCAAAGGGGAAATAGAGAAGGTTGAGGTTCCGATTGAAGGTTCCGAGCGCAGTGCAAAAGGGATCGATGGTGAGTGAATGAAGAGGAAATAGTTAGGGTACGGTGGTTCTGTTTCTTCTTGGTTGTTTCTTAACTTTGTTGCTTTTGTTTCTATAATTTTTCAACTAGAGGAAAGTTTAAGTTAATTAACTAGAGAATTTTTTCAACAAAAAAAAATACAACAATTAATTAATTATTATTTAAACTAACTTGAGGCCACATTTTTTATATCTTTAGACCACACTTAAAATGTGTAGTTATTAAACTTAATTAGGCAACGGTTTTTCTTCGTGGTAAAGCAGCAACACTTTTAAAATTGTGGCTTAATCGGTGATAATAACAAAATATGCAACGGTTTTTCATTCAAAGTTAAGAAATTGTACTCTATAAGTAAATTATAGGCAACACCCGAAAAACTGTTGCCTATTTCCGTTTCCAGCCACACTTTTTTACCCGTTGCTAAGAGAAGTGTGGCCTAAAATGAAAAATGTTGTAGTGTCTGTATTTGAGTATTTAAATGGGCAAAATGTGTAAACAATATTTATTTATAATTATTAATAGTAGTATTTAATAAGCATTTAATTCATTTAATCTAACACCTCAAAATATTTATTAAATATATTATGTTAATAACTTTAAATTATTTATCAATAGACAAATTGTAATGACTATAGTCTATCATGAACTAGTTTTAAAAAATATTTAAAACTTCAAATATTATATGTATCATCTTTTATAAATATGCGTTAATTGTTATATTTATTTTTTATAATTGAGATAATAACTAAAGCGATATTAGTTTAATAAAAATAAAAATAAATAAATATATATTCTATATTGAATTAACATCATCATATCACTGTTTTATTTATAAATATGAGAAATATCACTAACTATTATTTTTAAATAATATTGTTGATGATCATTAAATTTCTTGATATTTTAAATACTAAATCACTTGTAAAAACGGCCAATCGTATAATTTATCTTATCGATAAGTCAATATTATTATTTGATTTTAATATTTTAATGTTAAAATCATGCATGTGAGACGTACACAAAGAGATAGTACTTAATAAAACATCTCTCTATCACAGGTATTGATTTCATTTTCTCTAAATGGGGGTGCTTATTTGGTACCATACCTTGTTAAGCTAAAACTCGCTTATTTGGTACCATACCTTGTTAAGCTAAGACTCTCATAGGGACCGTTATACTCCATTTATAGGATTGATTCTACATGTAAAACTTTAGGGTATTTTTAAGAGTGCAGTTTTGGAGGAATTTTAAAGGAAATATTTTAGAAGGTTAAATTGATATTTTATTTTATATTTAAAATTTTCTTTAAAAATAAAATAAAAGAATAACATATAAATGATCATATAATATCTTAATTTTATTTAATTTATTTAAATAAATATTTTATATTTTCTATAATTTAAAAAGAAAAATAAATCATCTTCCTTTCTTCTCTAAAATTCAACTTTCAAAACATACATTTGCATGTTGCTAACATAAACCAATCAAGATATTTGTTAAAGAATCCAAATTTAAAAATTTTGCGCTAACAAACTTTTAAACTTTCTAGGGGTAAAATACATGAATTCCAAAACAATATTTATGCATTTAATTTTTAACATATGCCTTTATTGTATATTTCCCTGGGTCACAAATATAAACAAAAATTAAGATATATTTGATCAAATACATATTGACTCTTGTTTATATTATTGTTCAATATAAGTATACAATAAGATAAACTCTAAGATGAGAGTACCTTCCTATATTGTTCTCCGCCAACTAATATTTGACTTTTTTTAAAAATTCTAACAATGTAGATATAATGAAGAATTTTACGATCCTTCTTATTTTCAAGAATGAGAAAATAATTTGATTAATATTTATTTCATCAAAATAATAAATAAAAAACAAATACATGTTTATTAAAATTAAATTCGTTGAATTAAATATAGGTTACCATCTCAATGGTAAAAATGAGAAAGATTATAAATTTTTTACTATCAAAATATGTAGTCAAATATAGTTGCCTCATCTGATCACTGTTGTAACAAAAAATAATTGTTTTTGACTTTTTTTAATAATAATGTTCTTAATATATTCTTATCTTGATAAAAAAATATTTAATATTGATAATTAAATATTTAACATTCAAATAGATAATTTATTAAATTTGAATTATATTTTATAAAAAATTTAAAAAATATTTACACTTAATTATTTTTCTTAATAGTGGTAAATAGTTATTTTTTGTTATAGTAAGAATAGAAAATACTATACGTTTTTGTGATTTTTAATCATTAACCATCGATGTATTATAAATTATAGAAAATATTAATACTATTCTATTTAATAGATATATTTCAATACACTTTTTTATTAAGATTTATACAGATCCCATCAAATAAATTATATAGATTATATTTAAATTTAATATAATTTATGTAAATTTTATTTAATAGAAAAATTTTTGTTAAAAAATGTAGTTAAATAGTATTTTTTGATATTATTCTAAATTAAGCTTTCGGGGTCGGGTGAAGTTTGGGAGACACGCAATGTGAGAGAGGGAAGTTTCGCCGTCAAAGTTGGCAATAAGCTGGTGGGACCGGGTGAAGTTTGCATATTGAGTTGCCCCGTGACAGAGTGGTGAGTGAATGGGCGGCTATATTCGGTCCCCATTCAGAACCGCCAATTTATTCACTTGCTATTGTAATTATTAATTATCCAGTCTCAAAATAATTTAATTTATTCATTTTATAAAATTAATAAAAAAGAGATAATATTAATTTTATAAAATTATCATTCTTAAGTATTAGTGAATTATTAATGAAATAATATAACTAAAAAAATTTATTATAAATCAAAATAATCATTTATTTTAATATATTTTTTTGTAAATGAATTATTTTAAGATAAAGAGAATAATTAATTGCATGATATTGAGGAGCAATGACCAATGAGTAGAGGTGTTGATGATGTAAAAAATAAATTGAATTGAACTTGGTTCAATTCTTAAAAAATTTCAAATCAAATTCACTTTTGAACTGATTTAAAATTAGTTTATAAATATAAATTAATTTTTAATTAAAATTAATTTGAACTAGGAAAATAGAATTTCGAAATTATTTTAACAAAAAAAATGTTTTATTTTTTTCTGAGAAAAATAAATGGAAAAAATTATCGAAAAAAATATTTTCAGATAAATAGTTTCAACTTTTTTTTAAAAAAAAGAATTTCAAAACATTTTTGAAAAAGTTAAAAAATTTTCGACAAATTTTTTTTTTTTATAAAAAGTTTCAATTATTTTTAAAAATAATCGAAAAGTTTCCAAGAAAAAAATGTTTTTTTTCAAAAAAATTTTAATAAAAAATTGATTAATTTATTTTTTATATTTTTTCAAAAAAAATTGATATTATCTATATTTTTTGAGAAAAATAAATTTAAAATTATTTTTTTAAAAATTAATTGAAATTAAAAAAATTAAAATAATTAAGGTGATTTCTAAATTTAGTTTAATTCATAAACTACTTATTTGATTTAATTTTTTTAGTACAATAAAATTCGATTTATAAATATGATTTCCACTGTTCCATCTCAATCACAAACCAGCAAGCAAGAGGGGCATTGCAGGAATTCCACTAATTTTGATACGTCCAACTGCAACCCCTTAACTTTTCATTCCTTACGTACCTCATGCCACTTCTCTGTTTTTAAAATGCTTTATCCAGCAGTAGCACTTTCATCTTTTTCCAAGGTTTGGCGACACCCACGTGCCTGGACATCATATCGTTTAATACACGGTATAGTATTAAGGTATTTTTCTCATAAAGTTAGAATATCGAGATCTTTAAAAATACTACAGCAACAAAATAATTTTGGTGGTTAAATATTAGCTCGTTTTACTTAAGTAATGAATTATGTTTAATTTTTAATATAATTAATTCTCTTATTTATTAATATAATTTTATTTATTTTTCTTAATTTTTCTTTTATTAATTATTTAAATCAAAAATAATAATATAACTGAATTTATTTATAATGTCATTCATAAAATTCTCTTCAATTAATTTATAATTTATTTTTTTATATTTTTTTTTATGTTCTAACACAATTAACAAAATATTGATATTACTAGATTGAATACATTATATTTTAAATTCAAATTCGAAATTTCGTAATTGTGTTTGTGAATTTTTTTATGGTGTTTAATGTTTATTATTTTATATATAAACACAAATAAAGAATTTATGTTTTATGAAATCAATTATTTGTTATATTTAATAAACTAAATAACACGCCTAGTTAATTTACTTAAATGGTTTGAGGTAACTATGTTTTGTTTTGGCGGTGGTCTTTCCTTTTTAACAATTTCTAAATTTTATTTTCAACCTAACTTTTTTAAAAACGATGATGTAACCCATTTTAATTTGATGCAACATTTATTAATTTAGTAAATTGATGTCAGGTAGATTATATATTGATGCCCATGTAGTATCAGTTTATAAAATTAATATACGGAAAATTTAGTTTTAATTAGTAAATATTGATATTATTAAGTTGAATTTCGTATTTCGATTTCATACACGAGGCAAACAAAAATTAATAAATGATAGTATTTTTTAAAAATACGAATATAATTTTAAAAATTGATAAAATTAAATAATAAAATTGTGTATTTAAAAAACAAGGGACTCATAATTTAAAAATTGTTAAAACTATTTAAAAACATATTTTTTATTAACTTTCTTAAATAAATACTTTAGCATATTTTTAGATAAACCAACAAGTTAATACGTCAATAAAATTATATCATTTTATATGCTATTTATTTAAACTTTATTTTATAATAATATATTTAAATATGTCAAAATTTAATATCGACTAATGTGCTTAAATTATAAAAAATATTAGTAAATTAATGACTTAATACAAAATATAACATTCTAATATACTAATAATAGCAATTATTTATATTTACTAAAACAAAGTAACAAATTGATCTAAAAGACTTATTTAGTATCATGTAACATGACTTTTTTTTTAACTAAGTAGAATTTTAGAAATTTGTTAGCCTTGCCTTTCACAAAGATTAGATGTGGGAATAGGCCAGATCAAGTTTTGAAAGACATGAGTCTGACCTACGATTAATTTTTTTAGGTCTAAGCATAGTATACAGTCTATCGTAGACTTTTTTTATCCTAGCATGACCTTTTTAAAAGTCTGGTCTTGCTTGAAAGTCTATTTAAAAGTCTTATTCACATTAAAATATTAAAATATTATATTTTACATTTTTTTAAATAGGCTAAACTAGACGTTTATATACAAGAAAAACTAATAAAATTATAATCAAATCTAATATAATAAAATAATATTAAAATAGCCTAATTGATAGGTTTTAAAATGAGAAACAATAATATTAATAAATAATAATAAAAATTAACATTAATAATATATATATATATATATATATATATATATATATATATATATATATATATATATATATATATATATATATATATATGTGTGTGTGTGTGTGTGCGCGCGCGCCCTGACATGTCATGTCAGACCTAATAGGTTTTTTGATAAGCTTGAGTCTGACCTATTTAAATAAATAGACTTTAAAATTAGTATAAACTTAACCTTCTTATTAAACAGGCCAAGTCAGATTAGATCATAAGTAGCCCAAACCATAGACCCTAACAAACGACCTAACTTATTCCTATCCCTGACAAATATTAATAAAGGTTTTGAATATGGAAACTTTTGAAAATTATATTTATCATTAATTAAGTGTTTTTTTTACACAACTAATCATTTAGTGTTGACTATTATCATAAATTGACAGTAGAATATAAGAATACAATGAACTTTGAAATTTAGTCATATAATATTAAATTAATTTAGTTGTAAAATTAAAATAAAATAATTATTGTTATATTAAAATATAAAACCACTTTTTTTTAACATTTTTCTTAATTCTTCTACTAATATACTTCATTCAATCTTAAATATATATAAAAAAAAGTAACATAAAATTGCTATATTAAATTTAATTTTGAATTAAATTTAATTTTCGTTATTAGAAGGAGCACATTTACAAAGAAAGGATTGTCCCCGCCCGATTTGTCTCATCTTTGATTAAAGTTCAGTCCGGATCCACCTTGCTTCAAATAATATTATAATTTGGTAGACGCAGATAATGTGAAAAACTTTAAGAAAATAACAAAAAGAATATTCAAAATCACATCAACTTTATAAAAGAAAAAAAATTAATAATTTTTTAGGAAAATGATGTATAGATACATAAACCCTTAATAAACACATTAAGTGAAATAAATAAAAATTTAATGTGATGAATATAATATATTAATAATATAATAAAAAAGAAATAAAAATAAAATAATATATTAAATGAAAGTAGAGAAATTGTGAGTTACGTCACATATTTATATAGTTAGCTAGTCTGAATAATTTATCTTTGTTTTGGGTACACAATACGCAGCACTTGGTATAGTTGGTGTCCCGGCAGCTCAATAGACAACAAGATATTAGTGGTTGGACATCGTGTATGCATATTCAATGAACTAACTGTTCATCAGATTATAATATAATATTCTAGAAAAATATCGTAAGCTGTTTTCAATCATCAAGTCTTGTGGATTGCATAAGATTTTAATTTTGCATATAACACACACTTTCCTTTTGGTTTATTTATTTAATTTTAATAAACCTTTACTTTTTGGTTTATAGTGATATACATGTATATTATACACCTTATATAAAATTATTTCAACTCGTAACAATCTGCTAGGAGCAATAATAAATATACACAAAAGTAAATTAATTAAAATAAAATAATGTAAAGAATATCGATATTATAACGTGAAAAATCAAAGGTAAAAAATCACGGGTCGTTCAGACCAAATAAATAATTCAACTATAATCAAATAAGGGTATAACAGAGTCTCAAAATAAAGGAAAAATTGTGCATACAACCAGCAAAAATAGCAAAACACTAAAACTTACAAATGAAAAGCAGAAAGAAGAAAAACACCAAAAAACATGCTGCTGTGCGAGCACTATTCCTCCCTCTCCAAATGTCGTTTCGTTGATCCGACCGTTGAAAACGAAGACCTGAATGTTGCGAACCTATTGTCCAAAAATCAGCCCGATCAACGTTTAACGAATGCGTAATCGATGTTTTTTCTAATACTGATTTGACAAAATCGAGAATAAAGTTTACTTTTGTCTTTTCTCTTTTGGTAGCTGTCTTTTCTTTCAAAACAGTATCTCTCTTACAACTATAATCAAACCCCTCTGTACTTAAATAAGTGAGACACATGGGCTACAATATTTAATGGATTAGTCATCATATCAGAACCGTTATAATCAGTATGAACTTTAGTCAACTCCAACAATTTAGCTTCCAAAACATCACGTATCCAATGACACCTCACACCAATGTGTTTAGACCTACTATGAAATGTCGAATTTTTACCAAGATGAATAACACTTTGACTATCGATAAATAATACATATTTGTCCTGAGTAAACCCAAGCTCATGCAAAAATTTCTTCAACCAAATCAACTCCTTGCATGCTTCGGTAATGACAATGATCTCTGCCTTATTTGTAGACAATGCTACACATTTATGTAATCTGGACTGCTAAGCCACAACTCCATATGCAAATTTAATCATGTAGCCTGAAGTTGACTTCCTCGAGTCAATATCTCCAGCCATATCTGAGTCGGAGTACACCACCAAAATAGGTTTGTCACCTCCAAAACAAAGCCTCATACATGTAGTACCACAAAGATACCTCAAAATCCATTTTACAGCATTCCAATGCTCTCTACCTGGATTTGACAAAAATCTACTGACTGTACCAACAACATGCGCAATATCTGGTCTTGTACACACCATTGCATACATCAAACTACCCACAACATAAGCATAAGGAACTCGTTCCATGTCTCTTTTCTCATATTCTCTAGAAGGACTTTGTTTAGAAGTCAATTTAAAATGAGTAGCAAGAAGAGTACTTACAACCTTAGAGTTCTCTATCTGAAACCTTTGCAACACTCTCCCAATATAGTGTTCTTGTGACTTCCAAAGTTTCTTCTCCTTTCTATCACACATGATTTTTATGCCAAGAATCTGTTTAGCTGCTCCCATGTCTTTCATGGAAAATGACTCGCCCAATTGATTCTTTAACATGTCAATCTTGGAAATATTTTCCCAACAATAAGTATGTCATCAACATATAATAACATGATAATGAAATCATTGTTAGAAATTTTCTAACAAATACACAATGGTCAGAAGTAGTATTCATGTATTATTGGTCACACATAACATACTCAAACTTTTTGTACCACTACGTTGGAGCTTGCTTTAAACAATATAGGCTCTTTCTCAATCTACACACATAGTCTTCCTTGCCTTTAACAAGAAAACCATCAGGCTGCTTCATGTAGATCTCTTCCTCCAAATCACCATGAAGGAAAATCGTTTTTACATCAATTTGCTCTACCTCTAAGTCAAGAGTTGTTGGAACCAAGTTGGTTCTAAGTACTTAGGATTTTGATGTTTACAAAAGCACTCCATGTAATCTTATTTTGTACCTTGAATTATTACATTAAATGCCACCAGAAGATGAAGTTTCCAGAGGCAGAAGATGAAGACACCAGATAATGCATCCAGAAGGTACCAGATGATGCATCCTGAAATTACCAGAGGATATCTTTGCTGGCCCATATCAGAAGGAAGCAAATTCAGAAGGAAACCTGGACCAGACCAGAAGGAAGCCTGCTAGAGGGAGACTTGATCCATACCAGAAGGAATCATAAGTCAGACTTAGTCCAGAAGTTATTTTCACCAGAAGATGGTCTGGCAGTGAAATGATAAACAGTCCAGACTTGATCCAGACTTAATCAGAGGATAAATTAATGGGTCCAGAACAAGAGATTCAATCTAGATTTGACCCAGACCAGAAGATAGCATGGTTCACGGTATGAAACTAAGTCCAGACCAGAAGAAATGATGTCCAGATTTGATCCAGACCTGATCCAAATCAAAAGGTAAAATGTCCAGACTGAAATATTATTTGTCCAAATTTAATTTCAGTTCAATCTAGATCCAGTTCACAATTGGTCCAGATCAGAGGGAAAAGGTTCAGATCAATGGTCAAGATTTAAGTATATGGCCCAGTGTTGTCCGAGATCAGATGATCAGACCATGACCCAATGTTGGCCGAAATCAGAAGGTCAGAATGTGTGGTCCAACATTGGCCGAGATTAGAGGATCACAGCAGATCAATGTGCAAGTCCAAGTTGGCCAAAATCAGAAGATCAAAAGATCAGAAAGTGTGGTCCAGGGTTGGCCGAAATAAGAGAATCACAACAGATCACTTAGTATGGTCCAGATGTGGACGAGAGTAGAAGATCAAACGGTCCAGATTTAGTCAAAGTATTAAAAGGATTTGATACAAAAATAAATTGAAGTCTTGTGGGTACTCAGGAGCTATTGGTGGGAAGAAAGATTTGTTCCAGAATTAATTAAAGACAGGATTGTTTATATGAAAGGATATGTTTTTTATTTATATGAAACTTGATTGGCCAAGTTATTTTTGCAAGAGAATCCAGCAAGATACAGCTCGAATTTCAGCTTGGAAGAGACCCGAATTCACATCTATAAAAGGAGGCTCAAGACTGAAGACTTAGCATCGAAAATCACAAAAGAGTCATACACCTCCAAAAGCAAACACTTGAGTTTTCAGTGAGGTTAATTGTGAGTTCCAGCTTTCCAGAAGCAAGCACTCGTGTTATTTTCTTTCCCTTGTGTTAGATCTAAGTTGTTGAAGTAGAGTCTACAATCTGAGGTTGTCAGATTGGTAGGAGAAGGCTTGACTTGAGAAGTCAAGGTGCTGCATTCCTCAAAAGTCTAGGATTGTTAGACTGTTTGAGAAGACTGACTTGGAGGGTTAGTGGTTTTGTAATTCAAGGTTTTGAATTAGTGAAATCCTTCAAAGTGAAGGGACTGGACGTAGCGTCGTTAACGGTGAACCAATATAAAATTCTTTGTTTTTATTTTTACTTTATATCCGCTGCTAACTCTGTTTAATTTTGTTATAAAATTGCAAAAACAGAAAAAGTATTCAAGTTAGTCAAACACAATTCAACTCCCCTTCTCGTGTTTGCACCTTCAATTGGTTAATTGTGAATTCCAGGTTTGAGTATTGGAAGGACAGAATGAGAAGTTTCTTCATATCTCAAGATCCTGAATTATTGAAGATGGTAGTCAAAGGATACACTGCACCTGATGTTCCAGGAGATCCAACTTAAGAACTGGACATGGAAGATATGAAACCAGACCAGAGCAAATTATTCAAACTACATCACAAGTCCAGAAACATCATGATCAGTGCCATCACATTCAAGGAATTTGACTTATGCACAAATAAAGAAACAACAAAGAGCATATTCGACAGTCTGGTTCTGACCTATGAAGGAAGCCAGCAGGTTCAGGAAGCAAGGGCTAACATACTGGTCAAACAGTATGAGATGTTCAAGATGGAAGATGATGAAGACATCAATGGAATGTTCTGTAGATTCCAGACTCTGATATCTGGACTAAAGGTCTTGAAGAAAAGCTACACAACAGCAGATCCTGTCAAGAAGATTATAAGAAGCTTACCAACCAAGTGGAGACCAATGGTTACTGCAGTTCAACAAGCCAAAGATCTGAATAACTTAAGACTTGAAGATCTGATCAGCTCACTCAGGTCTCATGAAATAGAACTAAAAGCAGATGAACCAAAGAAGAAGAAGAGTCTGGCCCTAAAGTCGAAATAGAAGAAAGTTGCAAGGGCACCTTGCAGCATCAGAATCAGAGAATAGCGACATTGACTGTGATGATATGGCTTACCTAACCAAACAGATGGTTAAGATCTGGGAAAACAGGAAGAGGAGAAGCTTCAAGAAGAAACATAACAACAAAGGAAAGGAAGAATCTGAAAAGAAGAGTATCGTTTGTTATGGATGCAATGAACCTGGACATATCAAGTCAGAATGTCGAAATCTGGAAAAAGGCAAATAGCACAAGAAGAGTCCCAGATTCAGAAAGAAAGGTATGATGGCAGCCTGGGATGCATCAGAATCAGAGGAAGAATCGTCTGATGAAGAAGAGGCAGAAACAACAAAGATGACACACATCAGGTTTTCCTCTGGACTTTATAAAGGCAAGAATTCAGGAAGGAAAGCAGGCAGCAGGAAGAATGATCGAAGCAGTCATTCAAGCAAGTCTGGAAGCACATCAGAGGGAGCAATTCTGGCTCTGATGGCTCATACAAACTCAAGTTCTGAATACTGCTCAGGCTCTGGAATAGATTCAGAAGATGAAGACGATGAGGTATTTTCTGATCTCTCTAAATCTGAGTTAATCGACGCTTTAAAAGATTTTTTAAATGCAAACAATAAAATGGCTTTAAAATTGAAAACTCTTAGGGAATATAAGAAAAATCTGACCAAAGAAGCCCAAGTTTTAAAGAATCAAAATTCTGAGTATGCAACTAAAAACAAGGATTTTAAAACTGAAGTTGCAAGGCTCAAATTTGAAAACCAAACTCTCAAAAGTAATGTTTGTTCCACTTCCAGAACTGTTTGTGAATCTGATATGCATGAGCAATTTTTTCAAAACTTTATTTCTAATGGAATGGAAAGAAGTAAATATGCATCTATGATTTATGGAAACAATAACATTGGAAAGAAAGGTCTTGGTTTTACAGAAACTGTTGCTGAAACTAAAAATGTTCATTATGATGTTTTATGCATTGTTTGTGGTAAGAAAGGTCACTCTGAACTATCTTGTCCAATGGTAAAATCTGAACAAGATTAGAGAGCTGTTAAGACTAACAAACCTGGACCCAATCAGTTCTGGGTGCCAAAAGATCAAATTGTCTATGTTGCAGATATTCTGAGCAACTAGAAGGAGACACCAACAATGGTGCTTGAACAATGGATGTTGGCAATGCACAAGAAGAAGAAGGTTTATGTTGCTGCTACAACCAGACAAAGGCAATCTGAGTCTGATGGAAGAAGGTCTGGTCAACGCAACCAGAACCAGAATCAAAACCAGAACTGGAACCAGAGTCAAAACTGGAACCATAATTAGAACAGGAAATGGAACCAGAACCAGAACTGGAACCAGTATCAGAAGCACAGAAACTGGAACCAGAACCAATATTGGAACCATAATTGAAATCAGTACTGGAACCAGAACCAGAATCAGAACAGGAATTACCAAAATCACCAGATTCATCAAGCTCATCAGAATCACAGGATTCACCAAAATTACCAGAACCAAAACATGTTCCAAAATCATCATATGAACATGGTTTATTGACCAAAGCAAAATCAAGGAAACTGCTCAAATAGGCCAGAAGCAGAACTGGCTCTGATGGCTTGAATAGAAGCTGAGTCTGACTCTGACTCTGAAGCAAGGTCTGACCAGCAACACAAAGCTTGGTATCTTGACAATGGATGCTCCAAACACATGACAGGAGACAAATCCATGTTTCTGAATCTGACTATGAAGAATGGAGGCTAAGTTTCCTTTGGACGAAACCAAAAAGGTCAAATTATTGGTACAGGAACTGTTGGTAACACTTCTTCTTCCCTGTCTATTAAAAATGTTCTTTTAGTTAAAGGGCTAAAACATAATCTTCTGAGCATAAGTCAATTAAGTGATTGCAATTATGATGTTATCTTTAATCAAAAAACTTGCAAAGCTGTTAGTCAACTTGATGGGTCTGTTTTATTTACTGGCACTAGGAAGGATAATGTTTATAAAATTGATCTGTTTAGTCTTGCTAAGCAACAGGTTAAATGCTTATTGTCTGTGAGTGAGCATAATCTGATTTGGCACAAAAGGTTAGGGCATGCAAACCCTAGGCTTATATCCGAATTGAGCAAACTCCAGTTGGTAAGAGGGCTCCCCAAGGTAAATACCAAAACTGAGATTCTGTGTGAAGCATGTCAAAGAGGTAAACAAACTAAAAGTTCTTTCAAAACTGAAAACTGTGTTTCTACTTCTCAACCACTTGAACTGCTTCACTTAGATTTGTTTGGTCCTGTTCAAACAGCTTCCCTCAGTGGTAAGAAATATGGTTTTGTGATTGTTGATGATTACTTAAGGTGGACTTGGGTAAATTTTTTAAAGAACAAAGATGAATCTCACAAAGTGTTTATTTCTTTCTATAAGCAAGTTATGAATGAACATGGTATTAAGATCATAACCATCAGAAGTGATCATGGAGGTGAATTTGAGAACAAGTATTTTGAAGAATTATGTGATGAGAATGACATCTCTCACAACTTCTAATCCCCCAGAACACTTCAAAAGAATGGAGTGGTAGAAAGGAAGAACAGATCACTACAGGAGATGGCCAGAACCATGCTGAATGATATGAACGTTGCCACCTTCCTTTAGGCAGAAGCTGTCAACACATCTTGCTACATTTAGAATAGAGTCTATATCAGGTCCATCTTAAATAAAACTCCCTATGAACTGTTGAAAGGTAAGAAACCTATTATTTCCTACTTTAAGCAATTCAGTTGCATCTGTTTTATGTTGAACACAAAAGACAATCTAGCTAAGTTTGATTCTATATCTCAAAAGTGTACCTTTATTGGCTACTCTGAGAGATCAAAAGCTTATAGAGTGTTTAACAAAGAAACTAACATTGTGGAAGAATCAATCCACATTAAGTTTGATGATAAACAACTTGACTCTGAAAAGTCAAAGCAAGATGAGGAAATTTCAGGTGAACCAGAGGCACAGGAACCATAAGCTGGACCAGCAGTAGAAACCTGAGAAAGATCAAGATGAAGAAGAACATGCTGACTCTGAAGACAATTCAGAGGGAAACAATGGATGGAAGTACAAGTCTTCACATCCAGAATCTCTCATTATTGGCAGTGCAGCTGAACCTTTAAAGACCAGATCATCAAGTAGAGAAACCAGTCTGTTTGGTTTACTCTCAACAATTGAACCAAACAATGTTGATGAGGCTTTGGCAGAGGAAGGTTGGATACTTGCAATGCAAGAAGAGCTGAATGAATTCCAAAGGAATGATGTTTGGGATCTGGTATCCAGACCAAACAAAAACATTATTGGAATGAAGTGGGTGTTCAGGAACAAACTCAATGAAAAAGGTGAAGTGGTAAGGAACAAAGCCAGATTAGTAGCTCAAGGATACAGTCAATTAGAATTCTTTATCATTTGAAAAAGAATGCTGTATCAAATGGATGTTAAAAGCGCATTCTTAAATGGCTATATAAGTGAGGAAGTCTATGTTAAACAGACCCCTAGATTTGAAAACTCTGATTTTCCAAACCATGTTTTTAAACTCAAAAAATCTTTATATGGGTTAAAACAAGCACCAAGGGCATGGTATGAATGAGTTAGTAACTTTCTGCTTAAGAATGAATTTGATAGAGGCCAGATTGATAATACTCTATTTAGGAAATCCATTAAAAATGATATTTTAATTATTCAAGTTTATGTTCATGATATCATCTTTGGATCTACTAATGGCACTTTGTGCAAGGAGTTTTCTGACCTAATGCAGAAAGAGTTTCAAATGAGCATGATGGGAGAACTCAAGTTCTTCCTGGGAATTCAGATTCACCAAGGTAAATCAGGTATACTCATTCACCAATTTAAATATACTAAAGAACTTCTTAAAAAGTTCAAAATGAGTGAATGTAAGCCTATGACCACCCCCATGCACCCAACCTGCTCACTTGAGAAAGATGAAACCAGCCAAAAGGTAGACTAGAAAACATACAGAGGTATGATTGGATCCCTTCTATATTTAACTGCTTCTAGACCTGACATTATGTTTAGTGATTGTGTCTGTGCCCATTTTCAAGCTGACCCTAGGGAATCCCATTTAACTGCTGTCAAACGAATTCTAAGATACCTTAAAGGAACCATCAACCTTACCTTGTTATACAAGAAAACCCCCACCTACAAACTCAAAGGTTTTTGTGATTCTAACTATGCTGGAGACAAGTTGGAAAGGAAAATTACCAGTGGCAACTGCACATTCTTAGGTGATAACTTGATCTCTTGGTCAAGTAAAAGACAAAGCACCATTGCCATGTCAACAGCAGAAGCTGAGTATATATCAGCAGCAGGATGCAGTTCACAGTTACTCTGGATGAAACATCGGCTTGAAGATTACAACATCTTTGAAACCAATATCCCTTTGTTCTGTGATAACACTTCAGCCATAAACCTAACCAAGAACCCTATCTTACACTCTAGAGCGAAACACATTGAAATAAAACACCATTTCATTAGGGACCATGTTCAAAAAGGAACTTTAAGCATCCAGTTTGTGGACACTGATCATCAATGGGATGATATCTTCACCAAGGCATTACGAGAAGATAGGTTCGAGTTCATTAAAAAGCATCTCAGCATTACCTCCATATCTGACTAGCTCAAGTAGTCATCTTAGGAGTTTTTAAATTTCCTGTTATTTTATTTTCTGTCTTTTAATTTATGTTCTGTACTTTGTAAAGAAAAACAAAAAATACAAAAATAGTAGGACCACTTTTTGGCTGATCACAAAAAGAGGGAGAGAGAGAAAGACAGAAGGAGTTGAAAAGGAGTGGAATCAGGGAGAGAGAGAAAGAAAGAGTGAAATCAGAAGGAGTTGAAAAGGAGAGGAAACAGGGAGAGAGAAAAACAAAGAAAGAAAAAGAAAGAGTGAAAACATAAGGAGTTGAAAAGGAGAGGAAATGTGAAGAGAGAAAAAGAAAGAGAGCAAAAAGAAGGAGTTGAAAAGGAGAGGAGAAGAGAAGAAAAGAAAGAGAGAACAAAGAAGGAGTTGAAAAGGAGAGTATCAGACTTAGGGGGAGAGATTGGTCTGAGGGGGAGTAATTCAAAGTCTTCGAGTCATAAGTTAGCAAAATAAGTTAAGGTTTTGTCATCATCGAAAAGGGGGAGATTGTTGGAACCAAGTTGGTTCTAAGTACTCAGGATTTTGATGCTTACAAATGTACTCTATGTAAACTTATTTTGTACTTTGAATTATTATGTTAAATGCCCCAGAAACTGAAGGAATCAGAAGCAGTGATCAAAGGATTCCAAGAAAATGAATTCTGGAATTTCCAGAAGATGTTCCAGGATGTCAAACCATCACCAGAAGATATGTTTGCTGGCCTAGAACAGAAGGAAGAAAAATCAAAAGGAAACATGGATCATACCATAGGAAAGCCTGCCAGAGGGAGAGTTGATCCAGACCAAGAGGAATCAAATATCAAATTTATTCCAGAAGTTATTGTGACCAGAAGATGGCCTGACAGTGAAATATTAAACTGCCCAGACTTGTTCCAAACTCAACCAGAAGCTATGTTTAAGGGTCCAGAACAAGAGAATCAATCAAGATATGACCCAGACCATAAGATAGCATGATTCAGGGCATGAAACTAAGTCAAGACAAAAAGAAATGATTTACAGAATGATCCAGACTTGATCTAAAATCAAAGGTAAAATGCCCAGACTGAAATATTTATTGTCCAGATTTAATTTCAATTTAATCCAGACCAAAGTCCAGAATTAGTCCAGATCAGAGGGAAGATTTCCAGATCAATGGTTCATAATTAATTATTTGGTCCAATGATGGTCCATATCAGAAGATCAGACCATGGCCCAGTATTGGCTGAAATTAGAGGGACAAAATGTGCAGTCCAGCAAAGGCCGAGTTCAAAGGATTATAGCATATCAGGTGCGCATCCAGGATGGCCGAAATCAGAAGATCAGAGGGTCAGAAAGTGTGGTCCAGGGAAGGCCGAAATCAGAGGATCACAGCATAACAATTAGTATGGTCCAGATGTGGACTAGCGCATAAAGATCCAATGGTCCAGATTTAATCAGGAAATTTATACGGTGGAGAATTTAATTTATTTTGATCAAAGGATTAAAAAGATTTATTACAAAAATAAAGTGAGGTGTTGTGGAATTCAGGAGCTGTGGCGAGAAGGAACCAACAGATTTAATTGGCTAGTTATTTTGAAAGGAAATCTGAAGATATGTTTTTTATTTATATGAAGCCCAATTGGTCAAGTTATTTTTATAGAGAATCTAACAAGATTCAGCTCGAATTTAAGCATTGGAAGAGACCCAAATCTGCATCTATAAAAGGAGGCTCAATGCAGAATACTCATGAATTGAAAATCACAAAAAAGTCATACACTTCCAAAGCAACCACTCTCAAATTTTCATATAAGTCAATTGTGAGTTTCAGCTTTCAAGAAGCAAGTACTCGGTTATTTTCTTTCCACTGTGGCAAATCTAAGTTGTTGAAGTAGAGTCTACAATCTGAGGGAGTCAGTAGAGGTAGCAGGTTACTTGGCAATTAGATAGGCTTGTATCTAAGTTGTTGAAGTAGAGTCTACAAACTGAGGGATTTAGAAAGGGTAGCAAGGTACTTAGCAATTAGATTCATAGTGTTGTGAATTCTTCTACAATCTGGGGTGTCAGATTGGCTGAAGAACAAGAGTTGTTTTTCCTCAAAGAAGTCTAGGATTGTTAGACTATTTGAGAAGACTAACTTGGAGGGTCAGTAGCAAGGTTGTAATTCAAGGTTGAATTAGTGAAATCCTTCAAGGCAAAGGAACTGGACGTAGCCTCGTTAACGGTGAACCAGTATAAAATCTGTGAGTTTTTATTTTTATTTTTATCCGCTGCTAACTCTGTTTTAATTATACATCAAGTTTTGTTTTGAAAGTATTAAAACAGGAAAAGTATTCAAGTTAAGTCAAACACAATTCAACCCCCCTTCTCGTGTTTGCACCTTCAGCATTGGCCGATATCAGAGGATCACAACATATCAGTGTGCAAGTCCAAGTTGGCCGAAATCAGAAGATCAGAAAGTGTCGTCTAGGGTTAGCCGAAATCAGAGGATCACAGCAGATCACTGAAGTGACTAGAATATCACTAGAAGGGGGGTTGAATAGAGATATTTGATGTTTAAATATTTCTTTTAAGGTTTAAAGCTTTATCCTCTTCTAGAGGATGAAAGTAAGAAGTTGGAAATTCAGATTAAATGAAAAAACAAATTAATTGTAAAAGAGAGAGAGATTGGAGATTGACACACACAGCTTTATACTGGTTCACCCAAAAATGGGTTACGTCCAGTCCTCACACACTTGTGAGAATTCACTAAAAAACAGTCAACCTCTCACAGAGGTTAGTTACAACTTTTGTGTTCTTAAGCTTCACCAAGCTTACAATCTCTTCTCACGAATTTCAATTATTTCTAAGTGTAACTCACTTAGAAATTACAGTATAGTTTGAAGGTGTTTTTGATGTTTCTCTTAACTAGCACTTTCTAAAAGGATGTTTCAAGGATCTAATGTAATACAATAGAAAGTGTAGAGAGAGGATGAGAATGACTCTTGATAGCTGTTTTTCTTTTTCTTTTAATGCTGTATTGTTGTGTCACAAATGAAGAAGTGCACCATAGCTTTTATAGAGTAGTAAGAACGTCTAACAATGGGTCTTGATGCTTCATATCCGTTGGGCACAGTGATCAAAAAGTCAAGGTCTAGTATTCTGAATTACAGAAATGCCATCCAGCTGTCTTTTGTCTTGTTTGACTGCAGAAGGATGAGAATACAGTCCATCCTCGTATGGCAGATGCAAGCCTCCTGGAAGTCTGTGTCTTGGCTGTTCTTTTTCTTTCTCGTTCTCCAAGGCATGCCAGGTTCTATTTTAGGCTTTGTTTAGTATAACCTTTATGTGCAGGTGAAAAGGTAGAACCATTTTTATCATCAGCCTATGCATTAGAGCTAGAGGTCCATTCTTCTATATTCCATATATCTAAGTTCATCCTCTACCTTTCTTTTTATTCAGTTGACTTTTGTTTTTCTTTCAAACTTCAATACGGAATTGACTTTGCACATGGAAGGAAAGCAAAGTTAACGTGATTCTGAACATTTTGGCTAATAGTTGGTTCATCCTCTTCGAGGGTTCATCCTCTGGTCCATCCTCTCGTTTGAAAACTTGTTGACTTTACATAGTTTTTATCTCATTTTTGAAGAATAACCTGTTTTCTATTTTATAATACACTCAAGAGCACATATTAGTTTTAACAAGAATCATAATCATTTAATTTTGTTATCATTAAAACCATTTGAAAGAGATTTTGTCTCAACAATCACTTAGTATGGTCCAGATGTGGACGAGAGCAGAAGATCAAACGGTCCAGATTTAGTCAAAGTATTAAAAGGATTTGATACAAAAATAAATTGAAGTCTTGTGGGTACTTAGGAGCTATTGGCGGGAAGAAAGATTTGTTCCAGAATTAATTAAAGACAGGATTGACCCAAGTTATTTATGAAAGCAAATCTGGAACTAAAAATATATGTTTTTTATTTATATGAAACCTGATTGGCCAAGTTGTTTTTGCAAGAGAATCTAGCAAGATACAGCTCGAATTTCAGCTCGGAAGAGACCCGAATTCACATCTATAAAACGAGGCTCAAGATTGAAGACTTAACATCGAAAATCACAAAAGAGTCATACACTTCCAAAAGCAAACACTTGAGTTTTCAGTGAGGTTAATTGTGAGTTCCAGCTTTCCAGAAGCAAGCACTCGTGTTATTTTCTTTCCCTTGTGTTAGATCTAAGTTGTTGAAGTAGAGTCTACAATATGAGGGAGTCAGAAGGGGTAGCAGATTACTTGGCAATTAGATTCAAGGCGTTGTAATTCCTTCTACAATCTGGGGTTGTCAGATTGGTAGGAGAAGACTTGACTTAAGAAGTTAAGGTGTTGTATTCCTCAAAAGTCTAAGATTGTTAGACTGTTTGAGAAGACTGACTTGGAGGGTCAGTGGTATTGTTGTAATTCAAGGTTTTAAATTAGTGAAATCTTTCAAGGTGAAGGGACTGGACGTAGCCTCGTTAACGGTGAACCAGTATAAAATTCTGTGTTTTTATTTTTACTTTATATCCGCTGCTAACTTTGTTTTATTCATACATCAAGTTTTGTTATAAAACTGCAAAAACATAAAAAGTATTCAAGTTAGTCAAACACAATTCAACCCCCTTCTCGTGTTTGCACCTTCAAGAGTAACTGTCAAACTCAACACAATTCTAATCGATGACATTTTTACTACAGGTGAGAAATCTCATTAAAATCAACACCCTTTCTTTGACGAAAACCTTTCACCACTAATATGGCTTATATATAAGAGACTTTGAGTTACTTTCAAGTTTCACTATCTAGATCCACCTATTTTACAAAGCCCTTTTTCCTTTTGGCAACTTCACCAAATCATAAGTGTGATAGTCATGCAAGAATTTCATCTCATCGTGCATTGCTTCCAACCACTTTTGACTTTCTTCACTTTCCATGGCCTATCGAAAACAATCAGATTCCCTTTCATCCGTCAAATTCACAAACTCATAAAAAAACATACATTGTAGATGATTGTCTCTGCCTCTCTGACCTCATGAGTTGGGTTTGAGATGACTCAGAAGCATCCCTACGATTTTCATCACGTGACAATTTATGATCTTCACTTGTTAGAATATTTACCTCATTTCTAAGCTAATGATAATCAACACAATCATGTGGCTCATCATTCTAAACATTACCATTAGTAGTATCCAAATAAGGAACATATGACCGAACTAGATCACCATTAGCTAAGATGTTATCTCTCTCAGGTGCAGTCTTCTCCATCTTATCAATATCTTCAATAGTTTGGTCTTCCATGAACACTACATTGCGACTTCTGATAACCTTTTTGTCTATAAGATCATACAACTTGTAGCCAAATTCATCCTCACCATAACCAATGAAGATACACTACTTTGACTTTGCATCCAACTTGGATCTTTCATCCTTCGGAACATGCACAAAAGCCTTGCAACCAAAGACTCTCAAATGATGAATTAATCATACTTGACATTCTTGTCAAACAATACATTGTTTGGTACCTCACTATTCAAAGCGACAGTAGGAGAAAGATTAATAACATGCACTGCCGTGTACAGTGCCTCACACCAATAATGTTTTTGCAACTTAGCTTCAGAGAGCATTCATCTCACTCTCTCAACAATTGGTCGATTCATCCTATCTGCTAAACCATTCAGTTGAGGAGTTTTAGGAGGAGTCTTTTCATGTGATATACCCTATTGTTTGCAATAGACATCAAAGGGTTCACAATACTCACCACCGTTGTCAGTACGAACACATTTCAACTTCTTTCTTGTCTGCCTCTCAACCAAAGCATGAAATTATTTGAATTTCTCCAACACTTGGTCTTTTGTCTTCAAAACATAAACCCATAGTTTTCTAGAAAAGTCGTTAATAAAAGTAACAAAATAAAGTGCATCACTAAAATATTTTACCTTTAAAGGCCCACAAACGTGATAATGCACCAATTGAAGCAGCTCTAACTTTCTACAGGGAGAATGCGTTTTGAAGGATACTCTAATTTGTTTACCAATCATGCAGTGAAAAGATTTCTCCAAATCTACATTCTTCAATCTTGGAAGCACATCCTTTTTATCGAAACAATTTAACCTTTTTTCATTGATATGGCTAAGCCTTCGGTGCCACAAAGATGATTCCATATCCACGACATTCACACTATCTTTAGCAACCAAAACTTTTGTCCAATACAGTTTACTAATTTTCTCTTCTCTAGCCACAACCAAGTTACCATTACTGAGTTTCCACTTTCTAGAAGAAAAATGATTATCAAAACCACTTTCATTAGACATATGCACAAAGATCAAATTGAAGCGAACATCTGGAGCATGTTTGAGTTCTTTAAGCAACAATTGCATTCCCATGTTGGTTTGCAAGCATACATCACCAACACCAATTACCTTCTATACACCATCATTACCTTATTCCTAGGTGTAACATGTAGTGTTGCACCACTATCAATTATCCACATGCTCTCATCAGATACAAGATTAATTGACCCATAGTCACAGAGAATAACAAGATCATCTCTAGTAGCAATAGTAGCACAATCATCATCATGACCTATATGTTTCTGCTTACCCTTCTTGCATTTATTCTCTTTTTTCCGTAGAATACAATTCTTCTGTATGTGCCCTGTTTTATCACAATAATGACACTTCACATTTTTGTATCTAGACTTGGACTTGCTTCTGCTATATTCTCTACCACCCTTAGGTTCTTTTTTCTGACTTATCTCCCTATTTTCAGTGACAAGAACTTCAGGTTGAGATGAAAAACCTTATGCCTTCCTTCTATTCTCCTCATTCAAAACACCACCCTTAACCGTTTCCAAGAAACAACACCATTAGGAGCTGAACTTGTTATAGAAACCCAAAATGTCTCCCAATACTTTGGTAAAGATAACAGTAGAAATAGTCCCAAGAGATAATCATCAAACTTGATACCAATTCCAGACATTTGATCAAGGAGCTCCTGAAAATTCACTCAAATGGTCTGAAATATACGTTCCCTTTTTATACTTCAAACTTATGAAGCTATTCGGTAAGAACAATTTATTATTCCCAGATTTAGAAGCAAACAAAGTTTGTATCTTTTCCCACATAGTTTTTGCATTTGTCTTATTAGAAATATGATTATAAACATTATCTTCTACATATTGCCTAACAAAACCACATACATGTTGATGTTCAAAAATAGAAAGGTGCATTTTCTTCATAAATAACCAAATTTTCATCTTGCCCTTCTACAAGTGGTAATTTGTAACATTCAAGCATACCATCTTTATATTCATATTTGCCTCCAACCTTCAAGCAAGTCAAATAGCCCTTTAACCAAGAGCTCTAATACCACTCTGATGAGGAATAAACACATAAACATAATAACAAGTAATACGCATCAGATATAAAATTCCCCCAACTTGCACGAACCTGTGAGGAGTAACATCAAATATATAAGACAACAAATTAATCAAAATAAAAAAAGCATGAAAAACACTAATATTTTATAGTGAAAACCCCTTAATGTAAGGGTAAAAAACCACGGGTCGCCCAGACCAAAGAAATAGCTCAACTATAATCAAATATCCGTATAAGAGATTCTCAAAATGATACACAAGTTGTGCCTACAACCATCCAAATTAGCAAAGCACTAAAGCTTACAAACGAAAAGCAAGAAGAAGAAAAATACCCAAAAATGTGTTGCTGTGCGAGCACTATTCCTCCTTCTCTAGATGTCGTTTCGCCGATTTGACTGTTGAAAACAAAGACCTGAATGTTGCGAACCTGGTATCCAAAAATCAACCTGATCCAATCATCCAATAGTTAACGAATGCGCAATCAATTTTTTTTCTGAGACTAATTTGACAAAATCAGGAATAGAATTTACTCTTATCTTTTGGTGGCTGCCTTTTCTTTCAAAATAATGTATCTCTTACAACCTTAATCAGACTCATCTCCACTTAAATAAATGAGACACACGAGCTACAATATTTGGACATTTCTCCACATAGATAGGGAGCTCAATACCCAACATATTCGAACTAGACCAAGTTAGATCAGCTGACTTTGATACTCAAACAATGATTTGAGTAAATGGTTAGGAGGAGGGTGAGAGGTGAGATTGAATGAAAAATGTGTATATTTTTCGATGTTATATGCATTGTTTATACATGTGACATTGAATGTTGTAGATCCTTTGTCAAGAATGACACAATTCTTGACTGTTTGATTAGATATAACTGTAAGTCAAAAAATCCTACGACTTTTATAGTGGATCGTCAAATAGAGTCGGGGCGTGTAAATAAATAAACTCAGATTGAGCTTTGGGCAAGTCCAGAATACATGCAAACCAGTTTTTTTTATATAGAAAATATGTAAACTAGTAATTAAAAATTTAAACCGTTTATTTTGTGTTGAGAATCTGTAGATTGTACAAATAGCCCTTTAATTCTAGTTACCCGATGTTAGTAAAAAACTAAACTAAAAAAGATTTCAGCTGTACAACTAAATTGTAATTTATTACCTTTTTTTTTTGTGAAAATAAATTATAATTATCTATCTAAGCATGATAATAAAATTTTCATAAGCACGTGCTCAAGGTTTTGTGAAGGTCAATGACTAATAGACATGGGATCTCACTCAAGCATGTATATTGTCAGGTTAGGTCCGTCAGGATACAAATTCTGACTTTAAGTTTAAACAGAGAACTCAGAAATATATTCTCTGCGGAGGCTAGTGCACAAGGTCTTGGGAAGGTCAAAGATGGAATTTAGTGGGATTAGTCAAGTTTATTGAATAATTAAATTGCTTTTTCATACAGCATCATATGTACAAACTGCAACGTCCTTTATCACAATGGTTGTCAGAAAAAAGAAATATCAATACAAATTACCATCGTAATACTGATCTTCGGTAAAAACAATACTAAAGAGCATGTTATTTGAATTGCCATTTACTTCCCTCATATATTCCCCGGCCACAATTTGTCAGCGCTTTTTATTTGAATGATTTAATTAAAAAACACATTATTTAAAGCTAAAAAACTATGGGCCAATAAATAAAGTGATCCTGTGGAGTATAATAATATATTGACTTAATTGTAGTTTTAATTATTTATTTTAATTAATTAATGAAAATGATAATTTTATTTAAATATTTGATAGTTTTAATATGTTATTATAATTTTTTAACTAAAAAATGATAATATAACATGATTTAAATAATGTAGTATATGATACGATAATGTAGAATAATTAACACTCATGAAATTGCAATAAAATTATTTAAAAACTTAACTTTCAACTTCATAATTTTTTTAATTTTGTAATTCAATTAATGACATATAAATAATTAATGCATCTAAATGATTCTATATCGTAAAATTGTATGTGATATCATTTAAAATAAGAAATCAATTCCTAAATTAATAAAAATAGAGAAATCAAACCTACAATTAAATCTAATACATTATTACACAAAAATATATTATTTCTATCCCCTCTTACATCACATGTTTATGGAAATGATTTTTTCTTAATTTTATTTGGCAGATAAATTGGCACCTACATCAACAAATCAATGAAAAATATTACCCTTGTTTGTTAACTTGTTCGTTGATGAAAATGTGAGATAAAAGTTTAACTTATCATATATATTTTGGATGAAGATGTAAGGAGAAAAGGTATTTATGTGATTACTTTTAGTGTAATGTAATTATCTACTCTTAAATTAAGTCTCTCCCTCCAATTTCACATGAATTGATTTTAGATTTTATATTGAATCTAACTCATTCTTATAAAATTGGTTTGTAAAATAAGAGAGTGTCACTCTTTATAAACTATTATAGAGTTTCTTCTCTTCTACGTGCCACTTAAGTTTTTCCTAGTAATTGAAATCCTTTTTATTTATTCTATTCTGTGTTTCATTTTTTGAAAAATTATTGTTTTGGATTGGGCAAGACTCAATTCGTCAATAATAATCGATCAAGATTTCTTGTGACATCTGTAAGAATATTTCTCCCTAACGACCTTAATTCTACAAGGTAGATGAATCACAAGACAAAAATAACGATATAATATATGTCGAGAATATAAGTGTTATTTCTTTTATAATGGTTAAACAACGCTATAAATACGACTATCTCCACACCATCAATGTACACACAATCTTTCCGTCACCTCCATTTATATATAATCTTATGTTGACCTAAGTGTTGGAGTACTTACATGTACCACCATCACTACCTCAAAGATAAAGTGATGTCTTCCAATCTACATTTTAACCATCTTTCTTGACCGACTTGGATCAATTATATCTCACGCCGACTACAAATTTGCACAAACTTTTCAAGAGAGTAAGGTAGTCGGTCTAATATTTATTGAGACCAATGATAAATATTAAAATGATTTTTTTTTAAAACTTGTGATATTATTACAGTAAAATTATTGATTTGTGTTTAAATTGTAATTATTAAAGTAAATATAATCAATTTTATTTAATATTTTTTAATTAATTTAAAAGTATCAATTTCCTCTTTGTTGAGACAACATTAATATTAAATAAGATTTTATTAATTTTAATTTTAAAATAGTAGAATACGAAACTTTTATATTAAATAAAAAAAATTACTTTGAAAAACATATCACAGAAAAATAAATGTTTTCCTAACACATACTTTAAAACAAATACAGCACATTTACATAGTTTTTAAATTTTAAATTCATTTTTTTTATCTTGTGCTTTCAGCTCGATATTGATATCCTCACTCAATTGTTAGAAATTGTGTGTTATTTGGACAATTACAATTATTAGTGTTTTCCCTAAAGACAAATATTCATTAATTGACCTACTTTTAGTTTAGCAAACCAAATTATTAAATTGATATGAATGATATATAAGGTTAAAACTCTTCCCGTCACTACATTTTAACTTCAAATTCAATTTCCTATAAAATATATAAATAATACTAAATGATTTTTATTTATTATAGTAGATTTTTTCTTAGCAAATTTATTTTTTATATAAAGGTTCAATAGATCTTATAATTATCTCTATTGAGACATTATCTTTTCATACTAAATTTTTGTCATTAAAAAAAAACCATTTAATTATATTTATCAAAAGTTATTTTTAAAAATTTAATCTACATAGATTAAATTAAATTTGTAATAAAAGCATAAAAAGTAAGGTAAACAAAAATCGATAATATATATTTTAGGTTGTAAATCTTTAAATTAACAAATGCCTTAAAATGTTAGATTCTTCCATAAAAAACGTGGACATTTTCTAGTTATTATGACTGATGCTTTTTTCTTTCAAATAAAAAATAATTGATGTTCATCCTGATTTTGCTTCTGGACCCTCAAAACTAGACTTCGAGAGTTATTTTACATTGGGATTAGACAATCATTCAACTTATTTTTTCTTCTCTTGAACTTAAAAAAGCCGAAAAACGAAAGGTAATTATTATTTTTGACAAAAAACATAAACGAAACGATTTTTGGAGGGTCTGTGTATTGTACGAATGCCATCGTATTTATAAGTATAAACTATACGTAGATAACGTCGTATTCAAAGGGTAGATACTACTAGTGCTACCTTTTGATGAGTGGGAACGACCGCAGTGAATCAGTACCCCGTCGTCACGAGATGGTCGTAGCGGTTTTGAAACTAAACGCAGAGCGAATATCAAAGGTACGGTATTCCATCTTTACGTCTCTTCTCTACTATCAATCAATAGTACGATCATAGCTTCGAAAATGAATGCATTTGCTTTTTTCGTGAATGAGTTCACACATATTACATAGATTAATATTTTGAATACTATGTTTAATTATTTTTCTTATCTGGTAACCAAGTTAAAATTGACATATTTGTTCTTTTATTATTATCATCTAATCAGAATCATAATAAATCTAGCTGATACTAAGGGTTGTTAGATTTATGATGAATGTATATGTGAATTTTTTTCTATCATATGGCACAAACTTTAAGCAATCTGCAAGATTCTTTTCCTTTGGTAGATTGGGTTTAGCATAAAAAAAAAGTTTGCTTATGCCATGCTGCAAATTTAAAGTGCATTTTCCATGGCAACAAGATGTTGCCACACCAAATATTGACTTGTGTAATAGGACTGTTCTTATTATGATGAAGCGGTTTGCAACCTTCGTAATGAATCAATGATGCTCAGTTTTTAGTTGAAGATTAGAGAAAATTTAGTTTGAGGATGTGTTCAGTTCTGTTTTCTTTGTTGAAACTTTTGTTTGTTATCAATTCACTATTAACAGATTTTGAATGTACAAATCTGATTTATTTTCCTCTTCCTTTCTTGATTGCAGAATCTTTTACGGTTTTTAATGAAATTGTTCATTTTTCTTCTGGTACAAAATGGTTTTTGTGAACATCATAAGGAAGGTGTATTCGTGACCCGATGCTCCTAATTCAACCATGAAGCGTTAATTTTTATATCAACCATGATGAATTATCACATGATCTTTTCTGTGATAATCACATATCCAACAGAAAATATACTGTATTGAACTTCATTTCAAAAAATTTACCCATATGACATGTGCCTCTGCACATGTCTCCAGTGTTATTGGAGGATGATGGGAAGTCACTTGTTTCAATATGTTCTTCATCTTGTTAATACCTTGATGGTCGGTACAACCAGCAAGTTAAAATTTTGTTCTAACAAAATCATTATTCCGTTCATTTTAACTTGTTTTGAAGTAGATTTAAATTTGATATTTTCATGGAAAGGAATTTGTTTTGTATGTTAATATGTTCAATTAAACTAGCCGTGCATGCGTGCGTTGGGAGCAGGATAGTTAAAAATGGTTTGAAGTTTATCTTTTTGTTCTTTTCCTTTCTGAAACAGGATGCAGCTTTTGTTATTGATGGCTGTGCTCTTGAGATTGCACTACCACAAAGCTTTTACTGAACTGGCAATAATGTCAAGGACTGCTATATGCTATCGTATGACACCATCACAAAAAGCACAGGTATATTATAGTACAACTTTATCTGCATGTAATCGCGATTGTTTCAATATGTAATTTTTTTTTATTCATTCTTTCTCCCCTTTTCAAACTCCAGCATGTTGGTTTGTACTGTCTTTCTTGATTCCTTTTTTTTTACTTTTATTTTATCAGCAAAGTAAGGGGAAGAAAAGAAGGATATCTTACAACTTCCTCAAAGTAACTAGGTTAGAAGTGAAAAGTAGATTTCGAAAGTGAATGTTTGTAATTGATAGCTAAAATTGACTGCTTTCTGCTGTTAGCATAAATTAATAATTGAAATTTCCTATTCAATTTTATGTTTGTATTATTTACTTTCATTACATCCTTATTACAATTTATAAGTTACAAGATGATATTTCTTATACAGAATCGCCATTACCAATCAAACCTCTTATAATATGTACAAATAGTTCTGTTTTATTTCTTATCTCAAGTCTCCACCGTCTTGAATACAAAATACTGCCATTTAGTACTGCCTTTGATTCAATTCACCAGAAAAATTATGCTAGTTTGCTTTGCCACTATTTGTCACAGTTTGTGCAGAACTTAAAATTGTGTGATTTTAGAACATTAGCATTTAGCGATGGTGGGAATGATGTCAGGATGATGCAACAAGCTGACATAAGTGTTGGCATTAGTGGTAAAGATTTGACCCAACAGTGTTTTTAAGCTTAATCTTTTTATGGCGATTGTAAATTATAGGAGGCAAATATGCTGTTTGCATTCTATTATATGCAGATGACTGTAACATTTCATCTTAGGTATGGATTTTTTTCATCTTAATTTTCAGAGTTTAGGTTCTTGAAAAGATTAATTCTTGTTCATGGACGGCATTCTTACAACGGCACAGCATTCTTTCTATCACTACTCATTCTATAAGTCCCTACTCGTATCTTTCATCGAGTTTCTGCGCAATGATCACCTTCATTTTGTAATTGTATTACATATGTCTTATATTTAAGCAATAAAATATCTTGAAAATAGTCCCCCCCAACAATGGACTATATAAAAGCCATCCCAAAAAGAGCCCAGGAAAAAAATTAGTAATAAAAAAAGGATAAATCGGGACTGTTTTGTTCTCTTGTTTCTTTTTCCTTTTGTGGTTGTTCTTACTGCATTTCAATTTCTTTTTTCTGTTCTCAACATTTTGAGGCACTAACATTTGCATTTTTAGTTTTTCATTTGTTTCAGGTGTCTTCGCAATCAGCCTCTACAGTTCTGTTAGCTTGATGGCTTATAATGTTTTGTACATTAGTGTTTCTGTTTTATCCAGTGTGCTCGACAAAGATCTTAGTGAGGAATCCGTGATGGAGCATCCACAAATTTTATTTTACTGCCAAGTCGGGAGGTTTGACTTTAAGTTGCCAATTGACTTGCTTTTTAAATGCTTCAAATTCTTCTATATTTTGGGTAATAATTATTGTTTCAGTTCAACTGAGAAAGAATTGCATTTTGGTTTGGTACCCAATTTTTTTAAGAGAGTAATCAAATTTTATTTTGACTGAAACTTTCTATAGAAAGTAAAAGGCAAAATACTTTTATATTTTATTACTACAGTACTAAGCTGGTTATATAGAAAAAAATTACATTAGTAATACTGAGTAATAATGACAAAATAATAAAATAAAAATAAACAGAATAATATAAAATAAAAGAGAATTAAATATGATTTTTCTTGATTCTTCAACACCCCATCTCAAGTTGGTGCATAGATATCTGTCATACCCAATTTGGTTTAAGTCGCTCAAAATTGGATTTTGCCAAACCTTTTGTCAAGATATCAGCAGTTTGCTGATTGAAAGTCACAAATGGAAGACATATAATTCCAGTATCAATTTTTTCTTTTATGAAATAGCGGTCAATCTCAATGTGCTTAGTTCTATCATGTTGTACAGGGTTGTGAACTATACTTATTGCTGCTTTGCTATCACAGAACAATTTTAAGGGTGTGTCAACTTTCATTTTCAGTTTGTCCAATAGTTTACGAATCCACAAAAGTTAACAGATTCCTTGAGCCATTGCTCTGAATTCGGCTTTTGCACTGCTTCGAGCAACAACCCCTTGTTTCTTACTTCTCCAAGTGACTAAATTTTCCCAAACATAGGCACAATATCCAGTAGTGGATTTTCTATCAGTAATTGATCCTACCCAATCAACATATGTAAATATAGAGATTTCTCTGTCATTAGTTTTCTTGAAGTACAAACCCTTTTCAGGATTGGATTTCAAGTACCTTAAGATCCGATAAACTGCCTCCAAGTGTTCTTCATAGGGACAATGCATGAATTGGCTTACAACACTCACAGAGAAAGCGATGTCAGGTCTAGTGTGGGCTAGATAAATAAGTTTGTCAACCAACCTCTGGTATCTTCCAATCTCAACAAGAACACTGCCTTTCTCCCAAAGTTGAGCATTTAATTCCATAAGAGTATCTGCTGGTCTACACCCACTTATCCCAGTTCCTTCCTAGAGATCTAGGATGTATTTCCTTTGAGAAACAATAATTCCCTTCTTTGAACGAGCAACTTCCATACCAAGAAAATATTTAAGTGCGCCTAAATCTTTGATCTCAAATTCTTTTGTCAAAGCCAGGTGGACTATCCATGTATACTTCCTCCTCCAAATCACCATTCAGGAAAGCATTTTTTACATCAAGTTGGTTAAGAGACCAATCTAAATTCATTGCCAAGGACAAGAGAACTCTAATAGTGTTTAATTTGGCAACAGGAACAAAAGTCTCTAAGTAATCAATGCCATATGTCTGAGTAAACCCTTTAGCAACCAAGCGTGCCTTGTATCTTTCAACTGTGTTATCAGAATTATATTTCACAGTAAATACCCATTTACAGCTAACAGTATTCTTTCCTGTAGGTAACGTCATGACTCTCCAAGTTTGATTCTTTTTAAGAGCTCTCATCTCCTCAAGAACAGCTTCCTTCCACTTTGGAATGTTTAGAGCCTCCTGTATATTTTTTGGAATTTCTACAGCAAACAACTTAGAGGTAAATGCAGCAAATGAAGAAGACAATTTTGAGTATGACACATAATTAGACAAAGGATATTTAGTGCATGATCTAACAAGTTTTCTAATTACAATAGGAAGGTCTATATCAGGATACTCGACATGTCTCTTAAGAACAAAAGCAGACTTACCTGTATCAAGATGATGTGTTGGATTATCTATTGGTTTGGAATCTTGGAAGGTTCGGAGAATGGGTCCTTCATTTCTCTATTTATGGTTTCTTCTTTCAAAGACATTTCCCTTCCAAGTAGGGTCAGTGGTAGTAAACATACTTTGTGTCTCTTTATCTGAGTCATTATGTTGTGGCATTTCAGGTGGTCCTTCATTATTATTGAGATCAAGAATTTGATCATTGTAATTTTGATTTGAAATTGTCGCCCCGGAATCTGTCGAAACCTCATTCATAAGTGGATTGAGTTCCAATATGGATTCTTGGGCATTTTCTTTTGGTACATCAATATAAGTCTTAGAATTTTGTGACAACTCACTTAATGTAATGATGTTTTCAAAAGTAAAAGATGAATCTTCCCTAAAATTTCCTCCCTGAAGATGAATGTCAGTAAAAAATGGTTCATTTTCAACAAAAGTAACATCCATAGTTACAAAAATTCTTTTTGATTTTGGTTCAAAACACCGATACCCCTTTTGAGTTAGAGAGTAACCGATAAACACACATTTTATTGCTCGTGGCTCGAGTTTGTCAAGTTGTTTATGTTCATGAACAAAAGTAGTGCAACCAAAAACTTTTAGTGGCAAATCAGCAGAGACACTAGTCAAAGGAAAATAATTTCGAAAAACATCAAGAGGGGTATGAAAATTTAATATTTTAGATGACATTCAATTAATTAAATATGATGCAGTTAAAACAGCTTCACCCCACAAATATTCTGGAACCTTATTTGCAAATAGTAAAGCTCTAGCAACCTCAAGAAGATGTCTATTCTTTCTCTCTGCAATTTCATTTTGTTGGGGTGTATTAACACAAGAATTTTGATGAACAACCCTATTTGCAAGAAAAAAATCGGACAAAAGTATATTAAAATATTCTTTACAGTTGTCACTTCTGATGACTTGAATATTTGTTTGGTATTGAGTATGCACCATTTTAAAGAAATTTTTGACAACTTGTCCAACTTCCGATTTTTCTTTCAATAGATAAACCCAACAAATTCTAGTATGATCATAAATAAAAGTTATAAACCATTTTTTATTAGAAAAGGTGTTTATTCTATTAGGAACCCAAACATCACTATGAATAATTGCAAACGGTTTTGATTGTTTATATGGTTGTGTAGAAAAAGAAGAACGATGATATTTAGCAAATTCACAAGTTTCACAATGAAATAAAGACGGATCCTTCTTAGAAAATAATTTAGGAAACAAATGTTTCAAATACGGAAAACTAGGATGTCCTAACCGTAAATGTCATAACATAATATCACAATTATTAGAAGAAACAAAAATAGATTCAAAGCAGGTACTCGTTTTTTGTTGGTCTTTGAAGTCGAATCCATCGTCAAGATAATAGAGTCCTCCACTCTCCTTAGCATTGCCAATCATCTTTCCCGTGCTCAAATCCTTAAAATTGCAATGAGAATGAAAGAAATTAGCTTGACAATTTATATCCTTTGTTAATTTAGTAATGGATAACAAATTACATGAAAAATTGGGAACATGTAAGACATCTTTTAAAGTTAACACAAGTGATAGAATAACAAAACCTTTCCCTGCAATGGCTGAAAGAGAGCCATCTGCAATTTTAATTTTGTGGTTACCTGCACAAGGACTATAAGAAGAAAACAGACTCGACTCCCCAGTCATATGATCAGTAGCACCAGAATCGATAATCCAAGTATGGCTGAGAGTGACACTAAGTAGAGCAGTATTTGGAAAATTACCTCTCTGAGCAATAGCAAGAAGAAGTTTGAGACTCAAGGAGTTCCTTGGTGAAAGGTGTAACACCCTAAATGTTATATAAATTATTTTATTAACTACATAGGATTCTAAATAGTTAATTTGATGTTAAAATTATTTTAAAATATATGTTGATAAAGTTCGTGACTAATTTTCGTTATATGAATGTTTTCTATAATGTGTTAATTTGATACATATTATATTAAGTGAGTGATATAAATAATAAATATTTTATTTTATTATTTTATATATTTTTTTAAAAATAATAGTATTTTAGTGTAATATTTTAACAAACAAGATTTTATGCGATTTTACGTTTATATACGCGTAATCAATTAATGTAATATTTTTCTGTGCGTTTGGCTGATGTTAAGTATGCACGTAGTTATATTTTAATTATTTATAACTATTTTCTATTTTTAGTTATTTATTTTATAAATAATTATCTTGGAATAATAGTGATATTGTGTTTAATGACTTTTATTTTTATATATAATAGTTGTTATGACATTGTGATTTTATATATATTTATTATGATTTAGTAATTAATATAAAGTTTTGATGTTATATTTATTTATTTTATAATTTTGACTATTCTCTGATGATGGTAATATTTTAATTTGAGTATTTAAAAAAATAATTATTATTACAGTGATTATTTAGAATATGAGAATTTTGGTTATTAATGTATTTTAAAAGATTAATTACTTTAGTTATTTTATATAATATTAGTTTTGAAATATTATTAATATTTTAGAAATTAAATTGTGTTTAAAAAAAATATATATTAATAAAAATTAGTTTTGGTAATTGTTGGTTTTATTTTAAAAATAAAAATAAAAGAAATGAGTAAAGTGTGTTTTATGGGTTAACCCCAACTAAAATCTAATTAATAATAATGAAATAATAATAATAATAATGAAAAAAAAAGGAAAAAGAGAACAAAAGGACCATTATAGTGGGTGTCGTGCAAAACCAAGATCACATTTGTGATCGTTGTGATCTTGTCTTTCATTCTCAACCTGAATCACAAATTGAAACGCCTTATTACTCTTTGTCAAAAATCACACATCCACCTTTTGATCAAGATTCCAGCCACCACGACTATCACCAACGAAAACCGAGATCATATTTGGACTCCACGAAACACCCTCTTTCATTACCTATGCTTGAAATTGTCAACAGTTATACTTCAAAAAATAGGTTTTCACCCTCGTCGCAGCTGTGTTGTCGAGTTCCGACCAACACGTTCATCGTCCTAAAAAACTGATAGCATTTTTGGATTCCTCTCGTCGAAACCTTCAAGAAGCACTACTTATTTGTGTGTTTCGGTGAAGTTGACGCCATACCTTGTCGGCGCTCCAGCACGTCGGTGATACATTTTCTAATAACATGTTTCACGACATTTTGAATATGTTTCTTCGCCTAATATTTTTATTAATTATGTAACACTGATTTTTATGTCTCGCGTAAATTATCAGCCGTGTTTCATTGACTCTGCAAATTCGTCAATGCTTTTGGACTTGTTCATTGCGTGTTGTCGACATCTCGTGGTTGCTGAAAATCATTTTGGTCCTTATATCTTATGAAAGCGTCAGATTAATGTATGGGGTGAGAGTGAGTTCGAATTCATGAGTATAAATTAAGTGAGATGAACGGGAAAACCGTATTTCCCCATAATTCATTTGAGGCTCGCTACGTACGGCTGAAGCCTTTTGAGTAATAATTGACTAATGAGAAAACTTGAATTTGGTGAGGTTAAAATAGAGTTAGAAACTTTTATAGGGTGTTGTTTGATTTGATTTTGAAGATCATGTGGTAGTTGAATTATCGTAAAATTGTGTATTTGACGTATTCTGTATTTTGTTTATATCCTCCCTTTATATTGTTATATGATATAAAATGTGACGACCTGTAATTATTTGCATTGCAATTGACATGGTGGTGTGTGAATGACCTAGTATTATTATCTGTGAGTGAAAATCCTACATTGTTGAAGCTTGTGTATTATGATGATAAATTATGAATGTCATATATGACTATGGAAATGTGCATTGATGATCTATACTTATTGATTTATGATGTTACCACCTTGATGAATATCATGAGATGCATACTGTGTTTAATTGAATAGTGATGAATTCGACTTGTGCCAATGATGGTTCTCTTAATGAAGTGAGTAGCCTAGGCCAACAAGGGGAGAATCTGGATGTTATTTGTTTGAAGTGAGGATTATTTTTTCATCATATAGGTAGGGCCTGACAAGACAAGCCTAGTGATTTTGGGGAAGTACAATTGAATGAGTCTGATCGTGGCGGTCTGCTATTGAGCCTTAAAGCAAGATTCTTAGACCTTGGAGGTCTTCGGTGGGGAATTCCTAAGTGACTTGGAGGTAGCACTCCAAATGTCGGGAGCTACCACGCAACACACGTTTACGTCGACTGTCGCGTATATGTGTCTCGGGTTGAGTTGAGGGGATCTATTAGGACATGACCAATTTGAATTGTTCGTCCACTTGCGTGGTGGCATAGTATCAAGCCTCCTAACCAAGTACTTTAGAGTTAGAATGGTACCAAAGAAAGAGGAGTCTAGAGTATAAGTGCATGCATAACATTACTTGATTTGTGTGTTGATTTACTTGACGTTGTGGATTGTATCAATGTTTTACCTTGATTATTATTGTTAATTGTGTTGAAATGATACGGTGTTTAACTAATGTTTTACGTGTTCTTCTCAATTATTTTATACTATTACATGTTTTCGAAGCTCACCTCTCGTTGCTTGTGTTTGGGGCTTGCGAGAGTGCAGTTATTTCAGGTTATCGGTTGCTAATCCATGCTCTAATAGGTGATACTGAGTGGGAGTAGTTTGTTGTGTTTTGTTGAGTTATAAACTAGTTTTTGTTTTGTAAACTCTATCGATCAATTGTGTTATAATCGACCTTTTATTCGAAGATAAAAATTAATTGTGTCTAAGTTTTGAACACGTTTTTATGTCAGAAATATTTGTTTAATAAACCTCAACTATATTCGATGTTAAAGGATTTTTAATTAAGAATTTTTATGCAAACGTCTTTTGTAAGTGTGAGTGTGACGTCCTGAGCCTTATATTTTAAAAGAAATTTTTTTACTCTATTTTGAGACCGCTGCGAATCTCTTTCAAAATTAGTGCATTTTAATTTTTATTTCAATTTGGGTTTAGGGTGTCACAAAAGGAGATGGGCTTGAAGGAGACTACGTTTCTTGATCAGAGGTACTAGCTTGGAGGGCATGACCTTCGTTTCCTCCTTTTTTTCTTCCAATTTAAAGGTTTTCCATGAAGCTTCCAACATGTATCACGTGTGTGCCATGGACGTTTGCAATGTTCACACCATGGTTTCTTACCATCTCTCTTCCCATCTTCATTCTTAGTGACTAGGGCAGAGTTTTCGACCTCAACAACAGAAGGTGACTTACCCATCATAATACTTTGTCTCGCCTCTTCTCTTCTAACTTCTGAAAACGCTTCTCGAAGTGATGGCAATGGAATCTTTCTCAATATTCTGCCTCAGACTTCATCAAGCCGCTAATTTAGCCTAACCAAGAACATGAATACTCGGTCGTTCTCCTGTCTCTTAAGAAATAAGACACTGTCCTCACAGCACTTCCAATGATCATCATAGCAGAGATCCAATTCTTGCCATAGTGTCATCAACTCATTATAATAGGTGGTGACATCTCTATCTCCTTGTTTGACATGCCACAATCGTGATTTGAGATCGAAAATTTGAGAAGAATTCTGAATATCAGAATGTTTCTTTGACAGCCTCCCAAACTTTTAGGCAAAAACATAAAAGGTTTTCTAATCACTGATTCCATATTACTAAGCAACCAAGCAACAATGACAGAGTTCTCAGATTTTCAAAACTTGTAATTTGGATTAGTTGTGGCAGGCATTTGCACCTCTCCTGTGAGGAAACCATATTTTCCCTTACCGTCTAGTATTAATCTTGCGGTTTGGGACCATTCGACATAATTTTTTCCATTGAGTTTCTGGATTTCAACCTTGAAGGCGTTAGAAGTACCCTCATGGCCAAAAAAATTGGAAAAATCATTTTTAGATAAATCATTCCTGCTGCCACTATCGCTTGGACCGCCGCCATTGCCTAAACCAATACTGACAACATTGTTGACTACTTCTGATCTTTCACCCAAACCATCTGCTGCCGCCGCTACCCATAAGGGCTGCCTTCCATTGGGGTCATTAGCTCTTGGTTAGAGCGTGTGGCTGTTAACCACAAGGTTACAGAACCCTAACCAAGAGCTCTGATACCATGTAGAAAGTAAAAGGCAAAATACTTTCATATTTTATTACTACAACCCTAAGTTGTTTGTATAGAAAAAAATTACAATAGTAATAACTGAATAATAATGACAAAATCATAAAATAAAAATAAAATTAAACAGAATACTATAAAATAAAAGAGAATCAAATATGATTTTTTTTTATTCCTCAACACTTTCCAACAAACCAAAGTGGAAAACATTTGTTTAATTTGAAAATTTAACTACATTGGTACTCATTAAATTGACTATACATATTCTAAATCCTAGTACATTTGCTGGATGGTTTGGGCGATCTCTCTTCCATGCAAGTGTTGATAGTGAGAATAATTTGGTAAAGAGATTGATAATAACCAATTATCAATCATCATTGACAATAAGAGTTTCTAAGATAATGCGTTCAGAGGAATCCTACCATCGTGAACTATCTAAACTCTAGTTATTTAGTTTTAGGGAATTTTTATGACGGGTATTGTCTGTAATTTGCAGGCAATAGTTGTATTTCAAATAAGCATACACGCCTATGCCTATGAGAAAAGTGAAATGGAGGAGGTTTTAATGGTTGCACTTTCTAGTTGTATATGGTTGCAGGCTTTTGTAGTTACAATGGAAACCAAGTAAGCTTTAATTTCAGTAGTTGTACTTACTATTACCTGCCCAAATTTGACATGGTTCTGCTTCTTCAGGTTTTGGGTGCATTTTCTATTAATATCATAGTAAAGAACTTGTTGTAAATGTTAGTTGCTTCTTCAGCTTTTTTTTTAATGGTAAATCTTAGTTGTTAAATTGTTATTTTGTTGGTAAATGGATTTAAACTCATGACCTCCATATCATTCTAAAGCTCCAATTCTTATGTCAGTCCCACTAAGCCACATTATCACATATAAGGAACTTAGTTAAACTTACAGTTCCTGCCATCAATGTGGGAGTGCGGTGTTTGCTTGATTTGCAAACATCATTTGGTTTGTTGGGAAATTTTTAAGAATCGTTTTGGTTTAATTGCCTCCATCAGCTTAGAGAAGTTTTTTTGCTTCGATTGGCTCACTGATGTTTGATGCCTGCTAGCAATTTGGGTTAATTTGTTTACCTTCTATGCCATCATTTGGATCTTCAGCGCTCTTCCTTTGTCAGGGATGTATACAATTATGTTTCGGCTTTGTCCACAACTATTCTATTGGATAACTATTTTTGTAAGTACCACCTTTGCATTTTTTTTCTCATATGGAAAATTCCTTACTTTTTCACCTCTTACGATGAATAGCTCTCTTGATGTGGGTGGACCAATGCACAAAGGTAAGGTAGCCTTGCAATCTGGTGGTCATGGTTTCTTATTCGCAGAAACAGACTCTTTGTTTTTTTGGGGGATGGTTGGGGGGTAAGATTACATATATCCAACCCTTCTCACTGCCAATTAGTAGGAGCCTACTGCACCACCCAAACCTTAGGTTTCGTTTGGTTGGAGGAGAGGAAATATTTAGAAAATTATGTATTTGATTCAATTTTTAAGAAGGGAAGCGAGTAAAATCCCTCCTATTCTTATTTTTACTCTCTCTCCGTTTTAGGGAGATTTAGAGGGAAAGAGGTCAAAATAACTTAAAAACTACTTAAAATTCTTCTCCTCTCCTCTGTGAACCAAACATACCCTTATGAATAGCTCATCTTATAGAAAGCTGAACATCCGCCATTTCCCTAGTATCCTCTCATGTCTTACTGCAGAAGATTCAACATTCTGGTGTTGTCTAAGGTGGGTATGGTCTATAATAGACCCTCGGTGATTGATCATTGCATGTCACTTTGTTCTTTTTTGTAGGGTTACGTGTAGCCCACGGAACCCCTTAGCAGTAGCCTACTCCCACCTTTTCTTTTTGTTTAAATTTGTATACATTGCATCAGCTATATTTTGATAGAAACTTTAGTTTTCATACAGCTCATAGTTGCATGCTGAACGACTAGGGGGGGACCAATTTTGTTTCTCAGCACCATTGAGCCTTAGCCTAGATCTATAGAGAAACATGTTTCTCCCACATTAATTACACAACCCAAAAACATAACCGTTGTAAATGAACCTTTCTTAGCAGATTCTCTTGGAGCAGGAACACCATTTGATTTTTTTTCAGCCTCAGTCAAGATTATTGCTATCTAATTACTGAAAACAAGGACAAGTGATTCAACAACAGTTGGAAGAGCATTATGTGCCGTAGTTTAGTTGTGTATATATCCCTTTTGATCTATATCAACAAATTGAATTTATAATTTTCCCCTGTATAATGGATAATGGTCTCCAGTAGGTTTTGATCTAGTAAATGTACATTTAATTGTTTTGGAAGCAGATTATCTCCATCATAGATCCTGGCCATTAGATTATAAGAAAAGAAAACAAGTCATTAGACTTGGAAGATAAACACAATATCAAACTATTTAGTAGGCAATTCAGTTGATGAAGTGAAAGATGCTGAATGTGTTTTACTTCTAATCAATGGGTCACTTGTTTTCTAACGTTTGCCGATAAAAAAACATGATATTAAACTTATAAAATCACACTTGATGAACTTATTGAAATTCTTAGTATTAACAAGTGTGAATTTCATGCTAAAGTAGTACTACTCTGGTGGCAAAGATATGTAAAAATAAATTAAAGAAAATTGATGTATTTGATCCAAAATTTATTAAATATTTCAATTTTCTTTAACTATACTTTTGCTTATAGTAGTATTTGAGAGACTAGACGAAGTATTTTTCAACTAGCAGGCCTAGGTCTATGTACCATTCTCCATTAAAAAGTGGGGTTATGCTCCAATTATAGAATTGAAGAGTAATAGAGTTGAGGTCTTTAAAAGAGTATGAAATTTATGCACCGCATGGCTGATAGCAACACTATTAAATCTTGGAAAATGACATCTAAAATCCGCATGACAGTTTTATTCTATTGTAGGTTTTAAAACATGGTAATTCGTACAATAATGTGAACATTCAAATTCGGTAAATAAACACAAATTTAGTTACCATTTGAATGGTATGGAAGGAATGAGACAACTTTTTAATAATTGGTTAATATAATAAATATTACTCAGAACAACCCTTGTCATAACTCAACCACAAAATGTAAGAAAACTTTATCATTGATTGAAAGGAGTGCATGAACACTGAGAGAATGTATATGCATGCATCATTTAGTCTATGACAAAGAAATTATGTACCCATTCCTAAGTGTCGGTAGTGTCATATATTCACTTAGGTCAAGAAAATGAGTAACAAAACATGAGTATGGGCTTCTTGTCCCACCAAAGTTGCTGTTTTATTGATCTTCTACGAACAAATATGACATAGGGACACAAAGGTGAAGATAGAGGGGACCTCAAAATACCCCAAAATATGTCAACTTTAGCATGGGTTGCTCCCCCATTCCCACACCATTATGTGTGATTTTATGGCAATCACTACAACGCACCTAGCGAACAAAGTACCATAGTAGTGTACTACCTTACCAAACCAACAAATTAACAACCATACCAAAATACTTACTTCCATACACATCTTTATGGGTCATTTCTTCACTGCCTTAGCTGTCTTTCAGATAAGTTTGCTTCCTAGGAAACAAATCTTACGCTATCAAAGAATGGTGCGTTATCCCACTTTACTCTATAATGCCTACTTTCCTTTAATCAAAGAGTCATGGATCGCAACACGATTCTGTATTAATTAATAGCCCTTACCCGTTTTGGATCTAAATCCAATTAAACAGGTATTAATTTCTGAAAATTGAAACACATATTATATTGGTAACCACTTCAAATTTTCTTGGATACCGTACATCATCATATCAGGTTTTGGTTTTAAGTAAAGAAATGGCCTTTTAATCTTTACTGCATTGTTCATTCGAGAAATTTACATTTGGTCAAATCCTAACTAATTGGCACGCAAATAGTTTGTTTAATTATCTAGGAAAATAAAAACTAAACGGAATATACTGCATTGGTCATTGAAAAATTATAATGCTATAGATTAATTAATCGAAACCCAATTTAGATTATTGAAAGCTAAAATGGAACAAATACAATACAACCATCTTGGTTACATAATAAATAGGTACGCAAGGTCCCCTCCCCACATGGCCATGTCAGATATTAATATGTTTAGTACATATGATTATTGATTTAATTAATTTATATACATAAATGTTTTTTAAACATATTCACCTTATAGAAATTAATTGTACCGGATTTCGTTTACTGGAGTAGGGAGTGCCAACATTTAGCTAGCTCTTAAAATTTTACAACCAAATAGTCTTGTTCTACTTAATCACCTTTAAACATCATTAGTTATTTATATATTTACAACAAACTATACGACTATTTTTCTTTTGTTCGAAGTTCAAACCAGGCGTGATCAATGTGGAATGCCACGCCAAGACTTGCTAGATAAGTTGTTTTTTTCCTCTCTACTCCATTTATCTTGGTTGCTTTATTTTTATATAAGTAAAGATCAATGCTTACTCTCGATTTATTATCATTATTATTATATAAATAATAAATAACAAACCTAGTATAATTGAAAAATTAAAACTTGAAACTTGTGATCTTATATTTGGATTCCACAACATTGCATGATTGCCATGTGTAAAGATATGCCTTGCATCACTAACACAAAATCACAATATATATATCCAAGTTACACACGTAAGGACCTTAACACGTAAGATAAAGCTAAGTAACAACCCCAAAAATTAGTCCTTTCCTTTCCACACAATTAATCCATAAAACAACATGAAATCTAGTTAATTAAATGAAAAATTAAAATTACGAAATTTAATTTTCATAAACTTAACAACAAATTGAAAAAACAAGAATTGAACAATAGAAACAGAGGACAAGGATCATATGCATGTTGTTCATACATGATCACATTACTCTTATAATTTACACTTAATTAGCAAAAGAAATCACCATCCTATAATCATAATCACCAGCAGCAGCATTGTGGTGATGATCTACATGAGCAAGTCATTGACCCACCCAAAATCAGGGACTGCTATGACATCATCATCACCAACCACCTTCGTCTGTTCCCTCAAAAACTCTGCATCATCACTTGAATAATATTTTCCACAATTCATGGTTGGCGAAACATCAATTACATGGTTCTGGCTATGATCTTCACAACCAAAAGGAGAATATTGATCAGAAACATTAACATCAAGCCAAGGCAATTTGGTAGCAGAAACAGGGGAATTCAGAGCATTCTCCAATTCCATTGAACGCATAAGCTCATTAAGCACATGCATATTCTTGGAGTACCTAGAAAGAGTAGTGGGAGAACTAGAAGAAGATGAAGGTGACAAAGGTGGTGAATTTGATTTAGAAAAATGGGACCCACCAAACAAAGTTGAAGTGGGTGAAGAATTAGTAGAACAACAATGGCAATAAGAACAGCAACTGTTGTTATTGTTACTCTTATTATTGTTTTGAGGGGGTGTCAAAAGCAAAACCCTGAGTTGACGGGGTGTATGAGCAAAAAAGCAAATTTTACGCTTACAATTCTTTCCATCTTTACAAGCTTCAGTTCTATACCTTGAAGGATGTAACCAGCATTCAAAAACGCCGTGGGAAAACTCGCACGCGTCGCCGCGTTCGCAGTTTCCGCGCCGGTAATCAGGGCATACCTCGCCGGAGTACTGATACTTCAGGGGGTCGCGACGGCGGGCCTTCTCACCGGGGTGGGCGAAGGGACAGTCGGTCCAGTCGTGACTTCGGCTTCGGGTGCATCGCCGGACCTTGAATTCGTACATACGGAATTGATCGGAGGAATATGGGTCTTCGTCGGAAAAAATGTCGGCGGTAGGTTGTCGGCGGGTGAGTAGCTTCCTTGGTGGAATATTGTCAATGTCGATTTTGTCCCTGAGAGTAAGTGATTTTTTTAAGGAAAGGAGAAGTTTTTGTTGCTCTTCACAAAGTACTCTGCTCATTTTATTTATTTATTTATATGATAATTATAATTATAAAAATAATTGAAGAAATTTAGAAAAATGAAGTGAAGATATATATAGAGAGAAAGAAGAGGTGAGTGAGAGTTTATATATAGTGAGTTTTCAGGTTATTCATGTGAAAGAGAATTTAGAGAGAGAGAGAGAGAGAGAGTGTGTGTGTGTGCGTGGCTGTATAGCATTTGGTGTGAGCATGCAAAAGAAGGTACGTGGCAGTTTCACAATACCTTGCAGTCATCTCTTTTGCCTATGTGCTGCAAACCTGTTTCTTCAAATTTATACTATGTTTGTCACAAATTTTAGATGTTACTTTATTTTTAGTTTATGTTAATTTGACTGAAAATTCAAGATATAGAGGAATTGCTCTTTAATTTTTGCCGAAAATCATAAAGTTTTGTTTCATTTCTCTTAATTTATTATATTTTATGGGTGTTCCTTTTGACTATTAAGATGTGTTTTTTTTTTTTGAAAGGAGAAATAAGAGATCCATTGTGATTTTATTAAATTATTTTAATATTTTTAGTGAAAAATGGTAAATTAGTAATTTCTCATTCATTCACAGTGTAAAAGTGAGTATAACTTTATTAAACTCTTTGAAAAAATGTTACAAATCTTTGACCGATTATTCACAGAAAAAATTTCATAGGGAATTATTTTCAATAAAAAATAAATCGTACGGAATTTTTTCCCTTTCTTACACTATGAATTAATAAATAATAATTTATTACGATAATTAATAAATTAATAATAAAATTGTTATTTCATAAAGGCGTGGCTATGGTCTATGGATACAAATAAAGACAGAAAAAGGATGGGAAAATTAAATTTTCTACTTCTAAAATAGAATAGCGATTCCCTTTATTCAAAAAGTTTAAGGGAAGCTGTTGAGACTCATAAAGATGCGATGTGATGATGTTATATATTGAATCTGATTATTTTAAATAAATAATTAACTTTAAAGAATAAAATAGATAATATTAATTATTATTAATTAAACTAATCATTAATATTATATCTATATGTATAATTAATTATAAATAATTATAATATTAATAATTTATTAATTTATTTTATCAATTTCTTAAATAGTCAAATTCTTATATAGACATACCATAAACATTGATTGAACTGCTATGTAACTTAATTAATCGCATTAATAATAATTAAAAATTAGGTCGAATAGATTTTTTACTAATCTAAGAATACAAATACTACTTTTTCTGCTTCGGAATAGTGTCAGGAAATTGTTAGATTGTGAAATTTGGGGATAAAAAGTGTATGGCTTATTAATTATTATTTACTTCAAAGCTAAAGTTCAATTTTTTATACAAATGGTATAAATTTTATACTGTTAAATATTTTTAATAATATAATAATTTGATTGATTAATTGTGTAAACGCACTCACACTGTATATGAATTTCAAAATCTTAAAGTTATACACATTTTTAAGTAAATAATTGTGTTGATTTAATTATAAAACAATACTAAGTTAATTATCCTTAATTAAAGTGGTTAATCATCCTTAATTAAATTTATGACGCATTTCATTTAATTTTAAATATATAAAAAAATAATTCAAAAAATATATATTTGATCTAAATTTTAGACCAAATATAATAATTTTATAAGATCTAAACAAATATAAACAAGGGTGCTGTGAAAAAGCTATAAACGAGGGTAATTGATATTGAAAAAATACATAATAACAAATACTCCATCTATTTGCATCTTAAAAAAACATACTTCATATATTTTAAAATAATTGTCACATTTAAAGATTTTACACATAAAAAAATGTAAGAAAGAATACTAAATTATTTTTATTAATGATTAATGATTGATATATTCTTATGATATAAATACAAAGTAAAAAATAATAATAAATTGAGAGTGACTTGGTCTCTCTTAACTTAGTTACAAGTAAAAAAAAATGCATCTATTTGATGGCTTCAATTACAAGCAAAAAGTCAACTAATTTATCCATATTTAATGACATTGCTTTAAATATACTCTTGCATCTCTTGCATTAATTCCTTAGTGATATGGGAGATGACCTTAATAATTAAGAGGAAATTAATAATTGTATTTCATTTTAACTAAAAAACTATTAAATGCACTTATAACATACTAATTACTTTTGCTTATAATTAAATGTATTTAGATCCACAATAGAACACCTTCATTTTGGTGCTTAAATGAATCCACATATACTTCATAAATTTTTAATGTTAGTACTAATAAACCCACAATTCCTCCAACCTAGCACTAGGAAAAAAAATAGTCACACCAATAATTTTATAATTTTTTAACTTTTTATCAATAGATTTAAACAAAACTATAAAAAAAATGAAGAGAGACGATACTTCAATAATGACTTTTATCTCCAAGCACCATGAAATTTGTATTCCACAATAAACATGTCTATTTAGTTTGATACTAATCACGTCAAGCACCTGCATTCTGAATGCCCTTAGCTAGAATATGCAAAATTGGAAAGAAAAATAATATTAAAATTGCATTCACAAATGTAACATATTTTAGAAACAAATTACTTTTATAAATGTCAAAAGTTACCACGTAGTGAAAGAAATATTATTTTAATATTTTAAAGTGGTAAATAAATAGAAATGAAAAAGATTTCAGCATTATATTTATAATGAGACAAATAAACTATTCAATGGGAAATATTATTTTTATGGTAGGTATAAATTATAATTATTTTGTAAATGTTCAATAAATCTTAAATTTTTTTCTATTTTTAATTGGAATACTATTCTTTTACCCTATATTTTATTAAAAAAAACGAAATGTTATTTTAATATTGTTTGCATACATTATTATTTTTTTAAAAGAAATAATTTGCATATATTATAAGATTAAATAAGTTTTATTAAAAAAATAATTCATTTTTTAATT